>JMRO03000014.1:0-178496 GCA_000743665.3 Scytalidium sp. 3C | reverse complement strand
ATATTATTTTTTAAACAACTGCTAATATACACGATTTAATTTATATTAAACTATAATTCAAAAAAACTAATTATTTAATTGTTTAACTTTACTAAAAAATTATTTAATTCTCTGAAATTCTCTTTTTTATATCTGAAGATTATCAAAGAAATCTTTTTTTATAATTTATTGTTTTTTTGTAACAAATTAAATTTAATTGTTTTAGCGATTTTCACAAAAATATTTCAAACAAAATTATAAACAAAATTTTCTCTTCTTACCTTAGCTTTTAAATATTTTTTTTTCTCGTTATAAATTATTTATTTTTTTACTTTGATTTTTTTGTTTAATTCTTATTTATTTAAAGTTGTAATAGTAATAAAATCGATAATCGAAAATATAAGAAAAAGTAAAATAACAATTGATGAATTAACTTCTTGTAAAATAACTGAGTTTATAAAAAATAATTAAGTTTTATTTTTATTCTGATTTGAATTTTATATTGATATTATATTAATTACTAACGATTTATATATTTTCAGATAAATAAGAAAAATCAAGATATCAGAGTGTTATATAGTACAAAATAAAAGTAAATTAATAAATAGATAATAGCTGTAGCTATTTCCCGAGGTTAGCTGACAGGTAACTGGTAAGTCAAGGACTGTATTTCAAGGACTATAGAATAACTACAAATTGATCTCTGAACCCCTTGAAAACCCGGGGAGAGGCCCCCTTATTTATACCTGTAGGCACCCGTAGGCCTACAGCTAGGTAGAAGGCACAAAGCACCTGACAGTTTGCTAGACACGTGACATATGACCCTGACAGTTCTGGTTTAGTCCATTATAGATTACAAGAAGAGATATACCTAGCGCCCAGTTATNATTAGACACCTAATAATGAATGGTATTATTATCTGTACAACAAGACGGCATATCCAAAAGAAATTTAACCGGAGTGACTTGATTCTTATTCATCTTCCGTTTCTCTTTACATCAGCCCTTCTATTGCATCGACTGTAGCTTCGTATATGGCCGCACACGACACAGTATGTTCGCTCTCAGGCAGCAACCCTCGCTTATATTCGCTGGCACGGCTTGCCACACTGTATCAGCGAAAGAGGAACCTCTGATGCCTGGCTGCCTTTGCTGTTTATATTTAGGCCCTTACGGTCGGCCTCAGCCCGCCAACTTGGTGGCCGGGCCAGGGCCGCGGTGCCTGTGTCTCCCCAATGATCGCATCTCATCCTGGGCGAAGCAGCCAGGATGAAACCTGCGCCGCTCAAAAATCATTTTTAGAGTCACCGCAGTACGGAACTCTTTTTGTTGTCCGCTGCTCATTTCCAATGGCTGTCTCTCAGTGGACCTTCATTGTCATCTTAATACTCTCAGAGTCCTACGAAGCTTCTTCTCTCTAGCAAGTGAGACTTTGATCTTAAGTCAGTGCTAGGTGCAAGACCTCTCTTTAAGGGAACATGTGGAGTCCCTTGGGAAACGAACCACTCAACCAAACCGCTACATGGCGGCCCGAACCCGACGACGCCACGCGTGGCACTTACAACATCCTCTCGACCTGTCTGATCACCCTGTCACTTTGCATCTGGTCAGCCCTCCACCTGAACATTCCACAATACGAGAAGGCTGGCCACCAGAAATGGCATAAGTTCAAGTGGTTGATGGTCGGTTTGTTTATGCCAGAAATTGTCTGTCGGGCGATTTTCTTTAGCTTTCCCTCTTGCTAACACTGCGCTAGGTCGCATTTACAGCTTTCAAGCAATGGCGGACACAGAGAAAATTGACAAAAGACATCAACGCAGCCCTGGGAAATATAGCAGCACCTACTGACAAGTCAACCGGCAACTGGCTTGCGAAGATGCTTTTTAGGCACAGAGCACCTTCCGTTCAAAATGCCACACCTGACAACAGTGGCCCAGAGACCCGACGACGCCTCTTTAAGTGGACAAGCGTACACAGCTTCTACGCTATCATGGGTGGTTATACTTTGGACACGCTGCATGATCCAAGAAGGTTACCGCTCGCCGGAGGTATCACTCGCCTAACGCTTACACCGAAAGCGCTCGTTATGCTCGCCGAGCACGAACCAGATCTCCTTCCTGACATGAATGAAGAAGCCATCAAGGACAAGAGCAAGGCCAACCACCTGGCCAAGTTTCTAGTCTGCATTCAAGCCGCGTGGTTTTCTGTCCAAGTCATCGAACGGCTCGCAGTAGGACTGGCCATCAGCATTTTAGAGCTCAATACTTTCGCCCACTGCATCTGTACCCTCGCCGTTTACACCATCTGGTGGGACAAGCCACTTGATATTGAAGAGCCAACTGTCATCCCGGCTGTAGATGACTATACAGCGCCGATATGTGCCGCTATGTACCTCGCGAGCTCTGTCGGTTGTTTGATTCCGTGCAGGTTATATTTAAGTAGAGATTGCGTTTGGACGCCCCAGGTCGTAGGGCTTCCATTCACCCGAGTGAAGACACTTGGAGCCCTCGAGTATCAGCAGCCGAAAGAGGTGCAGGATGAAACGGTGGATGCCGGCATTAATCAAGTGAACACCGAGACTGAACATGAGCAACCGAAACAACAGGCTGCTGAGGAGAGTACAATTACCCTCGAGTTCAGCCAATCTTACCGTGGGTTTAAGTTCATCAAGTCTGGCTTTTACTACTTCAGTTATTACCATGTGCTCCTTCAGAATAGCCCGGTCGCCGAGTTTGTCAAGCGGGTCACAGTAGACATTACTCCGGAATACCAAGTTCTGATGCACGAAGCAACAAGAACGCCCATCGCACAACAGATTCTACGTGAAGGAGGTGGGAGCCGAAATCCGTTGTTCAGGGGCGAGGCTGGCGAGTGGGTCACTGTCCGCGCCCGGAACTGGCCATTCGCTATCATCAGCAAGGGCCGTAACACATTGTACGTTGTCATCTTCCTCTGCATATCGGCCGCGTATGGGGGTTGGCATTTACTAGCATGGAATGGACCATTCAGGACCCGAACCGAATTGATGCTTTGGAGGATCTCCGGGTTGGGAGTAGCTTCGTCTGGAATCTTGGCAGCTATCACTGGATATTCTGTCGATAGGGCGGATAAGTTGAATTGGGTGTTGAGGGCGGAGCCGTTCAAATCCCCATGGGACTACCTTGAGCATTTCTACAAGAGCAGCGTCTTAGCAAAGCTTGCCATGATTCTGGCAGCACTAGTCCTGGGGTTGGTTTTGACCATATCTGTATCGTCATTTGCGCTGCTTCTCTTCTCCCGGACATATCTCGTTATTGAGGCATTTCTCAGCCTCCCTTACGCCTCTAATTCAGTCTTCGCCGTTCCGAATCTGAACCAGTATTTTCCACATATCAACTGAGTAACCACAACACCTGCTAATCTTCAACACTATCTGAATGAGGAGATTTACTCTGTTGCTGTGAACGTCAAACATAACTGGACAGGGTAGTTCTTGCATAGATAGTGAGTGGTATTGAGAAACACCTTCTCCGCCCATTATACCTTGCAAGTTTCAGGATGGCATAAAATGACTGGTATTGGGCGCGCCGTATAAGGCCCATTGTGTGTTGCTTTGTTGTAATAAGCTATGTAAAGTATCTTTAATAACACGATCAGATGAAATGTGGCCGAGTTACTGTGCGACCGTTCGGTACAATTAACACTAAGTTATGTCCCTAGACAAAGGCACACCAATTTAACCGATCGCAACGAACATAGCAAAGAGCGCCCTAGAATATACAGTTTCGAAGTCTCTTCTAATTGTATTTCGGATCCCAACAACATCTATGACGCAAATATAAAAGCCAAACAAACCGTAGACAGCTATAGAGCTGTCGAAGATCCAGGAGTCATGCTTTCTAAGATGACTGCGGAGGATGTGACATTTCGCCAGAGAGTTCGGTTCCAATCCCCACAGGCCCAGTGCAGTTGTTTACCGATTTCTAAGATCTTCCTATGTTAAAGCTTATTGTTCAGCTTGTCACAGGAAGGTCGACTATCATTCGCAGGAATTGAGTTAATAACTCTGATAGGAAGATCAAAGCACACGCTCGCCACTCCAGGCTCTCCGAGCATTGGAGAATGACGGAGAATATCAATTTTTCATGATTATAGATCCAATCCTTAAGCTCAGCACTGCAAGATCCGGAAAACTCATTGTTAACGGCGTCTTGAGCTCCTCTACAAGGTTTTCAGGGATAAATTTCTCTGGCGTCTCATCATCCAAATTATGTTTTCTCTTTGCAAACCAAGGGTCTCCATAAATGGTGGTAAGAGCAACTGAAAATTCTCACCTGGACTGCTTTTGAGGGATGACAATTATACTGTTACAGAAATAGTATATAACTGAATGCACTTACCGCCAACGGTTCTTGCGTGCAAACTTTAAGAACACGAGTATTGAACCCCCAAATCGCCGAGGACTCAGCTCAGCCGCAATATTGTATGACCCTAATATCATCTGCTGTGGTTTATACGAGAATTGCATTCAGTACGAATTTCTTACATGACTTACTTGACTTGATTGAAAATCTTATGTTAGTTGTGGATAGTGAGGTACGCTGGTACTGTGATAAAGTCCATGACAGATTAAAGGAGGTGCTTGAGAGATTCAAGACAGATGAGCGATATTGCTAACAAAGGCAGGAGATGGGGTATGAGTCTTCTCAACTTAATCTAGTAGAAGTTACAATAGCTTATCAACTCCATAGAGTCTTTCATGACCCAAACTTTCACTTCCTCCACATAGCTTCGCTCAAAGTGTACTAAGCTTCTCTGTCCTCATCGTACACTTTTTCTTCATGTCTCCTCTCCTTTTCTCTTCGAGTACTACGACTTCTCTGCTACCAAGCACATAGGACCCCATACTATTACAGGACTAGTAGCTTTATCTTAAATCAACAGTTATAATATCTTGCGAGGTCACCATATACTAGCTCAAGTTTTAACTAGTTGCCAAAGACAATTGGATTGGATTGATTCCCCAACTCTAGCTACGGCAAACACACAGCTCTTTTATTTCTAGTTACAGCTATATTATGGCCACCTTACAAGTGACTGATAATATCGAAGAGCTCTGAGTTTTACTGTAAAAGTTGCTGTAAAAGGTGCGAGTTTGGAATCTTAGCCTTAGCCTTAGATCTATTGCCGTAACTCCAACAGGTGTCTTAATCAAAGTTTCTTCATTATGCCCTCAACAACACCCCTTTAATCACCCTTCAACTGTGATCCCTTACATTTAAATCTTTGAACTCTCCTCTTAAACATTCAATTCCATACCTTCTTACCTCATCAACTAGTTCGGCCACCTTGGAGGCTATAATCTTTTCATCAAAGCCAAAATATTTATAAGCGTCTTTTCCCGGCAGCGAATGCCCAAACGTATTCATTGAATACCCCGCATCCGCGTATCTCTCCCACCCATTTACAGCATATGCTTCAATCACCACCCTTGGCGCATTTGTCTTATACTGCAATACCTCTCGCTTGTATTCAATATCTTGCTTTTCAAATAACCTTTGACATGGAAAGCTGATCACGCGGGCATTCAAGCCGAATTTCTCCTCCAGCAGCTTCGCAGTCTGGACTGCAAAGATCATCTCAGACCCGACACCAATAAGCGTCACGTCTGCGTTAAATTTCTCAATAAAGACGTAGGCACCTTTTTGAACACCATCTCGAGACGAGAACTGGGGATACTGCGGAAGATTTTGACGCGACAGTGAGATGATTGAAGGGGTATATCTGGCTTGGAGAGCTGCGATGTAAGCACCAGCCGTCTCTTCGCTATCAACCGGGCGTATATAAAGTATATTAGGCATAGCACGGTAGAGAGCAGCTAAAGCAACAGGCTGATGGGTAGGGCCATCTTCCCCTGTACCGATAGAGTCATGAGTCGCAACGTGGATTTGCTGGAGTCGTTGAAGAGCTCCCATTCGAACCCCAGGAGCAGCATAAATGTAAAACATGAAGAAAGACGACGTCACTGGTAATATGGTTCCTTTGTTAAAAGCAGCTAACCCATTAGAGATTGATACCATCGCATGTTCACGAATACCCCAGTGGATGTAGCGGCCTGAATAGTCGCCATTAATTCCGCATGACGTCCTCAAATCAGGATGTTGGAAATCAACTTTTCCTTTCCAGATCATATTGACTGAGGGTGATAAATCTGCTGTGCCAACCATGAAATTTTGAAGGTTCTGAGCAAGAGAATTGCAGATTAATCCAGATGATTTCCTGGATGCCGTAGGATCTGTGGGAAAATCTTCTTTCGCCGGAATATATTTAATCCAATCGTCTGTGAACTTGCCAGCTACCCGAAGTGTGAACTCATCGTGTAGTTTAGGATATTCTGCGGAATAAGACTTCACTAACATGTTCCAGTCTGCTTCCAATTTCCTGCCACGGTGTCTTGCCGCCTCAAAGTAAGAGTAAACCTCATTATCAACTTGGAAATGTTTGGATGGGTCCATACCAAACCTGCGTTTGATATTGGCAACATCCTCAGCACCAAAGGCGGCCCCATGAGCTTTTGCATCACCAGCTGACTCACTACCGGTACCAATTGTCGTCCGGATATTGATAAAAGTTGGTTTGTCCCTACTTGCTTTTGCCCTGATTAATGCCTCAACGATTCCTTGCACATCGTCGTTTCCATCTTCTACTCTGATCACGTCCCATCCACAAGCTACCATTTTGGCATCGACATCTTCGGTGTTACATAGATCCACCGAGCCGTCGCAGGTTATCTGGTTATTGTCATAGATTACGACCAAATTGTTAAGTCTCCAGTGACCTGCAAGAGAAATAGCTTCTAGTGCGACGCCTTCCTGGAGACAAGCATCTCCAACCATACACCAAGTTGTGTTATCGACGACTGGATAGCCTGGCATATTATAAGTTGTTGCCAAGTGTTTCGTAGCCATCGCTAGGCCAACTGCATTGGCAACTCCTTGCCCCAGTGGTCCTGTTGTGACTTCGATCCCTTCATGTTCAATCTCTGGGTGACCGGGACAAATCGAATCTGTTCTTGCTGAGTGATAGGATTTGAGTTGGTCAAAAGTCATATTCTCGTATCCAACAAGATGAAGAAAGGTATATTGGAACAGGCATGTGTGACCTTTGTAAAATTAGCGTTTACAGAGAGGCAAACACAGGCTCGGTAGCTCACCATTTGAAAGAACAAATCTATCTCGGTTGAAGAAATTTGGATTCTCAGGAGAGTAATTCATAACATATTTCCACAGAGCTACACCAATAGCTGCCATTCCCATCGCACTCCCGGGATGGCCGCCCCTGAATTGTTCGCAGAGGTCTGCAATCAGACATCTGAAAGTCCTCAGGACAAGACTCTCTATTTCCTTGGTTTCGGGAGTGATGTTAATGAAGCCATTAGAGACTTTGTTCTGAGACAGAACCGGCCGCGAAGGCAAAGTTGAATCATTTTGGATCAGAGAGGGAGCCATATTATGATCGATATAATTCGGGCAGAAAAATAATGCAAAACCGGTCTAAAATGTTGTGAATGGATTTTGTTGAAGTATATATAATTCTGTGGCTGAGACTGCCTGAATATCATCTGGAGATAGAGTGCTAATAATGGCCCTCATTGCATGAGAAGTAATTGCCTCAGTTTTGGATTTCCAAAGGCGATGCCTCTCACGGTGGAGCTATTACAGACTGGTGAGATTAACTGCGTGCGGCGCTTAACGATTCCGTTTTAGGTAATTCCCGGTTTCAATCCGCTAAAAGTGGGAACTTTCGTGCGGCGTCGCTGGGCGCTTATGACTTGATGAATCCGTCGAAAGTCTTTACGAGAAAACCAAAATATGTCACGCATGATAGATTGCATGGCTATGAATTGTTGAGAATTCCTTTTTTGGTAATCCGAGCAGTACGCCCTGCCGACTTTACGGCTAAGCATCTACTGCAACCGCCTTCAAATTCGCCAAAAGGCATATTTTCCCAGCATCTACCTTTATTTACTCCTCAATTCTTTTCTTGTTTTAATACTCGTCCTTGGTCGAAGTAGGATTATCTCCAAATTCTGTACATTCAATCCTATTTACGATGGGCAGCGTAGGAGAACCCATTTTCGGCGATACAGCCTTGCTCTCCTATGTTGCGGAATCTGCCAAAACCTTGGCGAACTCACCAACGAACACATTGTTTTCTTTAAGCGGCCGTACCGTAGCTATTACAGGTGGTGGCAGGGGTGTGGGGATAACACTTGCACTCGCAGTTATCGAAGCTGGTGGGCACGCAGCATGCATAGATATTTTGCCATCTCCATCCGCCTCTGAGTGGACATCTTTGCAGAAACTCGCAACAACTTCCAATCTGACGGCCACTTATCACAAATGTGATATAACTGTTGAAGATGATATTGCGGCCACACTCGACGCTGTTGCCGAAGCGGGAGCCAGGGTGGGCGCGCCTCTGCATGGAATGATCGCTTGTGCAGGTATCCAGCAAAAGATACCAGCAGCAGAATATCCATTAGATGGGTTCAGAAGAATAATGGACGTTAATGTGACTGGAACATTTTTGACAGTAAAGCATACGGCAAGAATTTTCATCCGGGAGCGAACAAAGGGTAGCGTGGTGATGATCGCCAGCATGTCGGGGCAAATCGCGAATCGTGTATGTATTTTCCTAGACACCGTATTTGATTCGTCTTCTTACCATATTTTAGGGCTTAACATGTACTGCATATAACTCATCAAAAGCTGCAGTGCAGCAGATGTGTAGATCCGTGGCTCAGGAGTGGGGACAGTATGGTATTCGAGTTAATACTTTGTCACCTGGTGTAAGTGCCTCTATTACTCTAATTCTTTATTTTACTGATGGGAATCTGTGCCAGTATATTCGTACAGCAATGACAGATGAACTGTTAGCTGCCGAGCCAGAACTAGAGAAGATGTGGATGGGCGGGGCTTTGCTAGGAAGACTTGGTGCTCCCGAGGACTTCAAGGCACCGGCAGTGTTTCTCCTTGCTGACGGTAGCTCGTTCATGACAGGGGCAGACCTTAGAGTGGACGGTGGTCATTGTGCTTCTGCCTAAATATAGGTTTAGCTAATACGTATATGTAAAAAAACTTTTTGAAAAATAGAAAAATCATTTGTCACTTCCCTTCACTACTCCATTTCGCGAGCCTTCCAATATATTTTATATTAAGGAATATAGAAGCGTACTTCAGCCTAGATTATAATATCACCGAACATTTCTTCCTACACATTTATGTCTTCAAACAGACCTTCTCCCTCTTCATCTTTTTGTTCTTTTCTTTGTACTTCCCTTTTTCTCTTTTGCCCGGGCTGGTTTTTCGACTCATGAGCTGGGAAGAGTATCCTCGAAGACATAGATTGGACTACCATCTGGGCTCGTCCACGAACTGGCGCCCCTAATTAACTCACCGGACCAGACCCCATCAACTGAATGTTGCTGCATGTATATATAGTCCCACAGGTGAGGTGACCATTCGATGTATCGCTCTAGTAATTTCCATTCTTGCTCCCAACATCGTTTGCTCTAATCCTATACATGAACGCCCCCTAATTTTTGCCCACTATTAATCAAAGCCTGAATAGTGGAAGGCTAGCGCCCCAGATGTACATATCTCTTTTGCATTTTATGTAGATACTTGACTCTAACACATAAGTTTACGACTTGTCTCCGTCCAAACGATATCTACCTAAGGGTCGCTCCAATACCTCTCAATATGCTAACAACTCCTAATGCCCCTGGATCAGGTATGCCATCATGTTCTTCCCTGCTGAAATTTTCCTTTGCGACGTAACTTGCTCTGCCCAAAACGGCATCTAGCTTTCTAGTTGCCTCAACACCGTTTTGGGACTCGACAANTAGCAGCTTCCAAGTCCTTTGTAGATTCAAAGGTCTCCACGAAAGGAATCAATGCATCCATTAGAGTCCTATGCCCCTTTCTCGCCGATGTATACTGACAAAGCTCATTGAGTGCCTGAGGAAGGGCCACAGAAAAGAGTGTCTTTACAGAACTATAGTCAGAGAGGCGTGATAAGTTAGAAGATAGCGAGTTCGCTAGAGAGTTGAAGAATATCGCGTATATTGCTCCGGAGGTACCTCCCATGCCATTTTCCACGATTGTAGCAACGATGTGAAATACATTGACAAGGTCTAAATCGTTTGAGGTAACGTGATAAAACTTTTCTTGAATAACTTTGCATAATTAGAGCCTGGATTATAGTTTTATGGACATCGTCACTCACGTCGCACCCCTCTCAGCAGAGTCTCACCACAATCACCATCGCCTGCTAATGTATCATATTTTGTAATCTTAGGTTCAGCTTCAGTCACGCTGCTGACGACGTGTTCAAGAATGGTTCTCAGGTGAACGGTATCCACTGGTCGATAGTAGATGTTTTAGCGGACGTTCGCAATTCTCGCTTGATACACCTACCTGAAAAGATCTTCTCGCCAGACGCATAAGTATCGTCTACTTTCGAAGCTACAACTCGCTGATACGAGTCGTTGATATTACCGACCGGTTCCGTTTGATTTGGCCAAGCGGGTGCTGTTGTTTTAGCATCTAAAAACTCGTCAAACCCCGGGAGCAGTTTCAGGAGAGTAACAGAAAATCCGGGTCCGTCAAGCGATGTAGTGAAAGTCCCTACGAAGATGCGTCTAATATCAATGCCAGAGCATTTACTGAACTGGGCCATGACTTCTTCTGCAATGACGTTGAGTTCGAAATAACTTAGACCACCGAGATTGTTGACCATCAAAGCTACTGGTAACGGGTTGTTTAATATAGACCGCGAGAAGAAGGACAAAACATTGGAGACAACTGTTGATAAGGAACCAATACGATCACGTCGAGCTCCGGGTTCATTATGAATTCCTGTTTTTTTATCTCTCATGAGCTTAACGAAGAATTAGGAAGGAGATGACTCACCCATTCCATACTCCAATTTATCAAATGGTAAACTGTCCTGCATTTCCCTGCCGGGTACACTGCATCGATCCAGGCTCACACCGACCGTATAGACGTTTTCAGCGGCGCTCTGCGCAATTGCTGTGACCTCATCTAATGTAGCACTATAACTTTCGTTAATGTTGAGCTTGGGTAAAATTTTGTGCTCTCACACATACCCAGCAAGTGCCGCAGCACCAGCAATCTTGTTCACCAGGACTACACCAGCTAAGCCTCTTCTTCCGACAAGGTTGTTACTCTTTACTGATATGTCATCTCCGACAAAAATAGTATTGACTTTAATACCTTCGCCTTTTGCTTTTTGAGCTGCCAATCCAAAGTTCAATTTGTCTCCAGTATAATTGTTGACAATTACGAGAACTCTGTGTTGAAGATTAATTAGAGCGACAGAACTTCGGGTGGTGTCAATTGGAAATGGCATACCCGGATGGAGAATCTAGCGCTTTCATGCCGGCAAGCACTTGTGATGCTGAGGGAGACGCAAAGATCTGTCCGACAACACAAATATCCAGCATGCCTTCTCCGAGATATCCCACATGTGCGGGCTCATGGCCAGCACCTCCACCAGAGAGGAGAACAACTTTCTTTGATGTGGGCGATGGTTGTCGGTGGAGGACCTTCTCCGATTCTATTAGCCTGAGAGAGTTGTGTTGAAGCAGAAGAGATCTCAATCCATGTTCTACTGGGTTTGGGACGTCATTAATGAAGTGTTTGCCTGTAGCTACTGTTAACTCGAAAGTCGTTCAAAAATCCAAACACAAGGCAGTCGGATATTGGATGCCAATTCGCAAAGCACCAAGTGGAAACTGACCGAACGACATCTTGCTAACAAGATATTGCTGACTGGACCGCGATTTGGAATGTTGGCTACAACGTCTCGCTGTTCCAAATCAGCCTTTCAGCCAGAGCATGGCACCCATAATATGTACGCATTTTGCCGTTTTCTCCTTCTGACATGTGGGGAATAGATCTCGCGCGAAAGATACACGAGCCAGAAAGTGGTGAAGGTAATGATGGCCAGAACTTTGACGGGCTAAGAAATCGAAATGATAGTCCATTGGGAGGGAAAACGGACTGTGAGAAATCAAGGGCGCTTGTGCTTGTCGATAAGGGAAAGTAACGGGTCGGATTGTCGTGGCGCAGGATCGACCTTGGCGTACGCACCTTCGAATGACTGTGGCCGCTTGAGCATCTGTAGACGGCAAGTATAAGCGCTGCCGCAACCAGCCAATTTCGCCGCTCCGTGAACCGAGGATGGTGGATTGCTCGTAGAATACCAAGTACATTTATGTACAGAAGGGTCCTGGGCGTGCGCATGGTAGTGGCAAGACCATCCGCCCTAGCAACGGAGGAGCGCTTATTGCTTCCCTCCAATGATTGGCTCCGCACTCTCCTCGGGGGACTCATCTCCGCAAAGGAATTCTGCTGCCGAGTTCCTTGCAATGCGCGATCATCGACAACCTTGTTTTGCGGGGCCCCATGAGCTCTCCAGATATTCTGGCAAGGAGTCGAAGTCGGGGATGTGCTGGTCTCTATAAAATGGTCCATTCATCCCCGAATACACAACACTCCTTCAAATCCTGCTCAATCAGATCCTTCGCTATCTCATCGGGACAGAGTTCTTTTCAAAGCATGACCATCCTCACGGGCGCTCCTCTTTCATGGGCAATCACCGCCACAGCAGGCAGTGGTTTCCTCCTGTAAGTCATGGATCGTGTGCATCTCGAGTACTTACCGGCTAAGACGTGATGCAGCTTCGGATATGATCAGGGCGTCATGTCGGGCCTCCTCACTGGAGCAGCTTTCACGAAACAATTCCCTCAAATCGACACTTCGACCGGAGGCAGTGGGAGCTCTTCATTGCAAGGAACTGTGTAAGTCACACCAGAGTGGGTGTAGGACGCTTTGCTGATGTGTGTTTCATCAAAGCGTTGCACTCTACGAAATTGTAAGTAGCACAATGTATTTGGGAGCCAGCCCAAGCTTTTGCTAATGTATAAAGGGTTGTTTCTTTGGTTCCATATTCTGTTTCCAGTTCGGTGAATGGCTGGGGAGGAGGAGGTGTATTATGATCGGCTGTGTCGTCCTCTCAGTAGGTGCCGCGCTTCAAGCTTCTGCGAATACTATTCCCCAACTCATTGTTGGACGTATCGTTGCTGGCCTAGGCAATGGCATGAATACCAGTACCATACCGGTGTGGCATGCCGAACTAATGAAAGCTCATAAACGAGGAAAGGGCTTGTCAGTGGAGCTTGCAATCAATATTTTGTTCGTTTCCTTCCTTTTCCTAGGCTCATAAGACCAGACTGACAATTCGAAGCGGAGTGATGATGGCTTATTGGGTTGGTAGGTCACCCTCCTTGCTTATTTCTGGTTCTGATCTTTCAGTTACTAATTAATTACAATCAATCCAGATTACGGATGCAGTCGCATAAACAACGCTGCCCAGTTCAGATTTCCTTTAGCATTACAGATCCTGTTCGCAATTGTCTCATTCGCCGGCATACTCGTTCTCCCTGAAAGTCCCAGGTGGCTCCTGGCCCACGATAAGCATGACGAGGCTAGGCATATCCTGTGGGCACTAGAACACAACGCAGAATCTATCGAGCCGTCGGATCCAGTTATAGATCGCGAGATAGCAGAGATTCAACATGCCATTTACGAAGAAAAAGCTGCTGCGTAAGGAGATCCTTTATTATTCCGTTGTTATTTTGGATCTCCAAATGCTTACATCAAACAATAAACAGTGCAGGGTCAGGCGGGAAGCGTGCATTGCTCAAGAATGGACGTCAGCGATTTTTCCATCGAACTCTACTGGGTATCGGAGGACAATTTATGCAGCAGCTCTCAGGAATCAATTTAATCACTTATGTATGCATTACCAAACACTATCCACCCCCATTCATGCCTAATATTGATTCAGTATGCCCCGGTCATCTTTGAGGAATCCGTTGGACTAACCCATAGTCTGTCGCTGCTAATATCCGGGTTCAACGGAGTCGCGTACTTCTTTTCCTCGCTTATCCCAATCTGGAACCTTGATAGGTAAGATTATCTATTATTTATTTACATGTATCAATCTCCTGACGTCTTTTAGACTTGGTCGTCGTAAACTCATGTTGTTCGCGGTCGCTGGACAATGCGTTTGCATGGCCATCCTAGCCGGCACAGTAGCAAATGGAAGTAAACCAGCGGGTTACGTTGCTACAGTCATGCTTTTTCTCTTTAATTTCTTCTTCGCTGTCGGACTACTTGCAATTCCTTGGCTCCGTAAGTAGCCTGGTTTAGACCAGTTTAGACCAGAGAGTCATTCTGCTAATAATGTCTAGTTCCTGCTGAATATGCACCTCTGGCAATTCGTACCCCCGCTGCATCTCTTGCATCTGCCTCCAATTGGATCTTTACTTTTCTTGTCGTTGAGATAACTCCTGTCTCGATCAAAAATATACGGTGGAGGACATATATTTATTTTGCTAGTGAGTTTGTACACAACCACCCTCATACAGCTCTGAGCTTATATCTTGACTAGTCTTCAATGCCCTCTTCATTCCTATCATCTATTATTTCTATCCAGAGACTCGAAACTTGAGTTTGGAGCAGATTGATGAGCTTTTTACGGGGGAAAAAGTCCTGCTGTATTGGAAGTCGTCCATGAATGCGACCGAAGAACTCACCAGCGATCTTAAAGTCTCATTGACAGAGAAACGAGAGGCAGAGCATCTTGATAATGAGATAACGTCAGATGCTGGCGATGGCACAGTCATCCACATGCCGTAGCGGGAAAGTCGAGTCATTCATAACCCTTCACTACAACTTCCGCATCATCGAGAGAGGAAGTATTCCACAGCATTTTCAATCTTAAGTTGAACAGAGTTATGAGGAACTGCGTACAAATTGAAAATATATGATTATATACGTCATTAAAAGAAGTTGTAAATTCTGAAAGGTTATAAGTCACTTACCCAAAATGTAAAATTCCAATATGTAGTATCGATTAAATATAGTTTGAGAGTTGTAGGATAACCCTGGATGTGTGGATGCCTCCAATATCTATCAAAGCACAGGTCGAGTGGACGTAAATTCCTCCAAAACAATTACAACCGATTTTGGCGTCCCATCCAGACGGACGGAATTCATGTGAGATTGGAGCGCTTAACTATTCCCATTTTGGTAATTATCTGGTCTCCGGTTCCGCATTTTTGCCTCCAGCGGGGGCTAGACTTTGGTGCGCCCACTGCTTTCGTTTGATGCAGAAACAAGCATGAATTAGCCCATCCCAGAAACACCACGTGTAATCAATGGCTACATCTGGAGAAGCCAATGCTATTATTTCGAGCGACCACGAACAGAACACAGAGTCGCGTGAGCATGACCAACCATCAATACTCGAAGAGAGCGGTTTTCGAGAGGTAGCAAGAAGGAGAAGGACGAGGACGGGTTGTTTGAACTGCCGGCAACGACGCAGGAAATGTTTGAGCCCCGGCGATCATAAATATCCATAGTTTTGCTGCTAATTATAAACAGGCGATGAACTCAAGCCAGAGTGCATCAACTGTAGGCAGCGAGGGCAGGATTGTAGATGGGGGTCCAAAATCACGTTCAAGGCAGGTAATGCTAGCCAACTTGATACAGAGCATCCTTCTATGAAAGCAAATTTGAGAAAACGAGCGTATCGTTTCAAGGTACGTCGGGTCTATATTCGACTTCCAAAGTGCGATTCCGATTTTAACACTAACTCCATTCAAAGATACTGGACGTAACACCACGAATTGAGAAGAGCTACCAGGACTCTGCTAGAGCAAAATCTGCTCCAAACAGAACACTGTTCAGAGGATTGAGGGACTCCACATCGTCGCATAATACGACCAAAGAAACTCTCCCAGGCTTTGAGAGTGTTACCTTCCCATCTCAGTGCCTACAGGCAACCGGAGCTTATCGTGAGGATGATTCAACATGGCAGTCTGAAGCTCTTCCGTTTGACACGTCAAATCCAATCGCTATATCGTACTCGAATAGCACCTCCTATCGTTCAGAAGATGGAGCACACTCTAGTGTTGGACCTGATTCATCTCGTACGCGTCACAAGACCAATGACTCACACCATCCTGGCTGCTCGAATGATCGCACTCAGACCATCCAGCTGATTGAAGATGGCCTAGCAGCTAGTCTCCAATTTGGGGGCTCTAACACCCATGCCAGAGATGCTGCTGCTGAACTCCTTGCACTTCGACATTTACCACCTCAGCCGTCTCAGCGGGAATATATGGCCGATGTATCAAACGCCGCATCTCAACCGTCTGCTATATCACCTTCATCTAGTTTGGCACTCCCACCGGATTTTGATGAACATCAACTGCTTGACAAGAACATCTTTCAAGGTGCAGATGGGATTTTTCACCCTGGCTCTGCGTACCGAGAACTCCATTCCACCCTTAGAGATCATTTAATATACACAGCTTGGTCAAATGCCCCGTCTCGGTCTGGAACACCAGAACAACAAGAACCAAGAATTGGACTTTTGATAAGAGATGATGGTGATGAGGATGGAATAGAATCTGAACCAGAATCTGGGAGATCGTCAAAGCCGACAGAAGTAACGCCCCAGCGAGAATATATTTTATGGAAAACGTGGATCGATGAAGTGGCTCCATGGGTAAGATGGCTTTTTCTTCCTCTTTTTCTTGAATTGGATGATTTACTTAGAGGTTCTGCAGCTGGATAAGTTTGATAATGAACGACATTTTGAGCATAAAATCCCAATGATAGCTAAGACAGCTCCGCACCTGAAGTATTCAATATTAGCACTTTGTGCCTGTCAGATTGAGAGGAAAGAAAAGTCAAGCTCATCTTCGGAGAGCCTGGGTTTCTATCAAGAAGCAATTCATCTTCTCTTACCTAAGTTGCAGACTAAAGACACCGCAGTGATTGCCTCATGCGTGATCCTTTGCGTGTTAGAAATGATGAGTTGTAGGTGTAAAAGGCATTGGGAAGAGCTGGAATAATAACGTCTGATAGGCGCACCGAAAGAATGGAGACGCCACCTCGAAGGTTGCGCAAATTTGCTCCAAGCCGTGGGTATTAACGGTTTCGTAGGCGGCGTAGAGGAAGCACTCTTTTGGTGCTTTGCAAGGATGGGTATCAGTCAAATATATCCTGATTCGTTGTCGCGGCCTAATTATCTATAGATCTTTGTGGTGCCCTTATATCCCAGGACCTGACACTAATACCGGTCAGCCAATGGGCCTCGAAAGTCGATATTCAATCGGACATAAGACTATTTCGCAATCCGTCCAATGGCTTTGACACTTACGCAAACTATGCGGTATTTCTTTGTGCGAATTGCGTCACATACCTCAAAAACTTCAGGAATCGAGCACCAGAAGATGACTTTACTTGGAGATCACGATGGACAGAACTCCTTGATCATTTAGATGACTGGTATCATAAAAGGCCGGAAGAGATGAAACCTATCTTCACTATCCCCGCCCCTGAAGATGGACAAGGATCTCCATTTCCCACTATTCTATACGGCAATGGTCCTGCTGGTAAGATCTGACAATGCAATGGCTGATTGCACACACTTATCTTTTCTCAACAGTCTCGGGGAATCAACTTTATCACACGGCGACACTGCTGATGCTACAAGAAAAGCCAAATGGGCTCCAAGTTCAAAGAAAACAGGTATGTACAGCTACTCTATCCGAGATCCAAAATGTGTATTCTCTCTGGATCACTAAGATTCTACTGCAGAAGTCGATTTTCTGGCACGCCCGCCAAATATGTGCAATATCAGAGTCGAATACACATCAGTAGGTACACTCTTGCGAAAAGCGGGTGGCTCCCTTGCTAACTGTATTAGTGGCGCATGGACAAATTCGATCCAGCCTCTGTGGATTGCTGGCAAAGTCATGAGTCACCCCAGCGAGCATCGGGCTATTGTAAATATACTTGAGAGAATCCAGCGTGAGACTGGTTGGCAAACCAGTTGGAGAAGGGAAGATCTAGAAACCTGGTGGGGGGACTCGGATGATTGATGATTATTCCTATAAGAGATCAGAAAAAGGCCTAGACTGAATGTACACGCGGAAGTCCTCACCTCTACACACTCAACAAATATGACGCACCCACGGACCATACGATAGAGCGGGACTAAAACCCACAGGAAAAGCGTCTTTGAGTAAATCTATGACTATTACGCCGTAAAGGCAATACCCACTAGACTCTTGCGGTAACCCTCATAGACTATCTCGCCATCCATATCGCCTAGGACATATGCGGCATTGACACAATATAATTTGTTGCCTGACTATCTCTACTTCTTGTTTACCTCAGGATAAAGGCATGAGGAAACCAAAACAGATCGCCAGGTGGTCCTCGACCTCTGTTGAGCTCTGGAAGATCGACAAAGTGACTACCTAGTAGAAGCGACTGTCTCTGTCGGTAAGGGCTGGGGCCTGAAGTCCGCGCGTTTAATTTTCGGGCAGCCGTCTCAGAAATTTTAGGTATGGTTCTCAAGAGTAGTTGAAAGCGGCTGTCACAGCATTACGACATTGGTCTTATATAGTTTGTTCCCAGACTTTGATTGCAATTAGTGGAGATTGATTTAAAATGCCTCTCAGAAACCCCTACAAGGGGTAGATGCAAAGAGGGATAGGACGTCTGTCCATCGCTTCTACGCCGTTACTGCACGTAATCATCGGTCGTTGGCTCACGGTCCAACAACTCGTACTTGGCGTTCTCGGCATCGTACTCTTCGCCCCATCTCTCAGCATGTGGATCAGACACACCAAACTTCTTGAACCCGAGCGCCTTGAACGTGCTCCGTGATTTGTACCCTGCCGCAACGTACGTTTTGGCTTGATGCTCGGCCGCAACGGAATTGCAGTGCCTCGTGAGCCAACTTCCAAGTCCTTGCCTCTGGTACCCTGGGAGCACGTGTGTGCCCATTTGGAATGTTACTCAGATCGTGTAATCATCAGGTAGAGAATACACACGAAAGTTTTTCTCCGGATCATGCTCATTATGTGTTGAAGTAAACATCTTGAACATCTCGAGAAACCCATCCATCCTAAGGCCAACAGAAGGAGCACGGGACTGGCAGAGACCTGAACTAAGTCCCAAACTTGCCGTTTTTGAGTGAAATAAAGTAAACAAAATGGAGAAGTCATATTGACGATTTCTTTTCTACACATATTTAATGTTACAACATTTACTTCTGCACCTCTTAAATATTTTATTTTGTTGTAAAATAATGCTCTGTTGAAACTATTTATGCAACGAAAAACTGAAAATCACCAGAAATATTATAAAAAGGTCAAGAGAAGAATTTTGCAAATATAAGCTAGGCACATTCCACAGCTATGGGCTCTTAGGAAGGTAAAATCTAGCATGTAGCAAGTGGCTTCGTCAGACGGCGGCGTAAGATTGACGACTGCCAGTCTCAAGCCAGGATTTATCTAATATTCAGACGCCCAAACTGGTCAAAACGTTCCCCATATTGCCGGCACCGTTCCGCACAGTTCCGCACATCCTTGTAGAGCATAGTTTCATTATCATACGGGTATTAAATGTCATCTCCGAGCTGAACATGAACGGCTGTACCTTGGGAAGCGCTTCTGTAAATTGCCGAAACAACAGCAAAGTTGAACTTAATCCTAGCCGTGGGAAGAATAGTAGTCTTGTTTCCATTTATTAAATCGACAAAGGATAGGAGTGGGCGGGCATTCGCGCCATCCCATCCAAAAGCAGGGAAAGTACTCTCCCTGGCATCAACGCTGCCGTGTACATCCCTGTAATGCACTAATTTGAAGCACCCTGCCTCCTCGTTGGAGTCAGCGGTGGGTACCCACTGCCATGTTAAGCCCCCAGTCGAACCGTCGACTTGTACAATGGCACAGGGTTCTCCATGGAACCCGCAGGCGCGCTCATAGTCAAACGCAACTGTTTGACCACTTTCCAATTTCAATGTCATTGCAGCGCCTGCATGTGTTTCCACGGTAATTGGATGCTCGAGTGGATCAGCCTGGGTCTGCGGTGTAGCCACCCAAGCAGAATGGACAGTGACTGCAATGGGACGGAGAACATCAAACATCATGGCCAGGTCATAGACACCCCAGTCGAAGATTGTTCCTCCCCCAGCAATTTCCTTGTTCAGGAACCACTTACTCGTTGGTTGATATTCGATCCCAGGGCGTGCACGCGGTTGGCGATTGACGAGGCGAGCATGGTACGGAGTGCCAATGCTACCTCCCTCAAGCAACTGGCGCGCATGGTTCATGGCTTCGTTTCCCAAGTATCGATTTGTGCATTCTGCAAAGAGTCGGCCTGAATTGCGAGCTGCGAGTAGCATCTCAGCCAATTCGGCTTCCGACATTGCCACAGGTTTCTCGCACAAAACATGGCGCCCAGAGCGAAAAGCAAGGAGTGTTGCTGAATGATGTAACCATGGGGGCACGGCTATAATAACTATATCGCGATCTTCGGCGGCAGAGCTGGCAAGCATTGCCTCAGCATTGTCAAAAACCGTGGCTCTAGGGAAGGTTTTGATAAATGCTTTACGCGCGCCTTCAGAAGGGTCGGCTGCAAACAGTTGGACGTTTTTCAATGCCTGGGCCGCAACTGCATGTCGACAAGCAGTTGCACCAACACCATAGAGGTAAATTCTCCACGGAGCGGCTGAGCACATTGGCTTCTTCTCGCCATTAGTCTTCTTACTTGTCGCTTCCTTCCCCATTGAGTTGGCTTCCGAACAAGACTTATGATTTTTCCGCAGAAGATGGGTTCCACCGAAATAAACTTATTTACTACCAATACTTGGAGAAATCGATCCACAGCTTCACGTTTTTCACTTCCTCGTAAGGTGCGATAGAGAGAATAAAAATGCTGGTTCTGTGAACTGGAGGGCGGACCACCAGAGGCATACCCAACAATAGAGCATTGAGTTCCATCAGCCAGGTACGCACGGCGGCGGCGCAGGTTCAGGAACGCGGCCCGGGTTGCTAAATAGCCTCAATTGTATTTTCCGTCAGTCTGACTTGAGCTCAGATCGTATCTTTTAGGCCTAAAATAAGCACTAGAAACCCCAGCAGCAGATGTTTAGGGATGTGGGGCACCTACTTTTCAAGCCGTAGGTTCGCCTAATGCATCCACAGCGACGACAGGGTCCTCTCCGGGAATGCACCATCCGTCAGAAATCACATCCCTGGAGAGTAGGAGCAGCATAACCATGCACGCCATGCGCCAGCGTAGGATCTGTGGATTTCTCGGGCTCAAATGCACCATCTTGTTGCCTTTCTTGGTCTTCCACCAGCCGTTCGGCATCGCATCTGCCACGAAGCTGGCCTGGTCTGCGATACCGATGCCGATTTAAACGGACAGCCTGATATGGCAGATTCTTGGCCTTCACTAGATGATTTCCAGCTCTCTTGCGACCTACTTTTGATTTGTTGCACCGTTTATGCCGAAGTGTCTTCGATTGTGTACTCAACGAATCGATTCTTCATCCGATACAGATTCTCGCATCCTCCAACCACTGCGGGGTCTGAGACCGCATTCCGTCTCCTCACTAACCCAGCTAACGGTGCATCTTAATGTCACCTCATGTAATATAGACCAGTCGTGATGTAAAGTCAATCCCGGAAAAATGCACTCGCCACCGTGATAAGCCATTCAGAGCTTCGTCGCGCTCGCACCAGACCATTCTGCCCCAATGGCAAATCATGACCAGCTATATCACAACCCATATTAAGCCCTCATGTCTCCAATTACATTCGGTATGCGATGTGGAAGACCTTGAATCGGCGACTCGTGCAGTCAAACCCCTTCTCAACTCCTCCACGACGCTTGCGGAGTGCAGCATCCATCTGGGCCAGCACCCCGAACCCGATCATCAGGGCCTGGCTTGTCAGATAGCCATGCGAGCTGTTGGATGCCGTTTGGATAAATATAGGTCTTCATTTCGGTTTTTAGACTTACCTAAAGAACTTCGTCCTCAAATCTTAACATACACAGACCTTGTGACCCCTCTGTGTGAAGTGGAGTGGAACCCGAAAAAGGGTTTTATCTCAGATACAGCACTTGGAGATGCGGAGGTATCTGGGATTGCCCTCCTGAATTATAATATGCGTGCCAGTTTCGAAATTGCTGGGAAGACTCAGACATCCGCTGCTTCTGCCGCAATAACCACTCTGCCAACTGGTCGAAACGTAATTGCTGATCTCCGCCAACGTCCTTGTTCCTGATATTTCATGCGTCACAGGAAGATGTTCAAGCCATCTTCTTCCAGAAAAGCCGCTTCGTTATAACTCCTTCAAAAGGGTGCAATACCACTGCTGATCATACACCTACCCGTTTAGAAATCTCGATATTTTTGACAAAGATTGTGCCACGCAACGCACTGGGTTTTTTTTAGCATTTCTGGAAGTAGTGTTTTCACCATTTGATGATGACTACCTTCGTTCCTCTGAACCAGCTTACCTAGATTGGCTACAGACACTTGACTATGTCAAAGACAAATTTTATCTACCAAAACTCAACCTACGTGGTTACATGGCAGACCATCAACCAAGTGAACAAGGGGTCACTCCATTTCGAAGTAATACGACTAAAGAGCAGGGAATGACAATCCTCAAGATATATGGACGGACCCGTAAACCATTGTTGAAGCTCAGGGGTATGGATCGATTCTTTGTGCATCTTGCATGGCCCTTTGCCCGGACTTGCTCTGTTTGTCGAGCTCGTAAGGAAAACCCCGAGGTTGTGAAACAACAAACTACAATGATGAAGGAGCGGATCAGGCGACTTGTAATGGGAAACAGTTACAATAGTATGTTGTTAAATAAACAAAACCAAAGAAATAGCCAATGGCTCGAGGCGTCGCAAGCTTCGACCATGTATGACGACTAAAATCAAATCCATTCCCGTCGGAGATTGTGGCAGCTTAAGGAAGGCATTGAACCTCAGGAAGGAAGTTAAATGGAGCTGAAACTGAAGCATAATGTTACGTAGGAATGCACCGCGATATACATTTGATATGAAAAGCTAGAGCTACTAATAACATGTGGTTGCCTTCCCGTAATATTGATTACACTAGTATTTGGTTGCACATATATTTGAAATGAAGAAAATAAATTCCAATTCGAAGTACTTAACTAGTCGACCCAAGCATAACAATAAGTGAGTACAAATTGATCATCTGGCACAAAGTTCGCTATCAATTGATTGTCCTGTTCTCATTTCCCGCTTGCATAATCATCTTTATTAGCTCCAAATCCTCTCGCGCATCCAGAGCTGACGTCTTTGGCGACTTTTTTCCCACTGCACATTTGTAGAACTCCCAGAACTCCAGAGTAAAAGGATTCTCATACGTTTTCCTAATAGTACGCTCTTGGAACCCGCTTCCTTCTGTACTATCAATTTTCTCACGGATTGTCATTGTGACGGGAAGTCCCTTGACGTAGGGGGTGTCATAATTGACGCGAACGATTTTCTCGTCAGAATAGACCTCTATATGAGCGTCGAAAAGTGGAACGTTGTTGATACCAGATTCGTAGGTGACGGGAAATCCTTCGTACTGAAACAATACGCTCCATATAGGGAATTGTAGCGACGCACCGAGGACACGGGTTGGCATTCCAATCATCTCTCGCATGGCCGAGAGATCATGACACCCAAGGCTGTAGGCTTTAGCATGGCTCCAATTGATGATTCATGACTTACCCAGCCAATATTTTAACCATGTCAATTGCATTTGGCGTTACTTCAACTCCATAATCATTCACCAGCGCTTGCTTTACCATTTCATCCTCGCCTGAGTGTATCAATTCTGAATCTTCCGCTGCGAAATCGGAAAATTGCTTAGGAAATGTTCCCGACTGCGTTACAAAAGCACTGTTTGGACCGATTATATCTGCGGTGGTGAGTATGAGTCTCTCAGCCACTCTAGAACGGCACATACTTACCCCTAATACGAGCATACTGTATTTTATGCATACCTCCCACCTCCTTCACGGCGTCCAAAAATGCTACAGCATAGCGCCTTTGATAACCAACAAACACTTTTGCTTCTGAGGCTTTTTCAGCTTGTATGACAGCGTCGATATCTCTATAGTTCAATGCCAATGGCTTTTCTACAAAAACATATTTGTTGTTTTGAAGTGCTAGAATTGCATGATTTGCGTGAAAGGCATTTACATTGCACAATACGACCACATCAACTTCCGGAGAGGTTATGAGCTCCTCAGGATTACTCGTAGTCATACAACGCCCGTTATTGATTTTCCCGCTACAGAGCTTCAAGGACTGGTGGGAAGCATGACACAGAAAGGTGATTTGGTAATGATCGGACAGACTATTCAACACTGATATGTGGCTAACCTGTGATTGAAACAGCGTAAGAATCTAGCATATCCTTTTGACTCAAGAGACAGACCTGTGCAATCTCTCCAAGGCCTATGATTCCAACTCGTAGAATCTTCCTAAACTCTCCATTGACTCCTGGGGAGTCTGAAATTTCAGAAGGCATCGTTTTCAATCGCTGTAGATGGGATGTTCAAGTTGCAGAGATATATTTGTAGCTAGGAAACAGCTCAAATATCACAAGCGAAGTAAAATGATAAATTGATCGGCATTGATAACTTATATGCTAGCTCCTGATAAAGTAATTAAATAATCAACACTAACTAGCCCTGAGATGTTGAGCCAAGGAATTCTCGTAGGCGAGATAAGACAAGCAGTTTGCCTCGTTTCATGGTAAAATTACTGGTTTCTAGACTGCGCCGCAAGATAACAGGTACACCTATTTATCCATGCGACATCCACAGGCATTTCGGCCCACGCTCCGAGATAGTGTACCACCTAAATAAAAATAATTCTAGAATTCGAATTGTGTCGTATTTCCTACTGATGTGTGAACTATGAGATATAGAATAGAGGTTTCTATTGTGATGACTTCCATGTTGAAATGTGGCAGACTTCTTATTCAACCGCTCATTGATGGATTTTATTACATCGAACTAACATGTCTTACACTACGGATGTTTTAGGAACTAGTTCGGAACACGCCCTTGATGATCTAGTTGTACAAAGCGAAATTGAGACAAACAATGAGAGGCAGGACACGAACGGAAAGACTGAGCATTTCTCAGGAGATGTTGAGCCTGCGGCATTTGATAGTCATAATGCTGGAAGTACCCCTGTTAGGGAGACCATTAGTGCAAGGGAACTTAGCTTTCTATCGACCGCCTTTACGATTGCAACATTTCTAGTAGCTATTGATGGAAGTATTCTCTGTAAGTAGCTCTGCCAACTACTCACCCTGTGCTAAACCGTATTAGCCACAGCAATTCCTCACATTACGAGTGACTTTCACCACCTTGATCATGTGTCATGGTACGGCAGTGCCTATCTACTCACAGAGATGTCGTGTCAACCAACATTCACCAAGATCTACACTCTATTCGATGCCAAAATCACATATCTGATCTCAGTTGTTGTTTGTATGAAACCCATTCACTTTCAAAATAAAGTACCTAACGATATTTAGTTGAAGTGGGCTCCGTGGTGTGTGCAGCTGCCCGGAATTCGATATCGTTGATTATTGGGAGAGCTATCGCAGGCGTTGGTGCTGCAGGATTACTATGCGGAAGCTTAGCAATATTTGGCACATCTGTGCCCCTTAAAAAAAGACCATTTGGGACGGCTCTTATTTCGAGCATGTTCGGTATTGCGGGAGTACTTGGACCAACGGTAGGAGGGGTTATCACAGATATTCCCCGACTCACCTGGCGATTCTGTTTCTGGTAAGAACTTCCGATATTTTTATAATGCAAATCTAATAGTTATAGGATGAACCTCCGTAAGTAGATACCTCAAACTTAGAGTAACTTCTGACAGGAATCCAGCCTTCGGTGCTATTACGTTCGTTATTGCGTCCATGACATTCAAGACTAGACCGCCACAATTTGGTCATCTCCCTCTTATTCAGAAGCTTAAGAAACTAGATCTCCTAAGTGGCTTCTTGCTTACAGCTGGTCTTATAGCACTGTTTCTCGCTTTACAATGGGGTGGAAGTAAATATACATGGGCTAATCCGAGGGTATACGGGTGCATCGTAGTATCTGGACTCTTGGTCGTAGGGTTTATAATCCTACAGGTATCACAGAAGGAGGAGTGAGTCCTTTCAATTGTCCATAATCTTCTAAACAACAGCTAATTCATAGTAGAGCTACAATTCCAATACGTATCATTTCACAAAGGACCGTAGCTATATGCTTTGTTTTCAATATGCTTTTATCGATGGCACAGATAACACATTACTATTACCTTGCCTTCTATTTTCAAGCTGTACTCGGGACCAATGCAGCGAATTCAGGAGTTCGTATTCTTGCTTACGGAATTATTGAAAGTGTTGCAACCATTATCACTGGAGCATTTATTAGCTCAAACGGCTACTATGTTCCGTGGATGTGGTTTGGAACTAGCGTTTACATTGTCGGATGTGTATTACTTCATACGCTTCAGATCCACTCTTCAACCACGCAGTGGGTCGGATACCAAATGGTTAGTGGTCTTGGTATCGGTCTGGCGGAACAGGTTCCTTTCATTGCAGTTCAAGTCGTCCTTCCAGATTCGGATATGCCTACAGCATGCATCCTGGTCGTATTTGCTAGATCCTTGGGTGGGGCAATCGGTGTCAGCGTTGCAGAAAACATCTTTTCACAGGCCTTGCTACCCGAGCTCGCTCATGTGCAAGGGGTAAATGTGAGCAGCACCTTGGCGGCAGGTATTTCGGATCTTACGGCTGTTATTCCGGCATCCGAGCTATATTTGGTGAGAGAAGGATTTGGCAATGCTATTTCTAGAGTTTTTATAATGCCTATTGCCGTTGCTGGTCTCTCCTTGTTGATCAGTTTTGGAATGGAGAGAGAACGGATTCAAGATGAAGAACCAATAACACCCAGCAGAGAAGATAATATAGGCTGATTCAGTTTCCAATCATCTTAAAGTAGAAAGTTGGTAAGAGTTGTCGAAAATTCCTGGTTTTGTGCCTAAAACTAGGTTCCCATCAAAAGTAAATCTATTACAACTCAAACCGCCTGATTTTAAAGACTTTTTTGGTAACCTCATGCACTATAGCTGAGAATTCGAGTGATAATTTTACAGATATCAAATAAAATATACATTGACACATAAGGTGATATATCCATAACATGCATTCCATATGGTAGCCAATCAAAGGGGCATCGTTCCATCTAATAAGACCTTCATTGCTGAAGCAGCTCGGTCTAGGCAGTTGCTCCACTCAATCACCTGAGTCTTCCCCGTTACTACTGAGAAATGTGCCCTAAATATGTTAGCAATTTCTGGAGAGAGATTGAGATTTAATTGCTCACCAATCATCCATGACATAATAGGTCATCCAGAACTTCTCAGGGCTTTGCATTATAAAGCACGACTGTGGTGATAGACCGTCCGTATTTGAAAACATCTGATCTGGCTCAACTGTCCGTTCATAAAGAGAATTTTTGAAAAGATCAGGCGTCTCAGCACCCTCCTTGACGCATAGCTCGAGGGCTCGAAGTGTTCTTTGATAGCACTGCCCCAAAATACCATCCTTAATTGTTTGATTGTGATCGAATGCTGCATCAACCATATTTTGAAACCTTGTGCTCAAGGGCAGGTTCTCATCTTCTGCCGTCAAACAGAACTTTTCAATCACAGGTGTGACAACTTGGACAATATCAGGGCGCCCTTTGTGGTAGTGAGACATTGAAACCGCCTCCCAAGACTGGGCGCTGTATCCATAGAAGTAAAAATTTGCGAGCTGGCACATAATATCAAATATTCCTTTGATAGGTAGACCACGATCGAGCAAAATTTGTTTTCCAAACTGCGAAAGTACCACGTCCCGGTACCCAAATTGAGATACGTCATCCTTGAATTTCTGTCGAACTTCAAGTATTCGGTTATCGATCTCAGGAGTTGTTTGGAGATAGAACTCCTCCGGAGTTAGGAGCTTGCCATTGGAATGGCCATTGGTGTGCCCATTAGACAAGCCATTATTTTGTAATGATGGATTATATGACAAAATTGCGTCAGAGATGCAAGTCAAAAGCTTTGTGAGGGTCATTGCCTTCGAAAAATCAGTTTAAATACCAGTATTTCGAGGTATAAATAGCGCGGTAGTTGCCATGCACTTACATCAATCATTGTATGTTCAACATACGTTCCGGATATTGCATTCTTGCAAACTACAAATGCAATAGATTTATCGACCCAACGGTTAAATCCTTCGAGCATCATCATTTCCTTCACCCGAGCTTCTGGGTCGGTAGGCATAGTCTCATCAAAGCAAACCATGAAAGCGGCAGATTCAATCATGTTAATGCATTCCTCGTTAGACTTGCTGAGTTTAATCAGAACTTCTCGGTTCTACTATCGGTCAGTTCAGTACCTTTAACTTCCAATTCTTACAACATACCTTTGCCCATGTACTCCGATCATCCGCAGTAAGCATGCTGGTCCAGTTATCATGCTCGTCTTCTTGATCTAGGATTGATTGGAAGAGCTCAACAAGTTGTTCAAATGGAAGAACTTGGTCTCCATTTTTTAGCGTAACCTTAAAAAAGTGTCCGCGGTGGAGAACAGCAATATGATCATTTCCAGGAAACTTTGCCATGGTGTCGAGAGGTATGCCGGGTAAACGGGATACATTGAATATATAATTCCAAAGGTCGGTGCAATTGGGGGTACCCAGATATTCCATTGGTTCCCAACGACCTGCTTCTAGGTCTTCCTTGCACTGAAAAGCAACACTGGTAACCAATGCCGCTCTCTGTGCCTGGGTGTGCTGGGTCTTCCCCAGCGGATGAAATGCCATGAAGCTTGAGTAGGGCGCAAGCGCTTTACGCCGACCCAGATAGATACTCTCCAAGAAGTATTTGTCTTGCCAATTCTCTATTTCTGGGCTATTGGCCTCGTTCAGAAGACGTTCATAAAGGACTCTGCCAATACCACCGGGTTGCTTAAATGCTGCCACATCTCGCGAGAGACTTGCAAACTCTTCATCCGAGAGGAACATCCGGGTGTTTTTGAGATAGTTTGTGAAGAGCGTGTCAAGGTCAATAATTGGAAGTTTTGGAAGTACTTTTACAGCACGGCAACAGTCGAAGTTGTGATTCGAATCCGCTGATACGCTATTGTGGATTGGTGTGGTGGCCGTCTCACTGGTATCAGCTCTCTGCTCATCACTGGTGTGTCCCTTAGACACTATCTTGGACCTCGAAGCTATTAACATTCCCAAGCTTGTAATGCTTTGAGCATCTACAACTTCAGATGTTTGGACCGATACTTGAAACGTTCGCACCAACCAATTCTTTAGTTCGATGGCTACAAGAGAGTCAATGCCGAAATCTTCTAAAGAAACCGTTGCACTTATATCATCAACCGAGCGGGCAGTGAACAAGGCAAATCTCTCGCAAATGGCAGTGATAATAATCCTTTGGGTTTCCTCTAGAGAGGTGGCCTGTTCAAGTAACTTCTCGACATCCATGGCTGCTTGTTCCGTTTTGGATTCTTTTTCGGTTATGTATGGAATCTGGCCAAAAATAGGATTTGCCAGAGCGTATTCATCATGAACTGCTTCCATTGATTTCCGGTCGAATCCTAAGATCAGCTGAACAAGTTCGTCCATATTTGCGTGTTCGCTCATGGCGTACTCTAGAACTTTGAAGACTTCATCAAACGACATAAGGACTGAACCCTGTCTCATAAATTCCTGTTGAGCACTGGAGAGTGATGTGATCGCTTCGGACCCATCGACTGCGCCTAAGTTGAGGGATATATATTTACACGTCGACGCGACTTTGCTCTGTGCGAATGCATCTTGATAGGCATTACCGACCGAATAGTTGGATTGTCCGGTCTTTCCGAGGATGGAAGTAATGGACGAAAGCATGATAAAATAGTCTAGTGACGCAGACTTTCCAAAAGCTTCCTCGAGGATTTGAGTGCCATGCACTTTAGGTTTGACAGCAGTCATGTAATCAGCGAGAGACATTTGCTCAAAAGGATGATCCTAGAGGAAATCAGCTGCGAATCGGATAGCCATAACTAAAACTTACCCGAAGAACCATTCCTCCGTGAATTATACCCCTGACTGGAGGCAAGTTCGCTGCGCACTCTGCAGCAACTTCTAAGACTCTATTTTTATCAGTGATATCGCAAGTTGCAATATGTAATTTAGCTCCCAGGCTGCGTATTTCACTCTCCAAGGTGGCTTGATCCTGCTCCTCAAGCTTTCGGCGAGACAAGGTGACTATATTTCCAGCACCGTGAGCGGCTAGGAACTTTGCGATCCTTCGACCCAGATCTCCAAGACCCCCAGCGATGAGGTAAGTACCATCTTGGTGAAGACGTAGTGGTTTGGGCTTTGGGGAAGTCATTTTGACCCTAGTATCATCGTCGCAAACTACGACCACTTTTCCCGTGTGCTTCCTAGACTGAATCAACCGGAAGGCTTCTTCAATATCAGTCATAGGCATAGCCATGATCGGGACAACAGGCCTTAACACCCCCGCTTTGAACATAGCAAGAACCTTTCCAAGTCGATCTCTCATTTCAACGGGTTTCAATCGGGCCAAAACCGTCAGATCGACGGCCGCGAATGTAACATTTTTATCAAAAGGTATCATGCTGATTTGATTCTTCCGATATATATCAGCCTTTCCAATCTCGACAAAAGTTCCCAATGGAGCCAGCACCGCGAATGAATCGTGAAGCCATTCTCCTGATAACGAATTCAAAACGCAGTCAACTCCCTTATTCTTAGTGAGGCGGAAAATACCCTGTTTGAATGTCCGGAGCCTAGACGAAAAGATATGACTTGGTGGGATGTTGAAATGATCGATAAGCAACTGACGTTTCAAGCTACTTCCAACTGTGCAGAATATCTCAGCTCCGATATTCTGGGCGATTTGAATGGCTGCCTGACCTACGCCACCGGAAGCAGCATGGATCAGGATAGTCTGGCCTGCCTGTAGACGCGCAGCTTCTACAACACAATAGTAAGCGGTGGTGAAAATCACTGGAATAGATGCTCCGACAGCGTAGGTCATCGAATCCGGGATCTGATAGCTGAAGTGCCCGTTCACTCGTGGATAGCTAGAGAAAGGCTCAGCACCGATGCCGCATACACGGTCACCAATGGCAAACTTGTCAATAAGAGCACTTCCTACTTTACGAACAATTCCTGCACATTCGCCGGCCATAGTGACTCCTGGTACCATTTGGCCCATGGCAATAAACACGTCTTTAAAATTGATCCCATGTGCTCTGGCTTCAAGCTCTATTTCGAAAGGTCCAATATCTTTGAAGGGCAAATCATCGTCTACAAATCGAAGGCTGTTGAGAAGCCCCGGAGTCTCGACTTCTAACTTTAACGGTCTATCAGGTTGTTGGAATATTCCGTCCTCAACACTCTGACCAAAGGTGCTCTTCTTCACCCAATTCTCAAATTTAATATCGGCGGAGATCCTTGGGATGAGAACGTCATTGTTCCTGAATATATATTCATCCTCATAAGATTTTGACGCTTTAATGGGTGTTGGAAAAGTCTTTGCAATAATGTTGGACATAGCGGAAATAAGTGCATCAGGGCTTGCAATGCTCTGTTGGACATCGAGAGTGATGAATCTCATCCCTTCATTTTCTCTTCTAACAACTCGAGCAAGCCCAGTAACCAAACCTTTCACCGGATTTGTAAACTCGGTCATGCTTTCTTGCCAACTGAGCCAGAGAACATTCTTGACTTTAGTCACAATGTCGACTACCTGGTGAAAGGTATCATTTGCTGGCTCCATAAGAACAGGCTGACTTATATCATCAAGCACAATATAAATGGATTTGAGCTCCACCGGTACTGTCGCCCAAGTTGAGATTGTGCATGAGAAACCCAGCTTCGTTAGATGAGTTGATATCGACCCAGCTAGCATATGATGGCTCGGAGATTGATCTTGACAAATGATAAAAACTGGAGGAAAGCTTGATATGATGTTTTCTTCCGTCTCAAGGACTTTAGAAACCATCATAAATGATCGAGCGGTAGTACTTTTATGGTCAGGCGTGGCAACCTCTAGTCCATTGAATCCATGTTGCTTTAAAGTAGAATCCCACTGATCCTTGGAGAGAAGAGGGCAATCTTCACGCCCATCTTCTGATGCCCACCATCCAGCTAAAGTTCCAAAAATGAGATTTATATGAGCTGTAAGCCTAGTCAGTTCTATGAGAACGAGTCGGCCACCCGGTTTGAGCAACTTCCGAGAGTTAGCTATAGTTTGGTCAAGGACAGCTGTTGCGTGGAGGACGTTCGAAGCAATTACGAAATCATATGCAGCTTCGGTGAATCCTTGCTGCACAGGATCCTTGGAGATGTCGAGAGTCTTGAAATCAATACGATCAGCCCATTGACCAAGTAAGGTCTTCCCTTGTTCGAAAAAGCCAGCCGAAATATCAGTATAATGGTATCGATTAAATAATACTCCTTCTTCTCGATCCAATGATTGAATCAATGGCAAGGTAGCACCTCCGGTTCCGGCTCCAATTTCCAAGATATTCATATGCGGATTCTTGAATGCCAAAAGTTTGAGGTATTCAACCATCTGTAGGTAATTCGGGACAATTAATCCTTCTGCGTAGAATCTGCTTAATAGATTGTCTTCTAGCATAATTGATAGAGAGTCTATATCTCCTGAAAGAATTGACCGCAAATTTTCACCAATTCTGGTAAGCATTTGTCCTTCAATGCCAATAACAGAAGCGCGCCTGAGGATAGTCCGCTTTTCATCTTCTGATAAGCTTCCGATCAGATCTTGACACCTCTGGGAGTCACTGTACTTCTCCATCCACAACAAAAGTTTGCGGAGGTGAGGCTTCATGATCTCTATGTCTTTAAATTTGCCATCTATGAGGAGCTCGTGAATATAGATCGAAGCCGCAAGTTCATACAACTCCATCTCTTCTGAGATTGAAAACTTTTGCGTAGGTAAAGCATTATTATTAGTGACTTCAGAATCATTCGCTTCACACGTGAGAATATGTTCAGTTTTTCCCGACAGATTTTCAATCTCAGCTTTTGAAAGACAGTCAACATCTGGTTGCCACTTGATGCGATAGCTCATTCTGCGATGAAATGGGTAAGTATTTTCTTCTGATGCAGCTTCTCCAATTCCGCGAAGAGCGCCTCCTCGAATATCCATGATGGGAGTCAAGGATCCATCTTCTGCTTCTTCGAAGACCATCGTATCCATGATTGCAGATCGAGGGCCTTCTGAGTGCATGGTCGTTGCTACAGTCCATCTCGTACCAGGCTTATTGCTGAGTTTGCAGTTTATTATTACCTCGTCCATTCCTGTGGGCATTACAGGACCATTTCCACTGTTCCTCCGGTACAGAGGCATGCCGAGATGCGAAATAGCATCGAAGGAAGCTGGGTGAATCAAATGTGGTTGCTGGTATTTTCGAGGCATCACAGATGAAACGTCTGGTAGCGTGACTGAGGACACTGCTACGTGTGATCCCACCTGAGCATGTTTGATATTAGAGAACATGGGTCCAAATACGTTTCCATTAGCGGCAAAGCTCTTGTAAAGTTCATCTCCGGTGTACTCAGTATCGCATGCAATCTTCATGCTCTGCAGCCTTTGTAGCTGACTTGAAGCTGTCATCTCGTCTTCGCGAAAGCCTTCCACTTCATCCACCTTAGGAGTGAACTCGATCATGACAGAGCCTGAACAGTGCTCGCTGTGTACATTATCAGAAGATAACGCCATGATCCGGAAACTTTCCCACGAGCGGTCTGTAAGGCTCCTCTCCGGTCTTAGAGTCAATAGAATCTCAACATCAGGTGTCAGTCCGTCTGGTCGGCGCTCGGGAATGACGATAGCCTTGGAAAAGGAGATGTTTTTGAATAGTATTCGAGATATGTCCCCTGAAATTTGGCGATCTACACTGATTTGCCGCACCGCTTCAATTACCATGCAGAGATATGCTGCGCCGGGGTAGATGATGAAGCCATCTACCACATGATCTCTTAACCATGGATGAGTATCAATACCAATGAGATTTCTCCAAGCTGGCTCATGGTTGGTTGTGCCGGGGATTCGTAATCCCAGGANGATCGTGGGGAGGATGAGCCCGAAACCGATGTAGCTTACTGAGGTTCGATTCGATCCAGTAACTAGATGAATGATCCCATGGATATGGGTCAAGGTTACCGACTGTTGCTGGCGTTCTAGACCCATCATTTTTGTATGTAATCTTGTCTAAAGAGACTTGGTATCCGAGCTCGAAAAGTTTACCAGCTGTTTCTAACATGGTAACAACCGCATTCCGGCCCCTCACCAAAGTAGAAACATAGTTCGAATTGATTTTATCCTTTCCTACCTTCTGAATGATCTGCCTTACAGGCCCAGCCAGAGCGCTGTGGGGACCAATTTCGACAAATATGTTGAGCGGTACCGCACCTGCTACTTCCACGCTGGAAAGCTCCGTACGACAAACGAGGTCCAGGGCATTGCTAAAACGAACCGTAGACACCAAGTTCTCGACCCAATAATTAGCATCAAAATTGGCCGTCTTCTCAGCGGCATCAACAGACGAGTAGAATTTGACCCATGGCTTTGGTTGTCCAGCTTGGATATGAGCAATCGACTGGAGATACTGAGAGGCTACCTTCTTCATGTGATATGAATGATATGCAGTATCAACCTTCAGTTTCCTGTTGAAGATTGATGCATCATCTAGGATGATCTTCAATTCATCTATTGCAGATTCATCACCAGAGATTGTAGTGCTCACTGGAGAGTTGACACAAGCAACTGAGACCAACCCAGATCGAGTTTGTGCAATGTATTGTCCCACGTCATCCTCGCCCAAACCAACCGCCATCATGGCCCCTTTGCTGGAAATCGCACGTTTGGAGGCTTGTGACATGAACCCGCGGTGATAGGAGACTTCAAGTGCTGTCTTGTGATCTAGAATACCCGCAGCATATGCTGCAGCTATTTCACCGCTGCTGTGACCAAGAACGATATCTGGCAAAACGTTGTAACTCTGGAGCAGGTCTACCAGTGCTATTTGAATTGCGGTAGTAGAGGGTTGGGAGATTTCAGCTTCTCCAACTTTTGAGCTCTCCGCCTCTTTCGAAAGTTCATCGGTGAGGCTCCAACCCGAGCCTAACTCTCTGAGAATCTTGTCAGATTTCTGCATCGATGATCTGAAAACGGGGTGCAAAAGAGTGAGTTCTCTTCCCATAGTAGCCCATTGTGCACCTTGACCAGTAAAGAGGAAAATTGAACGGAAATTTGTCGTTGACTTGGTGATCCGTGGTTTCTGGTTGAGGGAAGTTACGAGCTCGGCCGAGTTAGACGCTACAGTACTAAAACGAAATTGCATAGGCGTACGGCGATTACGGAGAGTATGAGCCACGTCAATGAAGGAAGAAGGATCGCCTTCATGCTCGATGGTCCATTTTCGCAGGTTTTCCACCATTTCTTGCACTGTCTTCTCGGATCTAGCAGACAATATGAATAGTTGTGGTTTGTCCTTTGAGCCATCCCCGTCATTTTGATTGCCATTTGTGACGGTATGTCCATTGAGTCGTTTTGTCCCACCATTCTCAATTTCGCTTTGCGATGATTCGGATTCGGATGCAGATTCGGATTCAGTCTTTATACTTCCGTTGCCATTGCTCCCTACCATGTTTTCAACGTCCTCACGCATTTTCAGTTTCGAGTGGCCATTGGAGGTTGGGTGTGCAGAATGGAAACCATTTCCCAGGTTTTGGTTGCCGTTTGCGTAACTTGTGGCCTTGACTTCTGGAGGATCTTGCGCATCGGTCGCTTGAAGTGGTTTAATACTAGCGGGTGCTTCTTCGAGAATCACATGGGCATTTGTACCACCATATCCGAAGGAATTGACTGAAACCCGTCGTGGCCCATTGGTAGGGAGAGGAGTCATCTCAGTTGCTATCTGTGGATTTTGTCAGCGAAGGCGGAAAATAAATTTCTGTGATGTTACCTTGATTCTTCGTTCCTCCAGATGTAATGTTGGTTTCGCTTTCTCAAAATCGATATTTGGTGGGATTATGCCATTTTTCAGGATCAATACCGCTTTCATCAGTCCAGCAACACCGCTGGAGGCTTCTAGATGTCCAATATTTGATTTGATAGAGCCAACATAGATGTCATCTTTGCGTTTCCCATCACTGCAAAAGACCTCAGCAATCGACGAGATTTCTGCGCTGTCACCTGTATATAAAATTAGGATTGTTTTACTATGGTGAGGGACTTTCGTACCAGCTTGAGTTCCTGTTCCGTGAGCCTCCACGTAACCCGTATCCTTTGGATCAAGCCCTGCATTTTTATAAACCAGCCGCATTAGATTTGCTTGAGCAACAGGATTCGGCAATGAAATCCCTGCGGTTTTCCCGTCCTGATTTAAGCCAGAATTTCTGATAATTGCATGGACGTTATCACCATCTCTAATAGCATCGTCTAAGCGTTTCAGGATGAAACTGACAACGCCCTCGCCTCTTGCATATCCAGATCCACGACTGTCAAAGACGTAACATCTTCCATCTGGATTGGTCATTCTAAATGGTTTCAGTTAGCTTTCGTACCGTCCGAGACTTATTCGTTGAACATTATCTCACCCAACCATACTCATAGGAATAATTTGATCAGGGGCCAGCAACAATTGAGTACCTCCTACAATAGCCATACTTGACTCTCTCGCCCGAAGCCCAAGGCAGGCTTGATGCAATGCTACCATGCTTCCCGAGCAGCCCGTATCAACTGTACTAGATGCACCTTTGAGGTCGAAGACATACGAGATCCGATTAGAAAGAATGGCAAGCCCAGAGCCAATCATGTGAAGTTTAGGGACTCTAGAGATATCTTTGTATCCCATACGCTCGAAGCTGCTTAGATGTTACTACTGTTCTTTGCTTGATCGACACGAGCACTGGAAAACCGAAGTAACACATGGTATATTCAGCAATACAATGAATGCAAAGCACTTACTCGGTAGCATAAGCCCCCACATGAACTGAAGTATCAGTGCCTTTAATACCTTGCAAGGTAATCCCGGCATTCTCCAACGCTTCATACGTTGTCTCCATCAAGATGCGTTGCTGGGGATCTAAACAATGAGCTTCGTGGGGGTGGATTCCAAAGAAACGGGCATCGAATGCATTGATATCTTGGTTCAGAAAGTAGAGCCCTTTTACATTTATTGCCTCCTTTGCCTCAGGATCAGGATGGTAGAATGAGTCTTTATTCCAGCGGTCACTTGGAATCTCACACCATCCACTTCGACCCTCGGAAAGCATATCCCACAGCTTTGAGGGGCTGTCCGAGCCACCAGGCAGGCGGCATGCCATACCGATAATGGCAATTGGTGTTGGGGTTTGCTCAGTCATGGCGATGATTTAGGGGAAGGTGTGATGAGAATGAATGTTCAGTATCAGTGTTAAAGGGGTGGACCGAGAAGATAGTCGATCAGCAGTAGCTATTCTCTGATAAAACCTGAATGATTTGAGATTGCGTGGAGCTGGACCTGGGCATTTCTTGACATAAAATAGTAAATAACAATTCATTTTACCCCCTTATCATCAATGATGACACGCCTCACTACACCAGATATGTCTCTTGGTGATGTTATCTTTGGTATCTGAAGGCTACCTGGTCTAAAATTATCTAGGGCTTCTGACACACATACGAGCAACACCACAGGATTGATTCCTTAGCTCACATCACGAACCCCTGGTGTCTACTTTGAATACTAAACAGTATCTCGGATGAATACAGAAATGCCGCACTGAGGCATAAACTTGCACTTGGCTGCGCCAGTTTTCGGCCTCTAGGATGTGCCATCCGGAGGCACAGTCGTTTGCATCGAAGCTTGGAGATGGAAGCTTTCGAAAATTAAGGAGGCGAGTAGTAGAGCCATAAGCGGAAACGAAGTAGTGGAATGATTGTTATCAAAAAAGGAAGCCGATGCAAGTGGCTTTCTCTCTTGGCCTGGCATCAGCATCGAGATAAGATCAGGGTCGGTTATAGCCGTCTGCGGGACCGCGTGTTCCCCGGCGTCCTAAAATGCTAGAGTGCTTATTGTGAAATAGTCCATGTAAGACCTATGCGACCGTTAGCCAACATATACAGCGATAAGAAGACCGGATTGCCGGACCGATGGATTTTGAGCCAGAGATCCCAGAGCTTATGGTGGCTGACCCTACGAAAGTATTGAAATGTTGGTTTTGATGTGCAGCGGCTGGGCCTATTTAGCCTAACAGGGGGAGAACAGCAGGAACGAATCATCTCCCCCCGCCTCCTATGATTGAGCCTAACTGCTCCTCGTCCCCGTACACTAGGGCCATAAACATCACATTTAGCACTCATTGCTGCACCGCAGCCTTGCATGAGCCACGAAACAAAGATATGAGACTCCAGGATCATGGATCCCATTGTAGACGTAAGCGCCAAGCCGGTCCTACTCGTGAAGCAATCGACGGAGATGACCATCCGTCGTTTGAATGGGCTAAATCGTAGCGATGAGGTCCAAGACTAGCTCGCTAGTTTAAATTCGTCTCCCACGCTATTCCTGCTGCCATTCTAGCTTCTAGCGTGTTGGTATTAAATCTTTGATAACCAGAAGCACCTCCGACTCCGTTCAGCAATTTCCCTACCATTATTGAATGCTACGAAAGGGTTATCAAAATGGGCCTTCCAGCAGATTACGTCCCAGGTTTCGTTTGTCATCTGGGGACGTGCAATATCACAGAATGGGGTTTTGTCCACTACCAGCCCAGCATGCCTGGAAATGTGCTCTTCTTGGTCATCATTGATTTTCTCGGGCTTGTTCAACTTCTTATGGGTGCATACTACAGTACAGGAATTGTGTGTATATCGATGCTCCTAGGATTGGCTTCTGAGTCGTCAGGCTATATTGCACGCATTTTATTGCATCTTGACCCATTCAATCGTGCTTATTTTCTTTGGTATCTTATTTGCTTGACTATTGGTCCAGTTTTCATATCAGCTGCCATATATATGTGTTTAGGGCGGATTGTAGTTGTGTATGGTGAAAACATCAGTCGCATAAAGCCTCGGACGTATACCTTGTTTTTTTTCGGATGCGATGCAATTGCTCTTGTTGTCCAAGCTGTTGGTGGAGGAATTGCAGCTTCTGCACCTATAACAAATCAGCCAATGGTATTACACGTCCATTCACCTTGATACTTTGCTTCTACTAATTTTGATAGATCGATACTGGGACTCATATTCTGGTTGCCGGTCTCGCTTTCCAAGTTGCGAGTTTGTTCGCCTTTTTAGTCTGCAGTCTCGAATTTCTCTGGAGGGTCAAGCACAATAGGGAGTTGCGTAACCCCAAATTTTCTGACCTTTATGATAGCAAGAACTTTAAGTGGTTTCTATATGGTAATGCCTCCAACTTTGCATGATAATTTTAAACTTTGACTGACTCATATCANCCGTAGCACTTTTCTTTGCAACCATTTGTTTATTCATTCGGACTGTTTTTCGATCTGTCGAGTTAAGCGAGGGATTTTCCGGAAAACTCGCAAATAATGAAGTGGAATTCATGGTGCTTGATGGCGTTATGGTCATTCTTGCAAGCATCGCGCTCACTATTAAGCATCCTGGCAGAGTATTTAGAAAGAGGTGGCCTGAGACGAAATTTCCGTTCTGGAATTCCAATCCGAAGAACAACCAAGAGGAAACCCCGGTGTCAGTTATGGAAACCCCGGTTGCTGATGATAAGGCTATGTGAGTCGCACTAGGACTGGTCGTGGCTGCAGTGATACAGAAGATGTTTTGCCGTTTAGAGTTATATCAGGTTTGTGTTAAGGATGAAGCCAATATGTACTTACTCAATTGGTTATCCAGGGAACACCCATAACTTCAATGTGAAATTTAGTGAGCGGATAAGTACAGCTGGCATTCTGTATTTGTGCCGAAATTTTCAATCAAAGCGTCCTCGCCACAAAAGTTGGATTGTCGTTTCCGTGCTTCAGTCCTGTGATAGTTGTTAATTTTACATGGCCATAAGAGCACAGCTTTAGTAAATCCGTAGATAGCTAGTGATAGTCTGGAAAATATGGCGCTGCAAGAGCATTATCTGTCTTCATATCCGTGGTAATTTGTACCCCGCGACTCCTGTTTTTGAGAATGGGCTTCACTGCGACACACCTNGCNGTCCATTATCGAACATCTCAGCAAGATACTCTGGTCTCTCGAACCTCTACGCATTTGTTGATAGTCCATCACAGAATCTCTAAATGCTATATTTAATGGAAGAGCGCCGTGCAAAGGTCAAGTTCAAACATAGCCATTAGGCTGGCCTGACCATAATCCGAGATACGGTCCGGTCCAGTCTCGACTGTAAATTGACAGTTCAGTTTCAGATTTTCAAGACCGAACCGTTTAACGATTTTCAATTTTGATTCAAATCGGACTATATATAATTTGGTTTTAAGTTTTTAAAATCGAATCGTTTAATAATCTTTATTTTTGATTTAGACCAAATTTTATATGGTTTAATTTTAAATCAAATTATAATATTTTAGGGTGCGGCTAAATCGCCACGCACATTCTGTTAAATCGACACCCTCGAATATTTGCAAAGTCCTACAACTTCATATCTGTATAACTCATCAACAACTATATCAAAGCTGTCTTAAATCACATAAAGATTAACAATTTATTCGAGTCAATAAAAATATCTATTTTATTTATATATGTTTTATAGAAATCTGTTTGTGTAATGCTGTTTGAAATGTGTGGGTTTTGAAACAAGCTCACCTCGTTTAAAGTTCCGTGCTCGTTTAACCATTCCAATATATGCTGCAACTTTAGCTGTGAGAGTGTCAATTTAACAGAATGTGCGTGTCGATTTAGCCACACCGATACTTTATTATAACAATAATTGTTGGTTCAATTATCATGTGCAATTCATGTGCATTTACTAGTGTAGCTAACTTACCTAATCAGGGGGTTGTTTAACTTAACTATATACGCGTCAACACCTCCTGCCTTACCTACAATCAACCATCATCAGCACAACGAGTATATCACGTAACTGAGACGTGTTGTACTCCGTGTTGGGCCCTTGATTGGGTGTTCCGGCAATAATATTGTTTGAATTAAATAAAATTAATCAAATTATAATAATCTTTATTCAATTAAAATATATTAAATATATATATATATATATATATAATAATCGAAAATTATAATTATTGAAATTATATACTAATTAAATTAAATTAAATACTAAAATACCGAACCCTGTATGTAGCTATTTAAGTTCACGATCTGCTCTTGAAACATTCAGCTCCTGTAGCCCGAGGACTCCTTGCGAGCGAAGGCGGTGTGTCCCCGCAGTCGTCGGGATATTAACTAAGAAATACCGATGCATGTCATAGTTAGGGCGTAGACTAGTAGTTACAAAGTACGAAATGTCGAAAATTCTATGGCTTGTATTTGCTATGCTAAACCTTGAATTCCAAACCCACGAAGATGTCGTACCCCCCAGTAATTCGCAATGCTAAACGCGAGGGTCAGTATTCAAAGAAAAACTCTTTACTTTATCAGGAGCTACTAACCTAACTTTAGACGTAACAACGATTCTGGAATTTATGCGCGGAGCCGCTGTAGACCAGAATGTTGCCGGTGCGGTCAAAGCGACCGAAGCTGAAATACTTGATGCTCTCGACTTCGATGATGGGACGCAGGGCTCTCAAATTGGTCGCGGAAGGGCCTTGCTAGTCGTGAGCCCGGAGGGCAAAATTGCTGGCATGGCGATATACTTCTTTTCTTGTGTAGCGTGGCTTGCGAAGCCCGGAGTATATTTGGAGGACCTTTTCGTGCTTCCCGAGTTCCGGCGCTTGGGCTATGCTAGGCTTCTGGTGCAAGCAGTGGCAAGGCACGCTAAATCTTCCGGTGCTGTCCGAATAGAATGGCTGTGCTACAAAGATAATCAGCGTGCGATGAATTTTTACACAGGCCGCCTTGGCGCCAAAGAGATGGATAACATGACCATCTTAAGACTAGAGAAGGAAGCTTTGGAAAATCTAGCTGACGCTTGAAATGAACAGTAACGACGAGATCTCCGAGACAGGCAGTACTGAAATATGTTCACACATTTTTACTGTGATTTAACTTTCCCCCTACGAGCCAAACTCCTGGGCTAATGTATTAGCCTGTATATATGTGATTCGCAACTGGGGATATAGACCTTGATGTTAACAACGGCGTTATGAGTGTATTCGACGAAAGATAATCAAGAGAATAACGATATCTAGCGCATCTAGCTTGATGAGATATCATTTTAGAGCACCTATTTCCATACGTTAAAGAAAGTGATTGCCGATTGGTGTCTGGGTCAAGCATTGTAAAGAAAACTTTATTGCATTTTTGCAGCTACCAAGTACTAATGAAGTTATATGCGGATAAGAATACGGAAGACGACGTGGTTATGGTTGAATATTGTCGCTGAGAGTCTAGGTGTGAAACTCTCTCAGTAGACCGAAAATCATGTAAGCACAACTCCTCGCCAGAGGCCAGAGCACTTAGTCTATCTACTGCTACGCATATAGTTATACGTTCAGAAGAGTCGAATTGGCTATTCATTAGAACATGTACAAAAAGTATCTAATGATTATATATACCTTTCCACAACCCAATCGCTAGTCCTCTAGCACTTGATTCGCCATGACCATCACGTAAGCACTAATTCCTACCCCTCCTGACACGATCGACAGGACCTTGATGGAGGGTTGTCGCAAATTCAGACTTCTACTTCGAGAAACAAGATAGCGATAAGGCCACCGATGTTGCCAAAGTGCACGTCAGTTATCTATTAGCCCTCTGAAGTTCCATGACAAGGACCTATCTTCCATATTCCAATGTTTAGCAACCCACAGATCAACGTCTACACATTTGACGTTCTGCGTCTTGTGTTGTTCTATCAAGGTCTTGGATTCGTGGAAACCTTCCGCTTCCCAAAGAATGATAACGCGGTCCACGTAGAACTCAAACTCGATCACTTTATCATTGGAATAGCATCAGTTCACTCCGCGGAAGCTGATCACGGCCTCAAACCCGAGCTCGGTGGGCGGCCAGTTGAAATCGTGCTCTGGACCGATGATACAGACCGCGATTTCGCCAAACTTGTCAACGCGGGCGCATCGGTATTGAGTAAACCACATGACTGGCTTGAAGGAAAGTTGAGACTGGCATGGGTTGCAGATCCAGATAGAAACCCGATCCAACTAGTTCAGAAGCGCACCTAAGAATTGACCTTCATTTACCATCCGATTTGATTTGTGCTTGATTTGATATATCTCGGAAAATAGTAAGCTGATGGTTTTGAGAGGAAATAATTCTGGAGTCTTTCATGCCAGCAGAATTTGCCCAATCTGCTCAGAAAGAATGTTGTGCTTATATCATGGGGATAGGAGCTTAACATCAGATAGGAAAATAAAATAAAAGGTCTGATTGGTTGGCTCTGACCTATTGGTCCACCAAAGAAATAACAGGAGCAATATGTGCACGTTGAAAGGCTTAGAGTTACTAACTGTAGTAAACGCATCAATGCACGACATTGAAACACTCGTTAGGGAAGAAGGTTGTAAAATTGGACCTAGTTAGATTAGCAAAACGAAGATCAGAATATGGAAGAAGATGGCTTTGGGAAATCTAAAAAGGTGTATATTTTTCAGATGAATGTAAATGGTTGCACTCAAGCCTTCGTTTACGTGACTCAAAATATAGCTGAGATACGCTGAATACCAGATAGTAGACGTATTGAGAATGTGGTTCTCACTAGAAATTGCACTGTTGTCTTGCAGTTACTTTGATTGACATTATTTTACTGTCATTCGATCAATGCGCCCTTAAGCTATTATCTCGCAATTTGCATACCAGTGTTGCCATATAATTCCTCATCAACCTCAGAGTATTCATCTAAACTGATGCATTCAAGCAGGGATGAGGCACACCTTCGCTCCATTCCGAGGGCAGAGAGTCAGCGCCAGTGATTCCTCCCACGGTCCCGAATCCCGACTCTCCAAGACCCGGAACTCCTGGGCCATGCGCACGACGACGTACCCAACTTCAGTCAAAGCATATTGCTGGCCTATACAGATACGCGGGCCACCATTGAATGGTAGGTATTCCCAACGAGGATGCAGTTTTCCATCTTCCCAGCGTTCTGGACGAAATTCCTCAGCATCCGGGCCGTAGAAGTCTGTCCGTCGGTGCATTGCGTATATGTTGTAGCTCACCAAGGTACCTTTAGGGACAAAAGCTGGCGAGAGACCATCTTTGCCTCCCCCGAGTGGTAAGACGGTATCACGTACCGCCTGGCGGTCATTTCGCGGTACAACTGGATGTAAACGTAGAGCTGGAAGAGTCAGTTTGAGGGCAATGTAGTGGAGAGTTTTCACTTACATTCATTGATACAGCACTGGACATATTTAAGGCTGCGAAGCTCCTCATAAGTTGGCGGCCGACCCTGTAAACTAGCCACTTCTCTACGCAGCTTTTCCCAAATTCTCGGATTCTTAGCTAGCATGAAGAACAAATTGCTGAGTAGACTAGCAGTAGTATCCCGACCAGCTAATAAAACGTTCATTAGTTCATCTAAAACGCGATGCCTATCAGACGTTCGCCACGCTAATTCATGGGAGAAGATATGCTTCTGACGCTTCGGTTCAGTCTTTTCATCTTGGTTGTCGTCCTTTTTGATCTCGACTGCGTGGAATGCCTCCTCGACGAAATGCTGCACGAACTCCCGACAGATGCGATTGCACTCGTCGGCCTTTCGATCGCGGTAAAATACACTCAATGGACCCAGTGTGCCTCGAATGATGATGGCCTTCTGGGCATAATGAAATGCTTCAGCAAAACCGACGTCCGACTGTGACTTCTTCAGAGTACCGACTGATTGCCCAAACAAGAACTCGGTCGCGGAATCAATAGTGTAACGGAAAAAATGATCCATCAGATCCACAACTGTCGTTCCATCTCGTGGCAGTAATGAGAAGAGGTCCTGGATTAGATTCTCCAACGACGTTAAGTCCGCTACCTGCTCACGAGTGAAGCTGGGCCGGATAAGGGCTCGTGATGAGGCCCAGTGGTCGCCATCTGTGTCAAAGATACCCTCCCCTAACAGCGGCTTGAACGGTTCCAGGCGGTGGCCAATACCGTAATCCTTGAATTTTAGAGACAGGATCGTCTTAATATTTTCTGGTTCCACGGTCACGATCGCATGTCTATGAAGCTCAGTCACTCGAAATGTGTTGCCATAGACACGGAAGACCTCGCAGCTCCTTTCGAGCATTTTATGTTGCCTTAGAGCACGGATAGTCCACGGTAGTGTATCGAGTCCCAAGAACGGTTCTTTGTTGAGGGATCTCAGCACCGGCTGGCAACCGTGCTGGCGTGCAAATTGACGGCGGATCAAGCAACGCCTGATGCATAGACACGCAATGGTTCCCACCGAAGCGACCAGCACAAATAACAGTTTCGCATGGAGATCCGAATACATTTCCAAGGCCATTTTGCACAAGAGTGCAGCATCAAAAGAAAAGAACAAGATGGGGCACTGACGTGTCAAGATAGGAGATAGGATGGCCTGGTACAAAGCACAATTAGAGCGGGCCCACCAGCGAGCAGTCCTGGAAACCTACTGTGCCACGAGCCGCGTAAGTGACGATGTTTGTCACGTGAGGCCATGGGCTCATAGAAATTTACCTGTGAGAAAACGCTCGTTTTCACTTTCAACAAAGTTACATTAGAGCAGGCTAACTTTTGAAGACGTAGAATTTGGGAGTAGAGTATGACGAAACAAGTTCCAGTTACCCGTATCAACTCCACATCTTATTCCAGTTTTTTGGGCGAGGAGTAGACCGCGAGGATTAGAAAGGGTATGTGGAAGACTCTGAAGAGGCACACTGTTCGTGGTATTGCTAATTTGAGATGATGAGTAAACTTTCTCATGTCCCATGGTCATCTTTGTCCGAGGTTTTGGGCCAGGGAGGGAATAATCGATTAAATATACGTTAACCCGGACCCCAAGGCGGATTTGACAGCTAGACAAAATATGGTATACGCAAGGTTATATATCGAGGGTATGTATCAGTGAATAATTTGTTAATATGCTCCAGAGAGATCTAGACCGTAGTGTCTTTTCTACGGTCACAACGGTATTGTCATCAGTCGTATAGGTCTAATCATGGAATGAATTGCCGAATTGAGGTTCTAATTAAAGTAGAGCATGAAAATATATAACCACAGGAAATGTTCCAGCTTATGTTGCTTTATTATAGATTCGGACCTCCTAGATCGTAGATCAGTACTCCTGAGCCAGGATCGAGTCCACTTACCCTATGCCTGAGGTTCTCCTAATACCGTGGTATCTGAGCCTATGGTCCTGAGGCCTTACGATGCCTTAACAACTAAGTTATCACCCAAACCAAAGGAAAATAGGGCACTATTGGCTTATACGTCAATATTAGTAACTAAAACACTATACAGCAAAGGAATGAGACGAGCCCCAGAACGCCCACAACGAAGCGGGTGTTCAAAACTTGGCCCGTCTTGTTCGCTCCATTCCGGAACGGAGCAGTCGTAGCACTTGTCGAGGCATTAATGGAGCTTGTCCGGACATTCGTTGAACTCGTTAGGATTACCGGGATATTCGTCAAACTTGTTAGCGTATTGCTTGAAGTCGTCGTGGCACCCAGTGTGATGCTTAATGTCGGCGTCGGTGTTGTGCTTGATATGAAGCTCGGTAAAACGCTGAGCAATGAACTCGACGATTGCGAAATCGTAAGTGTTGACGGTGGTGAAGTGGACGGTAATGAAATTGATGACGATGATGTCGAGTTCAGCACCAAATGAATCTCAAAGTCAGTGAGCTGCAACGTGAAAGCTGGGATTACATAGGTCGCGTCGCAACTGAGCCCGAGCACGAAATCTGCGTAGCCACTCTTTTGCGCTGTACAAGTGTAGGAGTGATATTGCCAACCGGGAGTATTGCTCGCGTTGTAATAGCCCGGTTCAAAATGTTGCTGTATTGAGTAGCAGTAGGAGGAGATAACAGACAAGATACAGAAATTGTGTTTCACGTCGCCGTGGATTGAGAAATTCTGCCAGTTGACGGCGAACGATGTGAAATACTCCGAGCCCTTGCACTGGAGGCCTATGCTTTGGAGCAACGTCCAGCTTGTCTCGTTGGATGCCGGGAACTCGAGCTGGAGCGCGTGCGCGCCGTGATAGCTTGACGGCACGACTGAGTAGACTGGCACGGCTGGCTCCCCAGGCACCATAGTCGTCGACCTGGAGTACCCTGGTGTCGACCACGGGGCGAGTCCATTGTGGAAATCCCCATTTTCGATGCTCATTGGTACCGGACATTCAGAAGGGACCCCGGACACGGCCTGCGCGCGCACGAGTTGGAAAACGGTCAACAGTGGGAGGACCATCGTGGCCCCGATAGACGGGGTTAGCATCGTCGCAGAAGGAAGCTGGGCGGTTGCTGGAGAGTGAGCGAGGCCCAGTACTCACTGGTAAATGCACTTGGTGAGATATATGACAGTCATTATTAGATGAGGCTGATGATGGGTCCCTGAGTTTATGCACACCGGTGATTCTCGGAGTTAACTCCCGGCCGGCGGGTGCCAAAAGCGCTGCGTCTAATCACGGCCCGTAGGGGACGTGACCAAGGCGCCACCATGCAGCCTCCAAACTCTGAATACGAGATCCGTCATGATGCTTCACGACGATAGTGATGGCAAGCGAAAGGTTGGGACGAACAGAGAGGTGACAGCCGTGCGCGAGACGATAGTCAGGCAGACAAAGCGTCCCGCGGAAAAGGAAATAAGAGGGGAAGTTGAGTTGAACTTTGAAGATCGTAAGATGTGAGTGTGGAGAGTGTTGTCCGAAGGCGGTCGAGAGCTTCTTATGGACGGTTGAACGAGTAGCGCCGATCCTGGAGAAGGGAACCATGCCAGGCCCATGTTGGGGATCGGGAAATTCANGTACGNACCGCTGTGGGAACAGGGCAGAGATAGGGTCACTCAGCAGGACCCCTCCAGACAGGGTTCCCCAGTAGACAGGGAGTGACAGGCTCATTGGGTTCGCCAATCCAGCCAAACCTTAATTGATGCCGAGCGAGGCCCACAATTTGCGGCGTTACTGGAAGCAGCGTCTCCCGCTAACAACGACCAACTTCGCTCGGTATCACTCACCATGGCTGAGACGTCCTGACGGTCTTCCAGCGATTACATTCTGGAAATAATGAACCATCCATCCCCTTAATTGTAAATACGCATTATAATCTGTCCTGGTGGCTTGCATCTGGACCATCTCAACCACCTGTATGACTCCTTGCCGCTCCGCTGGTCTCAATTCCTCCGTATATCGGTCAGCGAGAATCAAGCTTGGCGGCAGACTTGAACGCAAGTGCGACGATGGGCGCATGATCCAAGGACCGATGAGCTATAATGCCTCTGTATAGAAGCCGATAATATGTTGTGGTCGTATATTCCGATCGCGAGACTGCAGGAAATCAGTAAACGTTGACACTGAGCGAGGTGGCTTTGTCGCACCTTCAAGCAGCAAATCGAACAGCCTTTTCGCCTTGTTCCACTAGAGTATGCCCTTATTATTGCAACCATGATGCAACGAGACGTCGATGCGTGTGATATCGCCCCCAAGCAAAGAATCAGCGGTAACGTCTTTGACTTCGTGGATCAAGCCTGTGATTCTACACAACGTTAGAAAGCGCCGATATGGCATAGGAAGAGTAGCATTCAGGATGCGCCTACCTCGAACGACGGGGTCCATCGAAAGTATCGGTTGCCTCTGCCTCGCTATGAGTGTTGAGAACTTCGGAATTGCGAATCTATCGCAAAGCAGCGCAGTGGGTAGGCTGATAGCGTTTGGATCTCGTCTGCGCAGCTCCAGCATGATGATTCCCAACTTCTTCATAGCAGAGATACATAGAAAACATTATACGCGGCCGTGATGTGTGCTGTGGATGTAGCACCATGACCGTTGCTCACATTAGACTGGATGATGGCGGGCGCGGTGAACAACGCGTGTTCGCCAGAACTCGAAGAAGAGGGCGTCGCGGCCGTGTGCGCGACGTGTGCCCCAGAGCCAGAATACAAACACTGACACGTATGAGAGCCGCTCTATGGGTCTGGCTGTTTGGCTTTGAAGCGAGCAAGTATGGGCGTGCTAAAAGAAATTGCTGGCCAGTCATTCATGAGGCACAAGCCGGGCGACCCAGATTCTCCAGAAATAGCTTTGCCTGGCCTCAGTGTGCGCTCAGTCTGCGCCGCGGTGCTCTGTCACCTCCCTTCTACGAAAGAACCACCGCTCGCAACCCTTCCATGTTCATCCCAAAGTTACCAAATCTCAGTTTGCATTGCATTCATGGCCATTTACTGTCTATCTCCCTTCTTCCCTCCACTCTAGTCTCTGCTAACCTGAGGGGTCCTTTATCATGTGATCTCTTACATGCGACTGTCAAGTATTTGAAGAAAAAGTGCGAGGTTTATCACTGTATTTCTGTATAATAGAGGGGGAAATGGTTGGTCGATGCCTGAAAACGGCATGCTCACGGTCATGTCTCTACGAATGAAGCATTACACAAAAGAGACGCCGAATATCCACAGGTCATTTCCAAACTAGATTCGAACTCTCGCCTCTACCTTCTCCCAACAACAGATCTAGCTCACTACATCCAGTGTACTGCGGTGACCCGCTGGCCATGCTTCTAAATTGGAAACCGGTGTTCTTGAATGCAGATAGCTTCTTTGTGGATCAGTGGGATCTTCACCAGAACTCACGAAAACTGGCGCCGCCTGCAGCAAGCTCTCTGATATGCCTTTATGGCGTCTTGTTTTGTGGAGACGAGTTCATGTGACGTTCTTCCACGAGGAAGTATGAATGCAAGCTGCAAGGGATCAACAAGAGTGTCTGACTTCCGACACCACGCCACGGCAGCGCGCGTATTACGGCCAAAGTACCTCCACTCTTCCATAGGTGATGCCCAGATGCGGAAGACGACTGTTATGATTTCGGGAGTCAGAGAATTGCATGGAGGCGTGGCTGATCCCTCAGTCAAAGTGGAGGGACCTTCTCCAGCTTGATTGCCTTCGAGAGTTGGGCAACCAGCAGATCTAACCATAGAATGAGGAGAAATCCAAGTCCAAACAAGTCAGTATTCGCACCGGCGAGGAAACAGGAGCTACAGGGGTAGCACCTGGTGGAGTTGCCATCTGTTGTGACCGCGGCATGGCCAATAGAATAAACNGGTACTGTCGGATCGCCTGCTTCGGGGAGCAGAGCAGTAGGCCTAGGAGAGCGAGTAGACACACCGAGGGCCATGCTTGTCGAGACTGGGCTGCCTCGTGCGACTATATGTAAGCCTGTCAAAGCAACGAGTAATTACTCCTCGCTAGGATCCTATTTGTTCGCTGCATCCGAGAGCACGTAAGCTGGATCGAGACTCCACTGCCAGGGCCGAGGAAATCTGGCCAGTTGTTTCATCTGGTGCATCCAAAGCACGTACACCGACGCGTCAATGTCTCTATCACGTTCATCTCCATCAAGTCCACGCTTTACGCGNAAAGCGCGCCAGAAGTTTGCTGAATTCCCAAACTGAGCAGGACATTGAGAGACGAAACGACGAGCCGGTATTGTTTTGGGCGTTCGCTATGGTTGGGACGCGTAGCAACGAGACGCTCTGTCGTTTATATAAGATGTTGCCCGTTCCTCGTCGACGAGCCTCCGATGTTGTGGATATAAATTCGATATCGCGGTTGATAATTATGTGCTTGATCGATAAATTTCTCCATTCAGACGACTCCAATGAAGATGGAATCAGCAGAGCAGGTCTTTGATGAAAACGTGAGGTAACGTATACCCAACTACTTCTCTGCTGAGCTTTGTTCTGGAGGTTTCATTAAAACTGATCAATATGATAATCGAATAGTATATTTCCTAATCAAGTCTGTGGGCCAGAGTTCAAACGATGACATTCTCTCCCCAATGATACCCCTCCATATTCCAAGTACCCCTCTTCCGGGATAACAGCAAAAGATCCGCTGATATATACGTATACCACTATATAGCCCGCTATAGTCGATCTTGGGAGCTTCCAAGGAACATCTTCAAACGAAGATTACAATTCAATACAACAACAAACTGCTAGCGAATACTCAGGAGGCAGCCAGGCGATTACATCGTGGCTTGACTCTGATAGTCCTTGGCAAATTGGTACTCTATCAACCAAACCTTTATCCCATCCCTCAAACTAATGGATGGTCATCTTCAGGACACAGAAAAACAGCAGGTGGCCCCATCCAACCACATATTCTTGACGTGATAGAAGCAATCGAGAACTACTTCCCGCAACAGCTCAACAGTTCCGCCATCAATCTCTCCTATTCTTTCGGTAACATCGAACCGTTCGACACCGGCTATTCTCAATACTCTGAAGATCCTGCCGGGAATATGTTTTCATTTTCTGATAACATGTCAGCAGTTGAAAGCTATCTTTCTCGATATCAGCACGATTCCATCGACAACATGTTAGATCTCCCTACCGACGGCGAGGTGACAAACGACCACCATTCGCATAGCCTTGATAATATCACNTGGAGATCTGAGTTGTCCCAACCTCTCAAGGGCCGACTTCGCTCTATCAACTAAATCTGATGCAATGCCTGAAACGAAAGAATAGAGCATCGATGTTCTCAAGGTGATAGACAGGAAGCCAGACTTCCATGACGAGACCGCCGGTGCGTAATCAGGTATAACCCTCTACATTGATTTCTAACGCGTGTCTATCCAGTTCAACGCTTCGACTGAGTGGAAACTTTTTTTGACGACGTTGGAAAATGGGCGTTACATAAAAGGAGGATTACAAAGGTTGTTTATCCTGTTTGGCTATCTCCTGGGGTATTTGCTGGTCAAAGCCCTCAGTCTATACTGTATATGCCTTAGCGTCGACTCTTCGCTCGTGGTTTGACATGTAAGGAGGAGTGGGAGTGCTGCGGCTAGCCGTCAGATAAAGATATATGTGAACATGTCCGATCCGTCTCGCGGGTTATAGTATGAGGCTTCGCAACTGCATCGCGGCTGTGTGGAGCTTGTGTGTCATGGAAAAAGGTAACTCCGACCCGTAATAGCTGAGGCCATGGGAGATATGTGCGTCACATGCTTCCTTGTTCAAGAAGTGGTGGGTGGCTGTATCTTCAACACCATGATCAATAATTACAATGTATCGTATCGTGCATTTATGGTCTACACTCCAAGGTATCTGTAGCAATGTTGGTAACGTAAATCCCTGTTAGCCGGGCCACCCTATTAGACGGGCCACCGAAATTTACCGCAAAATCAAAGAAATTCAGCTTTCGATATCTCAACAAGTATTGAATTATATCTAAAAAAATTTCGCATTTCAAGTATTTACTCAATAACTAATATGCATGTAAATTTTTATTTAACCAACATATATAGTTTGTACTGTACAATAAAATAACTTTGAATTAATGGTCCAAATTTCAATTTAAGGGTATTATGAAGACCGTGAAATCAAAATTACGAGATATTTTATGTTACGTTTCAATAAGTAATTATCATACAAGATATTATCTCTCAAAATTGTATGGTTGTTGAGATATCAAGAGCTGGATTTCTTTGATTTTGCGGTAAATTTCGGTGGCCCGTCTAATAGGGTGGCCCGGCTAACAGGGATTTACGTTATGGTCACATGTAGATTAGCTAAGAATCCAAGCTACCAGTAGCTCGCTTTCAGTAGGAGAGGCGGTCCCGCGCGGCAGTACCCGTACACGTCCCCACGGTTTCAGCCCCGCACTCATAGCTGAACTGACGGTGTCGGATCGATCTGTGTGCCATACATGCATAAATGCCCGTACCATTTGGCTGTGCCATCGCGAGACGCTTCCACAGCAGCAACTAAACACCTCCCTAAACGACTTTCTACTTGGTACCTGCCGTGAGGGAAAACTTGAAATCCTCTGACGAGAAGCATCCCGTGTATTGGGAGTTACCAAATTCCGGATCAGCCATCCTCCACTGGCCCTTTCGCTCCATAGTTGAAATGACATCCCGGTCGCCACGATGAGACTATCCTCTAATAAGATCTGCACGAAACCCTCCGAATCTTAGACTGGTGCGGCCTTGTGCTACTGATCTTGCAACCCGAGCAACTGTCGCGACAACGGACCAGCCCCAACAGCCCCGAACCCGAAGGATATGTGTGCTGCACCGTCTACAATTTTTTAGAGGAACGCTAGCACATATTTCTTCTCTTAAACCTGCTGCACTGTGACTAAATCATGGAGAATATAGATTTGGTGATGGTCCGGTCCTTTAGTTCGGGTTAGAGACTAGCATGCAGCGGCAGCTTTTTGCTCTGCTCAAATATGCTCTCAAATTGCACGATTACTCTGGTGGCTCTCTGCATATGATCTCTCGTCGTCGCTACCCTCCCTTGGAGCACACGTTCCGTCACTTCTCCGGTTTGGTAGAGGTATCTGTTGATCATTCCTGCATCCCTATCGCTGCCATGCCGGAAACTGGGTTTCTAGTTAGTAGATGCGCCTTCGAAGCTTCTAAAGTTTGTAAATTGTATGAGAAAACATAGTATAACCTAGAGAAAGTTTGCGATTTAATTCTATCCTCAGAAGAACTTGATCGGTGGTGTGTCATCTTAAGAGGGTATAATTTTACAGATTTATAGGATACTACAGTAAACTCTCAAGAAAGGAGAAAGGACTGTCTAAGCATCCAGTGGTACATTATAAAAACAATAATTCTTACCTCTCCCTTAATAATGATTCGAACGGTTCGATACATTCTCTCAATTCAAAATGCAGAATTCCGCTTTCAAGTGATTATTTTCAACAAGCTTGCTAGATTACCGCTGCTGCAATTAACACCGCTTGCTAAAAACATTCAGATTAGTTTTGCAGAAAACTGCAAAACTTGCGTGTCATGTGCTTGTTTGGTCGCAGCCTGTCTACTTCGTCGCCGATCCCAATCCGCATGCTCAAGCTAAACTCATACCMAGAATGCTACTCATTTTATGTATGATTATATTACACATAATAAGGGGCTTCTACGCCGATTTAAAGTTATAGAAAACCTGCAAAGCTCTAGCCTAGACACTCATCATATTGTAAGAGGTTGCCCACAACTCCGTTATCTCCGACCGTATCGTTCAATTCTGCAGCCTTACCGGATAGTAAAAACTTAGCACTGTGGAACGAGGTAGAACTTGTTGTCGAATGGATAGGATCAGGAACTACCTCGATGGACTGGAATTCCACGATTCAAGTCCTGAACCAAGCAACTCTCAAGTACCATCATCATACGGCGTTCAAAGTGTGAACCCGTCTGAATTGGTGACAGGTCGAGTCCTCGACCAGAAGGTATTAGCAATAGAATCACCAGTGTTACCGACCGTAATCAAGGCAACTAATACCAAGTTCTAGAGCGAAGATACCAATGTTAGGCCCTATGCATCTATGTCGGCCCCCAGCCGAGCGAGCAGCGTTTCTTCTTCGCTCTGCTTTTCTACCGGCCGAAGATCCACTTCTACCATATCATCATTATCTTCTGTCAGCCCAGAAAGAGGTTATGTATCCTCAGATAATAACGGAATGCCCCATTCATTTTCGCTCCCAATACGTGATCGAGAGACATTGTACGAAGACTTCTTTAGGCATTCTGAACACAGAGAAAACCGAGTTCTAGTAACGTCCGTCCGTGGTAGTGAAGCATTTCGTGACCGCCAACAACTGAAAAGTGAAAAAGAACAACTGGTAAAAGATGACTTGGATAAGGAGAAGAGGCACTTGGACAAGGAGCGGAGGCAGATTTGGAGGGCAGCTAATCAACGACAGCAACAACATGAAGGTAAACGAGACGCAAAATCTCTCGGAACGGAATCCAAGTCTCGCTCTACGCATATGCTGTCTGATTTAGACTCTCACAGCTCCTCGGTGGTGATAAAACAGAGCGCAATACGGCAGGATACCACTAGTTCTATTCAGGAAGCACACACATACCCCAACTCCGGTATCCGTTTTCTTAAAGAGACCGAGATTCTTCTCCTACATGACAAAGGGGATGTCTCTGAGATATCTTGTTCCAAGGCGCGCGCAAATACTGACTCGGTCTCGTCAGAAGATGCGACTGACTGGGACGAGGATAGCGATGAAGAAGGCTCTTCAAACGACTTGCAGTTCCAACTCCTCAAGTTTTTGGAGGGGAGATCAGATATCCAAAAATCCCTCTTTCACACGGAACTATCACCTATGAAGTCCAGATTAATTGATGAACTTATGTCGGATTTCTGGGGGATATTTGGTAACCGCTGGTCAAATGGTACGCGACAGCATGGGTACTCAAGCCAATCGACAAGTAGCACTACGCCTTCTGAATATGGAACTGCGTCTGCTGCGTCTCGTGATTCCTCGAGCGTAAGGTATGGAAAACGCAGTAGGAGCGATGAAGGTGAAGATGAAGAGATCGATGACCATCATGGACGACGCAAACGAGCGCCGGTTGACAAGTTACCAGCCGTGAAAGAGGATAATCCGCTTATGGGATCTTTTGCTTGTCCTTTCCGAAAACATGATCCTCGAAAATATACTGTTCGAGAGTGGCCAAGGTGTGCTCTCAAACCCCAGAAAACCATCGCTCGACTGAAGTAAGTCGTTTTCCCACTCTCTCCATGAATACAACACCCCTAAATAGCATTGCAGAGCCCATCTTTACCAGTACCACCTCATTGAACAGTGTCCACGCTGCAAGTTGGTCTTCGAAGATGAGGAAATGCTTGAGACTCACAACATGAGTGAAGAGCGATGCGAGGCAAATACCGATGTTCAGGTGGACGGGATGACAAGGAAGATGAAAGATCAGATACAATGCAGGAAAAAACCATACCGTGGACAAACTGAGGCAGAAAAGTGGGAGCAGATCTATAAAATACTTTTTCCAGCCGAAGTTGTACCTGATCCTAGTAGGTCTCTCTGTGCTCTCATATCTCAACACGAGCATCTACAATTCTTATCTTTATGTCAATACTCATACTCTGTAGCGTTCGAACCAGTGTTAGACCACAATATCCAGAGAACGCAATCTCCAGACTCTGTTAGCCTGGCCGAATATGAGGCATATCTGCGTCGAGTTCTCCCTAGTCTTGTTCGGAATGCATTAGAAGCAGCAGTTAATAATGAGCTACAACCAATCGAAGCACAGATACAGCAGCGAATGATTGATATCATACAAGATGCACAGAACCAAGCCTTTACAAGCTTCCACGACATGCATGCTTCTGAATCTAAGCTCGACTCTTCCAGTGGAACTCAAGCAAACGCGGCTTCGCGGGTTGACGACCAGCCACCCACCGGGATTGAGACGTTCTTTCAACCTCCTCCACCAGCAAATCCAGAGTCTTTCACAAGCTTACCTGAACTAAGGATCCCCAAGCAGAATACAGAACATAATCAGTTCTCTGACTCAGGCTATGCTTCACGTCCTTCGTTGTCAAGCGCTTCCCAACTTACTTCCCATAAGATGTCGGAGCGGGAACCCCCATATTCCTCTAGGAGTGGTGAAGAAACTGGTGTGAACTCCAAGGTTCACATAGACCCCTCTAGCTTCTTCGAAACATCCCTCTTAGACCCTGATCTCATGGCAATCAGCTACTTTGATTGGGAAAATGATTGCTCAACCTGAAGACTAAGGGAGATTGTCATCAAGTATGGAGTCCATGTCCTCGACTCCTATGACGTTGTAATTTAGGTCACTTTGGAACTCATTGGGCCCTCCGCGGGCGAGATCAAACTCGTCTCAGTCGTCTATGCTCGGGTGGATTGGTTAAGATCCGGTGACCTCGTAGCATGCTGGTGGTAACACAAGCAATTCAAAGGATGCGCTAGAAGAAGCTATTGCTGGATATGGCGTCCTGTATTGTCTGGGGGGAAAGGTAGAGCAAGGGTTGTTTTGAAATCGAGAGTTTTGGAAGGCAGATGAACATGAACCGCTAGAGCAGAAGCAAAATTGATATATGGATGAGCAAAGCAAAACATAAAACTAAATCAAAACAAAAGGTTCGGTTAGCCCCAACAAGCACGAATAACGTGACAGAAAACTTACTTAATTAACGATTTATATGCGACATTCACGATATGGACGGTACATATATAAAATTGACTTGAAATTNTGTTGGTANGGAAAAGGGGTGTAATAGGTACAACAATAATCATTCTGTAGACACCAGAAGGTGCTTTATTATGCAAAGTGCCTCGTTCCCTGGTGATGCAAAACTAAGTGTTAGGTCGGCGCCATCGGAGCCTACCTGGCACATGCCCTTACTGCAGTTCTGATTCTATCTGGCAACAACCTTGCCTCCTATTGTAGCACTACGATATCACACTTACATGATAATTTGTTAATTTCCCTACAATCTCGCAGCAGTGGAGATATGTATCAATGAACTTGTACGTCAGAACTGTACTACCTACGTACCAGTATATATATCTAAATATCGACACTGCAGATAACCTGGATTTTGTGAGCTTACGGTATCCTTTCGTAGTAGCCCTTCTTATTGATCTTCCTGTTTTATGATCTATGATGTTTGTTCCCCTGGCACACCTCTCCATGGATCCCGAGACATCTCCAAGCCTTTTCCTGATTTCCAAAAACTCCCCAGGGGAAACTCGAATTGTAAGAACTGATCCTCTTTGACGTCGCAAGAATAACCAGGCTGAGTAGGTGTCACGTGGTATCCATCCGAGCTAATGGCAGCAGGTGCTTCGAAGGCGTTATGCAAATGGTCTGTATACTCGAGAATGCTTGTCTTTCCAGAGACGGCGACAAAGTCAATGGTACTAATATGAGAGCAAAGCTCAACCATGCCAGCACCGCTGCATTCATAAAGTAATATAATTAGCACCTCGTGTAAGAGAGAAGGACAAAGGTGGCCTACCCAGAATGAGGCACAACCGGAATGTTAAATTTTGCACTCATCAATAGTACGATAAGGATCTCATTTACCCCAGCAAGACGGCAGGCGTCGAGCTGCACAGCATCCAGTGCTTCAGCCTGAAGCATCTGCTTGAACATGACCCGATTATTGATATGCTCACCAGTGGCGACGCCAATGCCATAAGGCTTGAGGGCTTTGCGGATTTTTGCATGACCTAATACGTCGTCCGGAGAAGTCGGTTCTTCGATGAACCTGTAAAGAAGTCAGTCAAGAATAAATCCGCGGAAAGTTCAAATCATGATTACGCACCATAGCTTCAAATCGGCTAGTTGCTTCATATAAGCAATGGCTTCATCAACATCCCAAAGCTGGTTGACATCGACCATAAGAATTGCATCTTCTCCGACAGTGTCACGAACGAACGTAAGGCGCTTACGATCGGTTTCAAGGCCTAAGCCTGCCTTGAGCTTAAAATGCTTGAAACCTTCATTGCGTGCTTGCAGAAGCAGTTTTTTCACCTGTATTACTCGTTATTGATTGCAACCATTGAAATTCCGTACTGTTTTACCTGTTCATCAGAGTTACCTAACCAGCCTGCAGACGTGTTGTACGCCGGGACCGCTTTATTCTCCAAGGCCAAGCCAATCCGCTCTTGCTTGCTCTTTTCCTTCTCCCTCAAGATTTCCAACGCTTCATCAGGCGTTAACACATCCGAGATGTATCGGAAATCAATACATCTCACAATCTCCTCAGGTGAAAAGTCACATACTAGTCTCCATAGTGGTTTTCCCTCCTTCTTGGCCCATAGATCCCAGAGGGCGTTCAAGATGGCACAATTCGCAAGCTGGAGAACTCCTCGCTCGGGAGACATGAACCGAATCTGCCCAGATCCCAATTTACGTTGTGCTGCGCCCATGTTGGAAGTAATGGATGAGAGCTTTTTACCTACAAATCGTGGGGCTAGTGATCGAATAGCGGTACAGAGTACCCTGAACCCGCTGTCAGAAAATAAAGGTGGGCATGTATTAATTAACCAATCTCACTCGTTTCCTTGGCCATTTGTAAATGACCAGCCGGTACCTACGAGGCCAGCATCTGTTTGATATTGAATGTATCCGAATGCATTCTCCCCGGCGAGGTTCATGGGATCTGACCCAATGTTTTCTAACGACGTGGGCCATCGGAGATCACGTACCGTGAAAGAGGTGATGGTAGTATCAGTCGCCATTTTGGTTAGCACAAGTCTGACAAATCAGTTAATTGATCGCAATCACAGTGCACACTCTACCGTTGAGTGGAATATGCTAGTTTTCAGGGCAATGCCACAATGGCCTTTCCGAAGCCTGGTCGGAAGATGCATTCCGAGGGCGGAACCTAAACCTAGTTTAACGATCCCAGCCAAAGTTATCAAAGGGGGTGCGATTTTGATAGATATAATTTATTCTAGCCAAATAGTACTAGGGTTAATGAGAAATGCGAATCCCGTAAATCTTGATTGTTCATTCATGTTCATTTAGAACGTTGGAGTACCTCGGTAATTGCGTCCGCAACAGCTAGATGGCTGCCAAAGGAAGCACTTTGCGCCCAGGAGTATACGCTCCAATTCTCACTCCATTTTCTAAATTGGGTACTGGAGAAATAAATTACGTTGCATATAGGGCAGCAGTCTGTCGACTGGCGAAAGCCGGTGTGGGACTAGTCGTCAATGGCACTCTAGGTGAAGGACTGCTCCTCTCAAGAGAGGAGAAAAAGACACTGATATACACAACGAATGATGTGCTCAAAGCTGCAGGACTAGAACAAGAAATTCCAGTTGTAGCAGGTATCGGTGGGGGAAGTACAAGTGAAACGATAGCATGTGCGGTAGATGCTGCTGAAGCAGGCGCCGATGCGGTGTAGGAGCTCTTCCATTAAAAAGATTAGAACACTGTTATTAACGATGCAGGCTCGTGGTCCCACCCTCATATTATGCTTTTGTGATCGGTAAAGATAGAGAAGCTCTTAGAGACTACTTTAAAACTGTGGCCGATAGCAGTCCAATCCCGGTTTTACTCTACAACGTAGGTTTATTCCTTTGGATTATGAGCAAGACATTGATAGGTTGACTTTCAGATTCCATTTGCCACTGGAGGTATTGATCTCGATGCAGACTTTCTGATAGACATCTCGTAAGTATTGATATCTCGAGTGAAGGACCGCATGAAGTCATGAGTTTATTGCTAACGGCAAATAGAGAACATCAAAACATTGTGTTCGTATGATTCTCAATGTGTAGCTAATCAGTAACTAAGAACTGTGGATAGCGGCGTCAAGCTTACCTGTTATAACATTTCCAAGGGCCATCGAGTAGCGCTTCATGTGAACTCACCAGAGTATAAGCAGCGCCATTCTCTTCCATTCCTCGTGCTTCCCGGTGGTTCAGATTATATGCTAGCTGGACTTGTCTCCAGACAGCATGGTTGCGTTGGTGGCCCGTATGTTTGTTATAACTATCCCAGTCGAGTAAGGAAACTGAGTTTAGTGTAGTGCCAACCTTTATCCTAAGTTATGCATGAAGCTATTCAAAACAGCCTCAAAATTTCTCGAGACGGGAGATGTCACATTGTGAGTCGATAGTCTTCCCGTTAATCTCCGATACGAAAGGCTAATACAACACGACAGGTTCAAAGAAGCTCAGGAACTACAGGATATCGTGACGGAAGCTGACTCCATCATCAACCGGGTAGTAAGTTCTCCAATAAGCAGTGTCCTGTATATCTACTGAAACAGAAAGGGGTTCCTCGGTATCAAGACGGCAATAGATATACATGTCTCTCCAGGCCCAGAGGTGGACTATCTGGGAGGTTCCTTCAGAGCTCCCTTATATCCGGCGGGCGATGTCATCGTGCAGCAGGTAACCTATGGCTTGAAACGGATCTTTGAGCTAGAAAATAATTTGTAGAATATCGCGAAAATCTAGGCGGACTCATTCGTAGAAAGTGCCTATAATTCTAAAATATCATTTTACTTAACTAGCTCATGTCTGCCGGTTTAATATTCTCAGGCCCCGCACGTTAACTATTCTATTGCAAGATGTCTTAAGACAATACTATAAAAGTAAGTCTATCGGGATAGGTGCTGAGACGTAGACCAACTGCAACAAATTTACAGGGAGCATGGCATCTCCCACCCGCTTGGAGCTCCCCACGGCAGGCAAAGGTTAACCTGCGGGGCTGGCCCGGTGATCCCCATTCTTAGGCCTAGTTTACCGAGCTTCTCGAACCTCTCTCCTGCTCCTTCAATAACACGATAAGCGTCCAAGACCCCAAGCTCCTACTTCCCAGGCTTCTTCTTCGTCTCAAATCCTCCGTTCGTGCTAATGCGACTCTGACTACTGCAACTCCACACCACCCCAAGCTTGTATATCGTATTCTTGTTTCATCCCGTATGTCGGCCATTCAGACCACAGTGTTGGGACACAGGCGCTTGCGAGCAAAATACGTCCCAAAAGCCTGGTGAGCATCTCAAAGCTTTTGTACCTGCTGTATTTACTTCTAACTTCAGTGACAAAGCGGCCAATGCCGTCGACGCAAATTAAAGGTTCCAGTGACTGCTCTATGAATTCTTTCGTGCGCTGATATCAACATACGCAGTGCTCTGGCACCGATCCCTGCGAGCGATGTAGTCGACGGAACCAAAAATGTTGCTTCTCTGAAACCATAGCGTTTGACGTCCCAAGGCGGTCGAGCCGTGACAGCTGCGAAGCGATCCGTAGATCTCCCTTGCAGGCGGCTAGGGCCTTTGTGAACGGGGAGAATTCCCAGACACTGGATGTCAGAATGGAGAGACTGGAAAGATCATTAGAAATTGTAACCTCACAATTGTCAAGCAGTCGTGTCCAGTTCGGCACAGAGCCAGAGCAAGTAGGTGAGGGCTCCAGGGACTTTCAAGGCAAGCTACAATCCATTTATGAACAGAACCGACTTTTCTTACGCCGAATATTGTAGGTGATACTGGCTTCCAAGCACCCATTGAAGAGTTCAACGCAAATCTTGCCTCAGTAAAACTTCAACTTGGCATAACACATCAGAAAAACACAAGTAACACCTCGCCAAGGTTTGTTGATGAGGCTTGTAACACTTCCCCAGCAGCTAGTCAATTAAGCTCGACGTCAGAGACATTGTCGACTATACGAGTAGGTTCTAGCAAATTACCATTCCCGAATCCAACGGAATACACTGCGTACATAGAGTTCTTTTTCGATGATATAAACCCATGCCATCCATGCGCAAATGAGGCTGATTTCAGAAGGAGAAGCGAAAAGCTCTGCGCAGGCAGTTCTGTCGACAATAGCGAGGTATGCTTTTTAGCACTAAATTATATAATATTTGCCTGTGCAGATGTCCTACTTGGTATCTCTACTTCAGGGAAGCAAAGAGCCCCTCCTGGATGGCAGTGGTATCTGGCAGCGAATGAGTTAGTTGGTGGGAGAAAAGTAAGCGGACGCGGTGATTTTAGTCTTGTACAATTTTTGGTATATGAAGTAAGTCCTAAGCTATTTGTCTCTGAGCAACGCTCTGATATCTAGGCCTTCTATCTCATGCATACGGATATGCCTAACGCTGCTTATAATGTTGCTGGTCTGGCTTGTCGGGCCTCCTTTCAATTCGGCTTGCATCAGCAATCTTTCTGGGGCGATGACTGTAGCCCTTACTTAGCCCATATGCGCCAACGACTCTTCTGGACAGTGTATTTTATTGATCGGCGAATATCTTTGAGTTGTGGTCGTCCATACGCGATTCGGGATTCGGACATTGACCTCGATGAGCCAGAGTGGGTAGATGACAAGGTACGGCCTAAGCTTGCTGGTTCACCTGCAAAGCGCTAATCCAGAATTTTATAGGAGGTACATCCGGAACAAGCATTACCGCAGCCGTGCCACGATAATACTTTCAATATATATCTTTCCTGTATGATCGCTTTTGCAAGATTCGCCGGAGAAATCTGGGATCAAGTATTTTCGGCACGTGCGTCCAAGATATCGGATAATGGAGAGACCCTGGCAGTGCTGGACGCAAAGATCAAATACTGGTCAGATACAGTCCTGCCAGGAATGTCTTTGTTACCTGAAAACAAGACCGCAACCAAGCGTCACTTACGACAGCAGTTGCTTGTCCACACAGTAAGACGATTCCTTCTTAAGAGAGCTAGGCTAATTGAATATCATTATCCAGAGAATCATCCACCTTCGCCTACTCCTACGACGGCGCATGATGATATCGCTAAAATACGATAAAAGCACGGGACAACTTTGTGGTGATCTTGCTATCGAGATAATCCATCAGATCAAGGCACACAGCAGCGAGATTAACCAACCAAGCTCCTTCCGCTTCCATATGGCCACTTCACTTGGTAGTGCCATCCTTATCCTAGCGACACTGTTGGGTCGGCAGCTTTCCGATATTGGACTCCAAGAAAGGATACCCCAATTTATACAAAGCTTCCAAGACGGAGTATCGATGCTTCAGGATCTAGCAATTTATCTACAAGCAGCCCGTCGTATTGCGGATGATCTAGAAGACATCATCCAAGTCATCAGTTCAGTAATAGATCAGCAGTCCACTACACCGCAACTAAACGCTTTAGAGGCTTTAAACTTTGATCCTGCCGGTATTGATAATCTCTTTCCATATGGAGCTATTGACTTTGCTCAGCAGGCTGGATTTCCCGAACACTTCTTCCATGAACCTGGTTTTGGATCCGGATTATTACTTAGCAATACCGAGCACGCCTTCAATCCGTGGGATGTCGAACCCCAGTCGTCGGCCAACTGTTACGGGGTTCCGTGGATTTAGTTATTTAGTAAGGAGTTATAGATATATGACATATTGTTCAATACACCACAGCTTGCCTCAAGGAGTTTTCAGCCAGGAAATATGGGTATGATTATGTCAAGGAATCACAGTATACCACTGTAAACAAATTATACAAGCTGCAAAGCTGTACGAAGCAATTTATACAAGAATATATGGCTCGATACAAACAACTTGTGCTGAATCAAGGTAGACCAACGCGCCAATCAGCGTTCTCACCGTTCAGCCCATACCTTGTGCTGCTCATGTCCTTGACAGTTGTTCGCCTAATATCACGTTTGAACTTGCCCTCATAGGAACCACCAGTTGCCCTATGCATGGCACAAGTATTATCCCATATAATCATATCCCCTTTTTGGATCCAATCTACAGTGAATCGATATTTTGGTTTGGATACATGATCTAACAGTTCACGAATCAGGGATGTACTGTCCACTTCTCCCATATCATCAATGTGATGCACATAAGAGGCAATGTAGAGATTCTGGGAAAATAATTGTTAGAACATTCTGTGTACTAAGTTGTCTTTCACCTACCATACGACCACTCCATTCATGGAGTTGTACAAGTTTATGCTTGCTCATAGGCAACTTCGTTACATCCAGGTCTTTGAAATATTCTGGGACAGCGGTCTTGCGAGAATGGAACAGAGAGTGATTAGCCACAAGGCCCTCTAATTCCCTCTTTTTCTTATCCGCAAGATCGTCATATGCTGTACGAGAGTCGGCAAACTAATTCAAATAAGCCTCTCTATTATATANTCACGCAACATAACAAGAATACCTCTGTTGCACCTCCCGTTCCTGCGGGTGGGATCTCATGTGCTAGAAGAAGCGAATGGCCGGCACGCCTTGCATTGAATGAAGAATCTGTGTGGAACAGCTCATTTGCCTATTTCAAAAGAGTTAGTAAGTCTATGTTAAAGTTTAAGGGAATATACCTTGTTCCCTATTACTTGGGCCGCGGTTAAAGGAGCAACGTCGCCCGTTTCTGGATCAATGTTACCAGCATCAAAGAGTTCTGGGTAAGCAAGACGGTGTATACGACCGGCTTTTTGGTAGGGTGTCACATCGTCTAGTTCCCCAAAATAACTTGAGAACTTAATATGCCTTTCGTCCGACAACCCGGTATTGCGGCAGACGACAACGCCGTACTATAGATTCGAAGTGAGTATTTACAAGCTGACACAATAGACCGATCAATACCTTATCCACGACTCCCCTAATCTCCTCATACAGCCCTGGGCTTATGTCTTTGCTCCAGTCAATGCCTTGAATTTCGCATGCAAATGTTGGGTGTAGAGGGATAACAGTCAACGCGAACTTCGGTGTCTTATAAGAAGGAGGTATGGTGCCGTTGAGCTTTGGCGCTACCCATGTAGCGGTTGGACTTATCGAGATGGCAGTTTTGCCTATGGTGCTATTGGTATTTGTTGTGACAGAAGTGGTTAACGACATTGTTTATTTCAAGACCGAATCACGCCCGATTCAATGTCGGCAAAGTTATTTTATTGTTTTCTGCGTATTTAAGAACTGTCAATTGTAAAATTTCAAGATAATATACGCAGTTCCTGTCACCCTGCATAACTACGGCAGTAGAGAACTCTCGGCTGGTGGGCCATCCCTCGGCATCATTCCGAAGGACCGCTTGCGTCCGGGGGTGTAGGAAATTGAGCTGGCATGCTTCAAAATAGTTATTACTGCAGGATTACTGTAATGTGCCATAGGTGTATATAATATGGCACGTTGGTTAGCTTGCGACGGCCGGGAAACCCACTGATTGATGGGATCCTGGCGAGGGGAAACCTTTATTACCGGGCCGCAATGTCTCCAGCCACTAAGGTGCTTTCCGCATCTCGGAATCTCCAAGATCGACTGCGGAACGACGCTGAGTGGCTGGGGGTTTCTCCAGACTCCGCCATACTCAATATCCTAGGTTTGTGCACTAGTCATATTTTCGCCTTAGTTGAGACAAGGAATGCGGGGCCCCAGGAATGGCTTCAGTGTGACCCACTCGCGGACCGTTATCTATAAAGCGTTGGCGACCAGCGCTGACGGGGAGGACGTAGCAGTGACGATTGGTCTTCCTCGTAGCTCTTGTTCACTCTATTGCGTAACCTTATAATTGCGAAGACTAAGGAAGAGAAAGGAGCGATGGGGAAACAGAACAATGTAATGAGCTTTGCTCACTTGAAAAGTAATGTTCTTAACTTCCTTGCGTCCCTACTCGACCTAACAATATTGCAGACAACACAGATTCCTCATGGTGGAGAGATCCATGTTTACGTATCAATGTGCTTCATTGCACGGGTCTCTATTTCTGCGTTTTCTACTTGGGATACGATGCATCTCTTTTGAACGGCCTCCAAGCTCTCCCCCAATGGACGGATTATTTCAACCATCCAAATGTAAGCGGATACATATGGTGTCTATGGCCAGAACTGATCAGTTCCTTCTAGAGCAGCCGTCTTGGTCTCATATCTGCTAGTCTATTCTTGCGTGAGTCTTCCTATTACAATGATCAATTCCAAAAAAGCAGTTGACTAATTCATTATCTTAGCTGCCATCATGTATGACGAATCCGAAAATCCCTCCCATGCAGAACTGGCTGACCTTGTTGAAGAACGCCATACATAAGCTCCATAGTAAATACGAGATGGGGCCGGAAGCCCGCCCTCGCTATTGGATCCGTGTTGATTGTAATATATTTGCACCCTTTCGCTCTGATGTATACTTATCAATATATTTTCACAGATTGCCGGGGCGATTACCAACGGGCTGGCAAAGAATACTGCCACATTTATTGCTGGCCGGGTTCTCCTTGGGTACGTTCGAGCCACCCTGAAACACTCTCTTCCGTTCTAACATTTGTGTCATAGTGCAGGAGGCCCCTTCGGAAAGATTACTGCAGTGGCTCTGTTGCAAGAACTGGCGCATCCAAGATTACGACCGTAAGATAACATTCTTAGCCCACAGTTTCATCTCAGTCAATAACCATGGCGGGTGTTAGAATACTTGCCAGTTCTTTTTACGGCAATTACTATGTGGGATCCACTGTTGCTGCTTGGTTCTGCTGTAAGTAAGATGCCTGAGTTCGTATGTACTAGTGGTTAATTATCACTAGTCGGGTCTCTTCGCTGGGGTAGCACGGAATGGTCATGGCGAGCGCCTTGTATCTTTCAGATTACATCACCACTTATTATCCTTCTGCTTCTGCTGATTATTCCAGAAAGTCCACGTGTACGATTCCATTTCTGACCCCATCGGATGGTTCAAAATGCTGACTATCATGCAGTGGCTCATTTACAATGGCAAGAAGCAAAAAGCTATGGATATTCTTGTAAAGTATCATGCAAATGGTGATGTTAACGACGAGCTTGTCAAATACGAATTCGATGAAATATGTCTCGCTATCAAGCTTGAGGAAGAAAGCCAGAAATGCAGTTATGTTGACTTTATCAAGACCCCAGCGAACCGACGCCGTTTACTCGTGTTGCTAACAATGGCTACTGGCACGGTAGGCTTAGACTAGAAATTCCCTTGAAATATCCCTTCGCTGATTGCAATTTTAGAACTGGATTGGCAATGGCATTATTACTTATTATCTCGCGCCAGTACTTAAACTTTCCGGAATTACAGACCCCACACAAATTGGTATGATCCGGTCTAGTAGCCCATTGGAAATCTAGACTAACATCTTCCCCCAACATAGCTGGTATAAATGGTGGAATTGCAGTATGGAATTTATTGCTGGCGTACATTGGAGCATTCAACGCCGAGCGCCTCGGACGAAGAGTGCTATGGATTTCGTCAACTGTTGGTATGCTCCTAAGCTATGTCGTCATGACTGGATTGTCGGTAGGTCACTCAGAAGTCACAAGGTTGTAAAATTCATAACTCATAATACATCAAAATAGGGGAGCTTTGCGCTTCATCCAAAGCACTCCGTAGGAGTCGCAATTGTGCCGATGCTTTTCATCTACTACGGATTCTATGATATAGGTTGGACGCCTCTGCCTTGTAAGTATTTGAGAAGGCCCGGTCGACAATTTGCAGTTAAATCTAACCCATGAGCACAGTCTCCTATGGAGCTGAAATCCTTCCATATCATATGCGCCTGAAAGGGCTAAGCATTATGCTCTCTGTGCAGAGCGTTGCTCAAGCTTTTGTGAGTCATTACCTCTTTTACGCTATTAAGCCTTCTGACGGATTCGGACAGAATCAGTGGGTAAATCCTGTGGCCCTTAATAATCTTGCCTGGAAATAGTAAGCTTCTCGGATCATGGACTTTATCGATAGCTAACATTATGCTAGCTACATTGTTTACATCGTACTCATACTTTTATATCTTATCATTGTACTTTTTTACTTCCCTGAGACAAGGTCAGTTCTCAACCTCTAGTCTCGAGAAAGCCTGCTAACTCGGATCAAGGGGCCTTACCATTGAGGAAGTGTCTGTTGTGTTTGATACTGGGAGGCTTGGAAGCACAAGTGCCGCTGCAGCCCAATTCCATAACCACCACGCCAAGCATGAAGATTTAAGAAATTCTATTGACATTGGCAAGAAGGATGCCATTCATATAGAAGCTAGTTCGGATCTCGCATGATCCGAAGGAACGTATATGTGACGTAAAATTATTTGTCTGAATTCCAGATATTGTTTTGAAAGCACTATCGGGAAACTTATGGCCAATCGTTCGATCAAGACGCCCCCAGAGCCTTAACAGCGTGGTTGACTGGGAACATTTACAATGCAAATCTGTTAACTATCTCTTGGATCTTGCCCCGAGTGCTAATAAATGAGAAAATATCGATTCTGAAGTGGATACTTTCGTAACAAGGGTCTAGCTTTGTATCTAACCTTTTTGTAGGCTAAAGGTTCGACGGTTTAGCATTATACTTCTGACGTTTCCTCCGTCATGCCTTTATCAAACCTGAATTTCCATATCACGTCCTTCAAGTCTTCTCTCCTCCTGATCAGCACCCTTGGATCAACATCAGGCTTCATGACACCTTGTCCAAATCTTCTTGGAGCTAGTTTTGGGATCGTATAGATTTTCATTTGCCCATTTTCGTCCTGCTCAACTATCTCAAATCCAACGACAAACGCAGCAGCCATACCAAGAATCTCAGCTAAGGCGAAGTGTCTCCCAGGACACAAATGCTTTCCACCACCAAAGGGAAGAAAGCCTTGTCTACGAGCTTTGCTAACGTCTTTATCAAGACTCTCATTTCTAGCGTTCATGAATCGCTTTGCATCGAAGACATGCGAGTCACTTCCCCAGGTACTTTCAGCCATATGAGCTACTCTTGAGGGGATTTGCACAGGGGAGCCTTTCTTCAGGAGATAAGAAGAGGGATATGAGCCTGATGAGGACATAGTGATAGTGGTATCCTCCTTGACGAGCCGAGCCGACACCTGACCATTTGCAATGCGCATTGTCTCGTTGTAGGTAGACATGAGAAGGGGACATTCAGTGCTGATATTTGTCATGTTAATATAACCTTCTTTTACTTCTTTTCCGCCGTTAACTACAACCCTGACATCAACGCGATGCATCAGCTCTCCTCTAATTTCAGCTGCCAGTTTGGGGTCGGCGAAAATGTAGGACAGCATCCAAAACACAGTCGGCATCGCATTGGTTGTCGAAGCAAACGCTATCGATGGTTCGAAAGTACCAAGGTCTTCGTTTGAAATGCCGTAGTTTCGGGCTACCTTGGCACGCTCAAACACGAGGGCACCCGCGTCACTGTCATGGCCAGAGTTGTAATAGTTCCTGAAGGCATCACAGAGTCGAGCACGTGCATTATAAGCCTTTCGAGCAGTGAGCCACGGGAGGAAATTGGGCAGCAGATAAAGTTGGTCAGATTCAAAATCCCTAGCGATGGTTAATCATACAATTTTTCAAGACTCAGCATACATACCATATCGCTTCTATCAAGGATTCATCAGCGGCGACAGGATCATTCCTTCCATAAAGAGAAGCGGTTGATGCAAGAGTGAAGGATCGTCGAATCCAACCGAACAACTTCTTCTCTTCCCATTGCGGTCCTATCTCATTCACAAAATCCGCTATCTTTGCGAGGACACGTTGATTCATCACCATCAAAGAGTCACCAGGTGACATAGATTCATACATAGCTTTATGTATGGATTTCATGTACGTATCTTCCTTCGCATTTTCGGGTTGATATCTGACTATCTTCATAACTGTGCCACTCAGTGCTAGAACACGTTCGCAGATCAACTCGACGAAAGGTTCGAACGTAAGATCCTTCGACCGCAGTGCAGCCTGCAGCAGTGAGGGGTCAGTTACGATATACATCTTTGAAAACATCAGATCGATGGTGAATATTGGAAGGCGAGTTTTATGGCTGTGTGTTCAAGAGGGCGTTAGCAAAATCCGGGACGGTCATCACAGGAACTGGAGCTGTGGCCATACGCTAGCATGTCAAAATACACGACTTGGTATTGAAGCATACCCAGGATATGTCCAATAAACGGAATCTTGGCCCTGACTAGGGGTGGCTCCCTGGGATCCATCCTCACCGATAGCCAGTACATGCATATTAACAAGGCTGCGACGCTGACAATCGCTCCAATTGCATAGACACGTATAGTACTTGTTTCTGTTGAAGTCTCCATCGCTGCGCCAAATGAACGACAAGTAGATTTGGCCCAACAATAAAAATACAGTCCGCAGCTTGACGACAACAAAGGTAAGTAGTCTGCAAATTAGAGGTCTGGGTAAATTAGAGCTGCGAAATTGGGCTGATGTGAGACGGGGTTTTGCTAGCCGACGCGTTTTGATTGATCAGACGCGCATACTGTTAATAATCTCTCCTCTCCTGAGCCTCGCATTCTATCTCCTGTCATTAATTATGTGCCGCGGATGGTTATAGTCTTTACTTTTTGGTACCTCAGTTATAGTTGGCTAATATTCGATATATTTTGAGGAAAAAGTTGATTGTATAGAAAATTATAATGGATTTAATTTAAATATTTAACAAGAAAATACGAGATAGTTTTTAATTGAACCGCCGGAAATGGGATTCTGGTCGAGAGCTAGGTAATATACACACTGTGAGAATATTACTCCTTCGATGTCACGAGTCAGTAAAGGAAGGCATTTACAAACTATTATGGAAGTCTCAGCTACGCATGTGGACTCATATTTACGTGGCTCAGCCTGCTCAGGAATCAGTTGTGGAAAAACGGACGAAGATATGACGAACAATCCCAGACATAGATAGCTATGGAGGAGATTGCTAGAAAAATTTGATTCATTAGCTTTTATTGCTAAGAATGCCTGGCCCCTCTGGTTACACATCGCTAACTTTTATAGATAGGTATAAGCCGAACCGTCATGCTTTTTGAAATGCAATTTACATGGCCTCTATGGCATTTTCGTCACTCTCGCTCAAGCTCTCGTCTCCACTGACTTCCGCGTTTTCCCTCTCTCTCTTCTCCATCAATGCCTGCAGCTCTGCATCATCGCTCTCGGTGACTGCCTTCGGCTCCATCTTAACCACTAAGCTGCCCTTTGATTCCTCAATACTCTTCTTGATGTCTAAAATTGCCGCCTCAAGAGTTGCGATACCAGTTTGCTTCTCCAGACATGTGTTGGTAAGGACGTACAGAGGTGGCGATACTAGCTTGACCTTAACTTGGTTGTCGGCTGTGTTGCGGGCTTCTGCTGTTCGGAGTGCGGTCTTGACTGCATCAATACCGTCGTATTCGAAGCATGTAACTTCGACATCTGCACGGACTTTGGTGGGCTGAGGTGTCAGACGCTTTCCAATATATGATTTCAGTTCACCAGCAACTACATCATCGGGGAAGTTGATATCTTGCCAGACATCTGGATTTCTGTGAAAATAGTTAGTGCCACGGAAGAAGTAAGGTGATTTACAAGATCACATACGTGATTGAGAGCTTGAATGCATCCAGCGAGTGACCGTACTTCTTGTTGAGAGGCCAGGCGATCCGCTCATACAGACCCTCGATGGGATGGTTGGTCTTCTCGGCAACGTGTCGCATAATCGAATGTACCATTTTCGACTTATTATATCTCTCCTCACACTTGACAACATCTTCAGGTGATACTCTTCGTTTCGAAAGATCAATATAACCTGTTGTGAAAACACGTTAGCGGTTGGACCAGGACTGAGAAACTCCGGGGGCAGCGTCGGCAGTCGAGTGTGGTGGATCGTGACACCCGAGCAAGGACCAAACACGGACGAAATGAGACCAGGCCGCTTCTGCCATGGAAATATCCAACGGCCGGAATCCACGTCTGTATATAGACCCAGAATCAAGCATGGAAGCCTTTGACCACCCTATCAAATCAACCCGATGTCTGGCCTGCCCGATCTGACCGCGAACCCCTCGCCGATATTGAGCCAACAGCTACCCAAGCAAGGAATTCATACCCTTCTCCTTGTCTACTCTGAGGACAACGACTACTTCGTTTCGGCCAACTCGGATAAGCTTTTGTATACTTCGGATACGACGCCGCGATAATTCGGAGAGCAAGATCATGCCGTCAATGTTGTCGTATTCTAGCAGCTTCACATAGGCTCCCATTTCTGCGATCTACATGTCCAGTAAGCGTGAGCACCAGAAGCGCCATGCTGAGAGGCAGACGCGACCCAGGGCAACCCACCTGCTTGACGTTCACCATGACGAAACTATCCACCTCCGGGAACTTCTCCTCGTAGAAACGACAGTTTGTTAACGACATCTTGGCGGTTTGATGCGTGAAGGTCGAGTGGCGGGTAAGGGAGATGGGATATGGGACGGTCGCGTGGTGCGAACTGGCGACGTTGTCGTTTGGAGGTGCGGGGCGATGGCCTTCACAAGAGTCACAAAATCTTTGATGATTTCAGCAAGGCGGCGTAGTGGGATGGAACAGACGAATTGGGTTTAGCCCCGATATCTCGCGTCCTTATCGTATCACGTGCTGGTGCTCCTGTTGATCTTATCGTGTCACGTGCGTGAGCTTGGAATTGCACAGATGCAGTGTCGAAAAAATGAACTGTGGAATTACAAAGCTTCAAGTTCCATCTCTACAGCTTGACCAAGAGTATCAGAGGAGTGACATCCCTCTTTTTAGGTGAAAGACTTGACACTCTGCGACGCCAGCAAGAGGAGGAGCTGCACGAAGTACCGTGACATTCATGGTAACAGCGCTCCAAGCGATGTGCATAAAAGTTGTGAACATGCACAATTTCTATGTTGGGCCACGATAAATAACGCGTAGTGGAGGCAGAAGGAACATATAATTCCTGGGCGCTCATATCAGCAGCGGTGGAACTATTGCCATGCGCCGCAGCTCCATTCAACCGGCTAACGTGGTCCTTCTTTTTGCAAGCTCCCACCTACTCGGACTACCTAAATGGTGCAGGCTCTTGCTTTGACGCTGGCGAGACAAGCTTTTGCTTTTGCAGGTTCAATGGTTGTTCTCCCTCCAACGAGCTGGCATACACACATGGCTCTAACTCGATTGGCGGGCCTCTCGCTCTCCGCGGATTAGGGCAAGAGAATGCTCTCGCCAAGTGGCTCCGCTCTGCAAGGGGCCGGGAGAGTTTATTGAGGGGCAGAACAAGGTTCCCCACCTCCTTGTATATTTCCCCGGTTAATATCTTCACAGCCGCCAGTCAGCTCCTCTGCTCAAGGGAAGCTCGACGGTAATACCGCGGCTTCCGCATTGATTCAACCCTGACGCCCGCGGCTCGAGGCCCGTAAAACCGGGTCGAATAGTAGAATGAAAGATCTGAACCAGAAGGATTCCTCGTCTAGACTTTCTGGTCTAGCCCGCTCGGTCTGGACCCAGCTATGTCGGCCATGGGGAGCTATAGATTCGCAGGGTATAAGAAGCTTCTTAATTCCTCTTGTCTTGCTTTCCTTCTTCTATGCTCCAGTCTCCAACTGCCTACCAATTGAAGTGATAAAAGGTCTCAAGGAAACATGGCTCCTACGTTGCCGTTGCTTGGCCTCGCTCTGCTCGGACTGGCTGCAGCCCAGACACCGGGCAAATCGCCTGAGGTGCACCCTAAGGTTTTTACCTACCGCTGCACCAAGGCCGGTGGATGCCTGCGAAGAACCAGCGCCGTGGTGCTCGACTCGGGCACCCATTGGATTCACCAGCGTGACGATCCAAGCCTGGGATGCACCACAGCTTCTGGTGCCCTAAACACGACCGTCTGCCCAGACCAAGCAACGTGCGCGAAGAATTGTATCATCGAGGGGATCAGTGACTATGCTAGCCATGGTGTTACCACCAGCGGTGACTCGATTAACCTCGAGATGCTTGTCAATGGCAACGACGAGAGTCCGAGAATCTATCTCCTGAGCGAAACCCAGGATCGTTACGAGATGCTGAAGTTGACCGGTAATGAGATCTCGTACGACGTTGATGTGTCTAAGTTGCCATGCGGAATGAATGGAGCCCTCTATCTTTCTGAAATGGCCGAGCGTGGTGGCCAAGGGCCTTTGAATAAGGCTGGTGCCGTATACGGAACTGGGTATTGTGATGCTCAGTGTGGAACGGAAACATTCATCAATGGGGCTGTAAGTGATTCTTCATTTTGACCTCGTTCGAATCACCACACACTCCGGCACCCACGTACTGACTGTTGTTCGTTCAGGCTAACCTTGGAGGGTACGGCGCTTGCTGCGCTGAAATGGATATATGGGAAGCCAATTCCGCAGCAACACAGCTTACACCTCATACCTGTAATGAAACAGGTCTGTACCAGTGCACACCTGACGAATGTGCCTTTGATGGTGTCTGTGACAAATACGGTTGCGGTATGAACCCATATGGACTTGGAGACCACGAGTATTACGGTCCCGGCCTCAAGGTCGACACCTCTCGGCCATTTACTGTTGTCACACAGTTCCCAGCCGTGAAAAACAAACTCACCGAGATCCGACGACTCTACGTGCAGGATGGTAAGGTTATCCAGAATGCCTACGTGAACTACACAGGCCCGCCCGATATCAACTACATTGATCAGGAGTACTGCACAGACACGGGGGCAACTCGGTTCTTAACTCAAGGTGGAATGGAAGGAATGGGCGAGGCCCTGCATCGAGGCATGGTACTTATTTTCAGTATCTGGTGGGACGCAGGCGGATATATGACTTGGTTGGACACTGGTAGTGCTGGACCCTGCAGTGTTACATCTGGCGATCCCACCAATATCGTGGCTGCACAGCCCAATCCAGCTGTCACCTTCAGCGCGATCAAGTGGGGTGAGATTGGTTCTACCTTTTCAGGTAAATGAGGAAATACTCTGTATATAGCTATGATCTCACCCGCCGCTAAATGTTAATTGGCTCCACTTTAGGAAGCGGAGGTTGTGTGCAATAATATCTCCGGTGTATCCGTGAAAAGTGCAACAATTGAAATATTGAAATTAGGATCTAAGTCACAGATACTCTGAATTAACCTAGTTTTTAATTGTGCTGATTCATAAATAGTGATTCTCGGAATAGAGGATTTCTGTCATTGCACAGAGACGGCATATGCTTAACTCGATACTTCGAAGTTCCCAGGCATTCACTTCACAATCGAACCTGAGAGACCACAGAAAAGATATTTTGACACTGAAACTAAGCACTAAAGTAACAATAATTTGAAATTTAAGCATTGCTAGTATTTTAACTTCCAATAGCGGTTTAGGGTTTGGAATAATGTCGCTCCGCTGCCTCGGGTTTAAGCAGCTTAAGTCCATATCGCTACAAAAGATAGTATTCGAAACTCTTAACTCGTATAACGGAATTTACAACAATTGAAATAGATGGACTCGTCCGAGGATATTGTCCATAACTCAGTTGCGTAGGACCGAGTGCCGACCTAAACGACAGCCTCTGCAGGAGGTGATTAAACGTTGCAACAAGGGAATATGACTTCAACGTTCACTATGCCGAATAGACAGCTTACCTGGCTTATCACAGGTTGCTCTTCTGGCTTTGGGCTTAGTCTTTCCCGCGTAGTACTAGCTCATGGACACAGGCTGATAGCAACCTCACGCGACCCTGCGCGGACCCCTGACCTTGTGGCTGAAGTAACAGGCAGAGGTGGAAAATGGATTAAGCTTGATGTTGACGACCCCGATTCATTAGATGTTATCGAGGAGCTTGAGGCATTTGGGAAAAATATTGACATCCTCATCAATAATGCTGGATTTCCAATCTATGGTGCGGTGGAGCAATTGACGGAAGATGAATTGCGCCGCCAAATGGAGACATTGTACTTTGGACCAGTCAGACTTATTAGGGCAGCAGTACCGCATATGCGCAAAAGACGATTCGGCGTGATAGTGAATATAAGTAGCGGAGCTGCTTTGGAGGGAATAGAGAGTATGGGTGCTTATGCTGCTGCGAAAGCTGCGCTTGATGGTGAGTAAATTATTCACGTTTCACGAGTCAGGATACTTGACAGTTAAGATCATAAAGGCATGTCAAAGGTACTGGCAAAAGAAGTAGCCCCTTTCAATATCCGTGTCTTGATTGTCTCTCTTGGAACGCTTAATACCAATATGAGAAATGCTGCCATTGTCAGCAGGAATCCAATGCCAGAAGACTACAAAGGTTCAATGACTGATAGCATGTTGACGAATATGTCCCGCGGGACTTTCGTACCGGACGGTGATAAGGAGAAGGCTGTTCAAGCTGTCTATGAAGTAGTGATGGGCGAAGGAGTGGGAGCTGGGCATGAAGGGGAGGGATTTCTGCCTCTAGGTAGAGACCTCGCGGTTTGGCTCAAACAAGTGCAGCATCAGTATATGCACAGTATCGAAGTGTTTGGGGAAATTTGTCACAACGTGTATGTGGATCAGTAAATCCTGAGTTGGAAGTTACACGGGGGGCCAAATAGCATATATGTAAAAGTACATGGTTGGATATCATAGTGTCGAGATCCCCTACGCCAAAACGGTATTTCCCACATACCCAAAGTAGCCACCCTGCCAAAGAGACCTGACGCCGAATTCCCTAAGCCCACCCATCCTACGCCAGACTGATCCATTTACCTTTAGGCTTCATCTGGCCTTCCAACTCCAAATCCCAAGACCGATATTTATCTAGGATCAACTGTTTCGCCAGCCTTACACTACCCAAATTTCTCAACTCCAGCATCCTACTGAGTCTTTCCAGAACGAAGCGCCTATGCTCTTCATTAGCTGGACTTGCATTTCCGAGGACGAATAATGGCCATAAGAGGGATGGGGAGGTTGATAATGGGGATAGTTGTTCAATCAGGGCCTCTATCAAGCGGATCTTGTACGATGCGAGAGCAGATGCCGAGCGTGCATTTGGTGGCAGAAGTGTCGAGATACGCTCGTGAAGGTAAAGGCGGGCTGTTATCCTTTTCGCCTCGGCAACCTCAGACACGTTCTCGCTGTCAGATCCTGGAGGGGGGACTTGCTTAATGGTGCGCAAAGAACGTTCAAGCTCATTTCGAATAGCTGTAAGGCCTGCAACCTCGGACTTTGTTAAGGGACCCTTGCTGATCTTCGTCGTAGCATCGGACGCGGCTTTTGAGATCTGATCTATCAGGTTGAGCAAACCGCGAGAACATCCCATCAAAGGATCAATTTCTTCAATGGTGTCATCTTTCAGCCAACTATGTTGTCCACTTGCCTCGCCAGATGCGCCTTCGGTATGACCCATGATATCATGAGCCACAAAGTACATGAGGCAAAATTTGCGTAGTGCCTCGCTTTCTGTCGCATTACAATCTAGCTGCTGCATAGCTCTCAAGCCACTTCGTAGATGAATCAACCAAGACGTGTTGCAGCCATCAGAGATATCGTAGAAGCAGAGCATTAGTATAGTGGCAACGAGGGGCCAGCCGATGTCCCCGGAAGCAATCCTCATTCGCAGTCCCTTCAGTGACCTGTCCTTGTACCACCAAGACTCTTTCTCAAAACGACGGTCGTTGACAAGGCGCAGCTCGTTTGCTGAAACGGCGATAACGGCATCGAGGAGTGGGCCGTACGTAAGGCTCATAGGGGCGATGTAGCGTAGATACGGATTATAAGCTTGACTCAGCGAACATGACGGACAAATGGAGGAAACGAAGTAATCAAACAGATATGCCTCATTCTTTGAGAGGACTGGAGATGAGGGCAGTCGCTGGATCGTCAAGCTTGGCCCCATGAGTCGATGTCCAGCGGGAGGTACGACGGGGATCTCTTTTCGATCCGTTCGCGGCTGGGTCTGTGACTCGTTGTCCTCCTCCGGGTCTAAACCATCATCACCACGTCGACGGAAGTGCCGGTACGTGGTGTTTAAGAATATAGGGGGAACATTTGGCGTCAAGTAGAACGCATCAGGTCGCTGGGTAGTCTTCTTAGTGTTTCCATTCCTCAGCCCTCTTCCTTCGCGACCGAGGCAGATCCCGCGCAGTATCGCGTCTTCCTGCCACAACAGCTTCAACTCGTACGAGCAGCTCAGATCGAGCCGCGCACATCGAGCACATCTGGGCTGCTCTCCAGTACATCGCACATGTTTCTCTTTACATGTCCAGCAGCCCGCGCGACCTCTCGATTCGCCGTTGGTGACGCGCAGTTTACGAGACATCGGCAGAGCGCTTCCGGCCGGTAGGGCTTGCTCGCTGTTTCGCGTTACCAGAGACTCCACTCTCTATTTCATCATCGACGCGCGCCCACTGCTGATAAGGTCAGACGGCCCCTGGGCGCAGCTATATCGGAGAGATCACGCTGCGAATGTTGGATGCTGGAGATTTACCAAGTTCAATGGTTGGGGGAGCCCGCCACCGACGTCGGCGAAGTCGCTTCCGGCCTGCGATCCCCAAGCTCTCGACGGAGTTGGATGCCCGTTGCAGGTTCCTGGGCAATGCCGTTACGAGGACCGGCAGGAAACGGCCAACCGACGGCGGGAGATCTTCCTTCAACGTCTCTGAGAGGTGTCCGAATTAGCTCTCAGGGCCTGTAATGTTACGATGAGGGTCATTAATCAGCAGAACCCACGAGTTTCCGTTACAGCGATGGCGGGTGCTTTTGATCTTAAGCTATTTACGAACAGGTTAGGTACGACGCTTGACGCGTTGGGACGGTTCAGCGGATGGTCAGTGTGGCTTGAAGAGTCGCATCGTAGTGCTGACTCTGGCGAATGCATAAACTGCACAAGAGCAAGCTGTTGCTACGGCTAATAACCTTTACCTATTGGTGGGGTCTATCCTACAGGCCTCCTTGATGTCTTTCACGCTTCCGACTCTCCAGTCAACCTGAGCGGGACCACTCCTGTCTATCTCCTTCCACCTCCATCTGGCTGTGGCCTGTTCCCCGCACTCCAGCAGATCGACGACCCATCCTCCAAATATTGGGAACATCTTGAATGCATGCCCGCTATCTCCACCCGCCAAAACAAGGTTGTTGGAGCCGGGTACGTAGTCAATGATGTATTCCGAGTCTCGCGTGTCCGAACACCAGCACATGAATGTGCGAATAAGTGGCCGATCCTGGAACTGTGGAAGAGCTTCCGCGAGGAGCTGCCGCAGGAGCTGCTCGTCCTCCACCGGAATCCCGACACTAAGAGCGACATTATTAGCAGGAGGTGGCAAAGACACTTCGCGAACCCCTCTGGGTAATCCTTGCGACTCCACCGGCTCATAGTTTGTATAGCCACCACCATGAGCACAGAGCTTTAGGAGGCGCGTGTCAGGGTCGGGCTCGAAGAAGAAACCCAGGTCGCTACAGTTGACGACGGCCATGCCCTCCATGCGCTCGGCCTCTTCGTGTGTCAGTTGAATATGCCCAACCGCCCAAGATTTGGCGGTCAGCTGCGGCGTGGCTGACAATAAAAGTCTCGGAGTGCTAGCGCCCAGGGCCATGATTATTCTGTCCGCGGTATAGATCGTCCCCGATCTGGTTTGGATCTGTGGGGGTTCCGAGGACGGAATGTGGGAAACTGAGACAGCCTCTCCTCTCTCACCGAACTCAAACCTGGTGCCTCTCTGGAGCAGCTGATCATAGGCTGTCTCCATAGCTAGTCGGGCCCGAGCGTATCCGGCGTGTTTGTTGAAATACCCCGTCCAGCCTGGAAGAGGCCCAGTAAGTTGAGGCACCAATTCACGGATGCTATCCGCGTCGGGGGCTAAGCTTAATGAGTCCTTCGGAAACGAGGGGTTGGTCGTAATAGAGGCAATAACACGTTGCATGTGTGTAGAAGCCTTCTGAGGTGACTTCGCCGATATGGTCACTGCGTAGCCAGTCTGGTGGTAGCATGAGCGCCAAAACGGTGATGACCAGGCTTGGATTGCTTCCTAACGAGATATGATTAATACTGTAACCGTAGGCGCATGAAAATCGCCCTCAACGATATTTTAATATTACCAAGGCATGCTTAGCATAGAAATGGTCTTCGTAGTCTGCCCGGACAATCTTATTGAGATCATTCCCCGCTGAATATTGTGAAGGCACTCTGTCCTTATCAATAACCGTAATATTCGTATATCCACGCTCAGTCAAATGTAATGCAGTAGAGAGACCAATAGTACCAGCTCCGACGATCAGGAATGAGGTCTCTTTCGATTTAACTTTTCGTTCTTCCATATTGCGGGGCTATGTGATACAAATACGACGTAAATGGGGATTGAGGAAACGAAGTAGACGAGCAGCGAACGCCGGTTGGATGGTAGACGCCTCATGTACTAAAGCCGCTTACAGGAACTTGATGCGCAAAAAACGTGGACATCCTGACTTTGATTGCTTCCCAAATTACAGCATCATAGTGATCTATGTATTGCGACTGCTACCATTAAGAACCCCATCAGGAACCCAGTACTAGGCCTAAGTAGTGTATAAGAAACCTTTCTGTTCAAAATCCGTTCGATCCATCAACTCCTGAATGGCATCTGCGTGGTTGCGTGCATGTGATACACTCCCTCCGCACTTCCGGTTCTGAAATACGCACAACATCCAGTAGAGGCAAATGAGGGCAATGCAGACGCAGTAGCAGACAATCATTGCGATGACACCGTCAGTGTAAGCCGGCGCTTGGCTTGCACGAAATGTTTGCGGGCCTATGAGGTTGCCAACAGCATATCCGATATATAAGATCGAGAAAACGACTGCCTTTTTGGTATGGCCTGCCGTGTTTGCCTGGGCAAGACCGATCCCAATAACGTAAGGGCCGAAATAAGTATACAGCTATAGGATAATTAGTGACCATTTGAAAGTACGATAATTGAAGAATGGGGTAATTACAAGGTATATTCCAACCATCTGACCCGCTACGTTCTTTCGATCCACACAGTACACAACAATGGTGCCGACAATAGGAACGATGCAGGCTCCGATTGTTATCAGGCAGCGGCGATTCGCAAATCTTGCGCCGGCGTAGGAGAAGACAAATGCTGCCAAAGTGGACATGACACCGGTCGGCATACTGAGCAACGAGGCATCAACGGATGAAAACCCCAGGTTGGCAATAATGATGCCGTTGAAGGTGATAAGACCACCATTTGGAATGTTGATGGCAACCTAATAATCATCAGCACTCCTCACTTCCATGAAAATCATCGGAGGAGAGACGCACGTTAAAGAAGAAGAGTATCCACGTCTTTGCATCAACAATAGCCTCCCAGAATTGCTTCCACTTCCACACTTTGTTTTCAATGCCGGTCTTATTATCCACCACGCGACGTACCATGTGGTATTTCTCCGCCTTCGTGAGAAAAACAGCCTCCATCGGAGTGGCGGGCAAAAAGATAAATACGAAGATTGACCAGGCGAAAGTTATGGATCCTATGATCAGGTATAAATACTGCCAAATCGCTAACCTAGAGTGGATATGGCCCACTGCCCATGATATGAACCCATTTATGACAGAGCTAGCGGCGGCAAATACTATGGCATTGCGTGGTGGTTGCTCACTTTTCTTGTAGAACGCGGCGATGACGAGAGAGATTCCAGGAACGATAATGGCCTCGAAGCATCCTGTACTATCGTGAGTACTGGCGCGTTCCACCATACCCACCAAAGTTGTGCGCACCCATGAAGAATCTCACAGCCATCAACGAGCTCCAATTTTTGCATGCTGGCATTAGTAATGCCATCGCAGACCAACCAAGACTGCAAGCACATAGATATTTTGCTGAAGGCAACTTGTGCATGAGGTAGGAAGATGGAAGCATTGCCACGAGCGCCTGTGCCACGGTTACTAAGTAATAGGGATCAGAAGTGATGTTGGTCGACATACCCCCAGCGAGAGGATTGAACCTAGCCATGAATACTGTTGTCCTTGCAAATGAGTATCTGTCACAAGGCCATAAATGGCTGCTGTCGACAAAGAAACCTTATCCACCGCGCCGAAAGTTGCTATCAAGAAGAGCACAGGTATCATGATCCAGTCAACCTTTCGAACAAGCTTCTCTTCTGCCTCAGCTGACAGCAAAGGGTATTCCTCTGACATGGCCAAGAACTGCGCGGCATGATCATACTTCCTAATCTCGTCCTCTTCTCCATGGAGACCAAGCTGCGGTTGCGCTTCTGCCCCGGGGTTCTTCTGCAACATAGGCACGACAATCATGAGGAGGTCAGGCACATCGACGTGTCCCTTTGCAAGGGTATTGAAAGGTTGATGAGAAGTGAACTCGTAAGATGCCGGGCATGGCAAAGAACCGGGATATATAGGCTTCAGTTCGCAAATGATATCGAGTCCAGTTGATATGCGGTATCGATATGCGCCTTTTTCAAGAGCGTCCTGGTTTTCAAAGGATTCACTGAAGCAGGCAAAGGGCAGAATATGACTTAAGGTGGAAGACCCTTTCGCGGCAGAGCAAGGAGGGGGACAAAGGGGCTATCCATGAAATTAGCCCTCCCGCCGCGCCTACCACCCTTAGAAACGGGATGGTCACGCCCTGAGAGGACCATGACGAAAGTGTGAGCCATGGCGTGGGCATTGCCAGACTAAATTGTATCTACTGTATACGCCGCCAAGTTAGGACTGATGCTGCGATTACCTTGCTGGTGGCTGGCGCTTCACGCCCAAGGGATGGATAATCATCTCGACACAATTACGCACAACTGCCCTATTCCAGTGGGGCGTTCCACTGGCCTGGAAGAAGCCGTGTGCACCGGCAAACGGATGTTGCGTGCCCTGAGCCCCGGCAAATCATCGTTGAGATGCGCTTACCCACTGCTCACTGGCTCGCCGTATCGACCTTCCTCTCGGAGTTTCAAGTATCGTGTCGCACGTGAAGCGCTTCTACAGCAAATCATCCCACAAATGGATGACGATTGCAATAACGGTATCTTATGTACGGCGGTACCTGTACCCCTCTGGTTCATGCGACTTAATCTCCCGGGGAAAGTGTGAATAATGATGCGACATCAGTAATCTCCTACTCTTCCAGCCCTATCGATCTGCTCCGAATGCTAGTGTTGCATTTGGCGAGCACGGACATGCAGTCAATTTGCGTAGTGGAATGTATATTCTACTTATATTGAACGATCCTTCTTCCTTCCAAGCATGATTCTCTGAGACTTCAAACAGACCACAGCTGGATCTTTTCTGGGCTCGTCGCTATCTTAGACACTCGCTGCTACTTGTCTACTTCTCATTAAGATTTTTCAACCCTCGCCATACCAATTCCTTGACAAAATAACAGACATATTTGGCTGTCAAAATACTCGAGCAGATGTTGTGCTGAATCGGTCATTTTGTGGATCCCTCAACCTACGATGATGTTCCAACAGAAGGCATTCACTGCAGCGAGGAAACACCTCGTGCTGAACCGACCCTAGATAAGATCTTGATTTCTTTTGCATGTGGCACAACAATGGCCATGTATTAATACTCTCGGGCAACGCAAGGAGCTTCTGAATCGGGTACGGTATCAACCATGACCGGGGGTAGTCTGACGTGCGCACCCTCCAATCAGAAGTGAAATGGCCCGAATTTGTAGAGAGAAACGCATGGGTCACCACGAAAGTATTCAGCGAAGATGTGTTCGCATATTTCGACCAAACTAAAAGGAGTCCAGGCATGGAGAATTCCAGCGGAGGCATAATTTGAAATTTGAAACCAATTGGACTTAGAGCAAAGATTTGCACACGTCTCGTTGTCATCCTTGATGGCAGCATATACGAAAACATGAGATTGTGGTGCCTTGGTGAAGCTCGGTCACAGCACATGCCTAACTAACGCCACAAATCTTGAGAACTACGTTTTAAGGGTCCATCCTCTATGCATGCCGGTGATCGCTGTATCATAATCACGCCCGGAGTGGGGTGGTGGATGCGTGCGTTCCTGTGGGGTGCGGAAGCCCCCCGAAGGAAAAAGATTGATGGCGAATCAGGCACCCATTGCCCGTATCCCAGCGTAGTCGGGAGTGTTGCTACATCTCCAATGCAGGAAGCTCTAGTTAATTGACTAATATGGCCCGATCACACTATACCCATCGCTCATTGCATGATTAGATGGAAGGAGACGCTCGAAGTGATGCGTAGCATGATTGTATCCGATTAATATTTTGCTGAATACTCTTGACAGGGCCGTGTTTGGCTTGGCTCTGTTAGCCACCTACGAATCATACTCACTCCGTGGTTATCCTCCGGCTGACTTCCGAGGTGGACATCGTGGGTGCAAAGAGCGGGGTACCCGTTCAGTTCAATCTCTCACCATTAGAAAAGATGACACCTGTCTAATCTGTTCAAGGGCTATGTTCCGTGTTGGCCCCGAGGCATGTCGCCGCCAACGAGCGGTGAGAGCCACGATGCCCTGGCCTAGTAAGCATTGGCTGGAAGAGAGCCAACACACAAATAAATCGGTCAAAACCGATTCTCTTGTTGGCTCTGACAGCTTGTCATGGCCAAAAAACGACTCCTTTTGGAGTCTACCCGTTGACCCACATGGCCTTTGACAGCAATATGCCGCCAACCAGCAACCTAAAAGCACCGTGGCCGAGAGATTTGTTGCATGTCGCAGAAAAATTGTTGATATCTGACAAACCTTATTCGACCCTGTCACATTTTGTGTTGCTACCAATAGCGCTGCACGCACACTGTTACCGATTGTGGGAATAGCTTGCAGCTAGCGATAGGGCTACGCACAGAGCTTGGGCCGGAACATGATATTAATACGACCAGCAATATGATATGTCATAATTACAAAAGAAATATCAATGAATGTTAACATCGTGCTAAATTTCACGACCGTAATTCGGGTCCTAGCCCCACCAGGACAAATTTAGAAGTCATCTCAGATTGCAAAGCTAACATATGATCCCATCTGCGGCAAATAAAACGTATATTTGTATGCCGCTCACACTTGAAAATGACATACAAGAAAACTTGTCAACACTTGGAGCCTCTCATAGAAATGATGACTGGCGAGCTGGCTTCATGTAGATTTATCGTCACGTTAATGCCTCTCTCATAATATCCCCAAGTATCTTAGCCTATACAGAGATTAGTGAATGAAATTGTAACCGAGATTTGGGCCTTACATATTCTCCACGCATCATTGAAAAATGATTTCCCGGCATCTGTCTGCAAGTAATCTTCCCAAGATCCAGATAGGTGTCCCAGAGATACGGTCCGAAATCAGTCCTGTTCTCGAGAAGGAACTGAGCATGCCCATAAGGATACGGATCTGGTCTCGGATCTGTTGGATATTTACATACTCCATCCTCACACCAGATAATGGTGACCGATGGGCACTTGATCGGATCAATCAATTCCGCTGTGTAGTTTGATAACGCGGTGACAGATGCTGCAAAATGAGGCAACACCCAGGACGGAATCGTGGAAAGGTCACCACCGCCATCTCCCAGAAGGCCAATAGACCCAAACCATCTATGCAAAGAGCTCGGCAATGGCTCGATGATTAATGGGCATGGAGTATCTATCAGTATAAGGTGGTCCACCTGGTCTCCGCTCTTTATAAGTTGATTAACGACTTCAAACGCTATGACACCTCCTGCACTCCAGCCGGCAAGCAGATATGGACCTTGTGGTTGTCGTCGTTTTATTTCTTTAATAAAGTATCCAGCCATTCCCACCACTCCGCATGTGTATTCGTCTGCATTCTTCATAAATGGAGAGTTTAGTCCCCACATGGCGACATCTGTAGACAGAGGAGGTATGTGCACATAGGAGGTGGCAGATCCACTTCCGTCTGGGACTACCCAGACTTGCTTTTGGCAAGTCTTTGGATGGCCTTGTAAAAGCACTGAAGTTGCATGTCTCTCAGGAACCAGAGGCGCCACTGGTTGAGATTTACGCGAGGCAGTTTCAATTTTAGAGACATTTCTCCCGTCCTTCGGCACCGGGTTGAGCGATTGTTCTAGCTCTTGGAGAGATGCATTGACAAGAAAGGTATCTCCCGGAAGTTCTAAACCTGTCTGCTCACGAAGACTTCCTAAAATGGACAAGGCCATCAGGGAGTCCATTCCGAGGGACGAAAGATCTGAGGCATTAATAAGTTCGGAGATCTCAATACCCATCTGCTCCGAAATCGTAGTGCGAAGGATATTGCCGAAATCGCAATCTTCTCCCAGGCTCGGGGTAGTTCGTCCGGTAGAAACTGAAACTGGGGTTGCAATTGTGTCTCCTGTATATTGAGTCTCCTCTTCGGATTTGCTCACGCTCGAATCCGAAGAACTATTGTGTTCAGAATCGAACCTCGAAAAAAATTCTTTCAGTTTCGCAATTGTCGAGTTATCAGAAAATGTGCTAGACGGAATATCAAGGACCAACTTTTCTCGGATGCTGCCGCTGATTGCAAGTGACATAAGTGAGTCGACCCCTAGCTGATTTAAGTCGACGTTATCCGCCAGCTCGTCTCGTTCAATCCCAAGCTCTGTAGCTATTATATCAAGGACCTGCGACCAAACCGCAGGGGATTTCGACAACTTTACTGACGTATTAGTCTTCATAGAACTTTGAAGTGGTGAGCTATCTGTTGTCATGGCCCGTTGCTTAATCTCTGACTTTGGTGCAGGGGCCATTGCAGGCGGTCCACCCGGGGGTAGTAGTGTATTCAATACAGTTCTTGGAATGCACTGAAACTTCAGACCGTACACCACTGCTATGATTTTGTCTGAATCAAAAACGTACACATTGCCAACTAGGACATTTTTCACTGATTGTTGCATTCGTACATAAGACCTGTACGTTTTCGTCCGCTGAAGCGGTTCAGCAATACGCAAAGATTCCCATCCATGGGAAATATAAACTTGATTCCGAGAATCGACAGCATCGCTTCCGTTGACAATAAATCCCGATATATGAGCAACACTGTCGATCCAGTATGGGGAGCACACAAATGTACCGTCATCGTCGTTCGTTTGAAAAACGACTCGACTTGTTGCTTCCATAGTTTCAGCCTGCAAAATGACTTCCTCCATACCTCGGTAACTATGGCTGTAGTCTACCAAGGCTGCAAAGAGCTTATACGCCAGTCCCCGGCCAATTTTGCTAGCTAAGCCTTTGCGCTCGGCTTCTTGCAAATAGTTGATACGACCTTGTATGAGGTAACTGTCGCGCTGCCACTGAGAAAGCCAGTCATTCCTGCTCCCAAATATGACGCGCGCTTCTGCATGCACAGTTCCTTTATCGGATCCAGTAGTATAGGTCAAAATGGCTCTTTCACGTTGGAGGTCTGCGTCAACTATAAGATATAATATTTGACTCTTTCTATCTGGTCTGGCAATTAGAGGTTGCTTAACAGTCATCTCTGCAACCTCAACACCAATATCTGGAGTGTTGGGCCTAAGGAGCTTGTGAATATAGCCGCAGACTGTAATTGCCATGTCTGCATAAATGGACTAATATGCTCAATATCAGTTTGTATTCAATAAATGCGTATCTTTAACTTACAGACGGACATAACCCTGAGTCGTTGACTCGATGGCCCGTAATGGCCTTTCGAAGCTCGGGGTGAGACAGATCAGACTCCGTGACGATTATCGCAGAATCACCACTATACTTTTTCGAGATGATTTTATGGACAGTGGTGGTTGAAATTGACGATGCTTCTTCTTCTTTCTCCATCAGTATACTTGATATTCGGTTTTTCGTTAAACACCAATCCCCTTCATACTGAATCCAGTACACCTTATTATCAAAGGCATAACTTGGCAAAGTAATCAATTGAAGGCACTGCCTGAAATCGTTGTGGTATTCATTCCAGTCAATCTTAAACCCCTTTGAATGTAGAGTGCATAGGCTTTGACTGATAACATTGTATGAGTCTTCTCCCCTTCGTGCACTCGACACTGAGATTATGGGGGTGCCAAGACATGCCTTTGCCAAATTGATGCAGACTGGATGCGGTCCCACTTCGAGCCATACGGTCTCGGTATTTACCATACCTGACTCTCTCGCTGACAGAATTGCGTGTAGAAAGTCGACCTTTTTGCGCATGTGATGCGATAAGTACGTTGAATCAATAGTGGCAGATGTACCAAGAGGTTTTCCAAACAGCGTAGATACGAAAGGGATTCTTGATTTGTTGAACTGGACGTTTGCAGATGCCTTACTGAATGCGCTAAGCACTGGTTCGACCTGCGGAGAGTGGAACGCAAATGGAACTTTGATGGTTGTATTCTTTACTCTCGCCTTTTGGAGTATGTCAGATGCTTCCAGTATGTTTGAGGCTGGTCCGCTTATGACAATATCTGCAGGACTGTTGACGCAAGAAACAGTTAGTTCCTTTGTAATATCACCAAGTATCTCCATGATTCTGCTTTGGCTTTCTATCACAGCTAACATGCTGTGCGTGTGAGGAGTGCAGTTGTCCATAAGAAGCTGGGCTCTGGTTCCGACAAGATATATCGTATCACTGGCTGAAAGAATACCGCAGACGTGGAGCGCTGCATACTCACCAAGGCTATGACCAATGACAGCATCTGGTTGAAGACCCAGCGAAGTCCAAAATCGAGCCATTGCCATTTCGAAGCAGGTCAACCCGAGTTGAAGTACGACTGGAGACAGGCTCTCAACATCGATATCAGGCTCACTGATGAGGGGTAGCGGTGACGGCAAACCATGGAGTGCAGCAATAGCACTATACTCCAAAATTGAGTTTCTGAAGACAGATGATGTTTCGTACAGCTGATGGCCCATAGCGGCGTAGTGGGAGCCTTGGCCGGTAAATAACCAGACAAGCCGGGGAGGGCTGGGCGGGACTGGAGTTATGTCTGAATTAAGGCGCCTCTGGAGCTCATTCTTAACTTGAATAATGCTAGATGCTGGAAAGCTGAGTCGCCAGTTGTGATGAATTCTTCGAGCAGTTGTTGTGTAGGCCAAATCGGGCAATTGGATTTCTGGATGGCCTTCAAGGTGGTCAAGTAATCTTTCAGTATTCCGGACCAGAGCAGATTTAGATTTTCCAGAAACACAAATGGCGTGGAATTTCCTAGGGTCAGTTTTGATCTGCTTTGACGGAGTTGCATCCTCCAGAATCAATCCACTGTTACCGCCAGCGGCGCTGAAGTTATTGATGAAAATTCGCCGTGGGCGATCCTTGCGTGAAAATGTTGTTGGATGTAATGCAATTCGAACATCACGTTCTGTAAGATCTCTCGGAAATGTACTATTCATCCTCTTTTTGATGCCACAGTGGGGTGGTATAACGTTTTCCCTCATCATTAAGAGACACTTAATTAAGGCTGTTACCCCGGAAGCCGCCTCCCCATGGCCAACATTAGCTTTTACAGATCCCAAATATAAGGGGCTGTCTCTCTTTACACCAGCAGAGGCGAATACATCTGTGACGGATTTCATCTCAGTCCCGTCTCCAGCTTGAGTGCCAGTTCCATGCATTTCTACGTAGTCGATTCCGTCAGCATTAATCCCAGCCATGGCGAGGAGGTGCCGATATAATGTCTCTTGAGTCTCTGCATGGGGGTGGGTGATGGATATAGCATCAGCAGAGTGGTTCGTAGCTGCACCGAGGATAATGCCAAGTATATTATCATTATCCGCCTCAGCATCTTCAAGACGCTTAACTATGACGGTGCCAATGCCATCACCGCGACAATATCCATCAGCATCGTCGTCGAAGGTAGCACAAGGTCCGTTCTTGGAGAGGAATTGACCTCTACTGAGACCAGAGAAAATATCTGGATTCGTCATGCAATTGAGGCCCCCAACGATTGCAGTGTCACAATCTTTCGACCACAAAGATGTGCAAGCAAGGACCGTTGCAGCCATGCTCGAGGAGCAAGCTGTGTCAATAATGTAGCTTGGCCCGCTGAATCCGAAGTGATAATTTATTCTTCCTGGGCCAAACGCTCGTACTCCTCCGGTAATAAAATATGTATCAATATTCTGTGCAGCGTTAATCTCACGCCAGTCATCACTGGTTTGTCCGTAAAAAGTACCAATTCGATCCAAGCGAGTGGATGGAGTTCTGTTCGGAACATACCCAGACATTTCCAGAGCTTCATAGGCTGTAGTAATGGCAAGCCTTTGCATGGGATCTGTCTGTAATGCTTCCCGGGGAGACATATTGAAAAACCGGGGGTCAAACAGCCCTGGTTCATCAATCCAGCATCCAAAAGGAGTGTGGCTCGTATTTGGAGATTTTCCACTTATGTCTACATGAGTCTTCCTGTCAAACCTATCTGCCGGGACCTGTTTGTTATTAGAACATAAATAATCGAAAACATTTAGCTCCACTGTCGTACCTCTCGGTGAACATCTAACCCCTTCTTCAATAGTTCCCAGAGCTTGTCGTGGCTGGCTGCTCCCGGAAACCGCCCAGCCATTCCAACAATCGCTAGTCGGCCACGTAGGGGCATCGATTCTCTTATCCCGGATACCAAAATCTCCTCCATTAATTCTGCATGTAAAATTACATCGTGCTTTGAGTTCTCTTTGACAGCGGCTGCAAGATCGACACCGAACTTCGAAGGACCAAAGACAACGATGCTGTACTGCGACCATTTCTGGCTTGGAGCTTTGGCAAGGCATCGGTCTAACAGCAACTTCAAATTTATTTTCTCTCTCAATAACCCCTGCAGAACTGATCCCAGTAGCTCATCTGGCTTTTGTCCTGGATAAAATTCACTCTCAGTGCCCGATATGATATTCCGCTTCAGTCTGCAGGTTTCAAGAATAGATAGCACTTCCGAGTTATCGCATCGTAACAGATCTTCTAGATCTGTTGTAGAGTGCAGACTAGTGGTATGATAGGGCCCGTAAATGGGAAGAGAGTGTTTGGGTTCAATGCTTTGACGGCTGAAAAAGTCCTTCAGTGTTAGGGGGGGTCCACTAATTTGGGTGTCATTCCAGCCGATAGAACTGATATAGATTTGATTAGGGGAAGGGATGCTCTGGTTGGTATCAGTTATTACGAGGTTACACAGGGGTTCGTATGGAACTCACAGTTTCCCGATGAAACTTCTCAAGTAACGATGTTGTCTCCAATTCATTAAGCCCACGAAGAGTATATGTCCAAGACTCTGATTCTTCGTGAGGCAATTCAAGAAGATCTCGCACAGCATCTACCCGCAACCCGACACGGAAGGCGATCAGTACCATCTGGACAGCAATTGTCACCAGCTCTGGTCCTGATGCAATTATCGAAGCTACGGCAGCCGCGAAAATCCCGGAACCTAGACCAATTGTGCATATTTCTTCTTCCTGGAATTTGTCCTGTGTTCTCGGGTCCTCCGTGGAGCTGGTGACGAGTTAGGGTGAAAGGCATAGGTAAAGTGGAGACTTACATAATGTATGAGAGTAGCTGAGCCACACAAAGCAAGGCGTTATCGATAGCTGAGGTCTTTCTCGTTTGTGAATAGTACCGATCATACAAGTTTTGGATATTCGTAAATCCTTGGAGGGAAATCCGTTGAGATGCAGGTAGGCGTGAGATCTCAGATTGAAGAGCGGCACAAGATCTGTCTAGAAAATTCTGTCCCAGCAACATGCATTGGCTGTGTCGGCATGACTGTTTCAAAGATGCGTGCACATCAGTTGCATGATCCCCAAACACAAACAGAACGGTCATAGCTGATCGTCTCAACTAGAATGTCACGGTCAGAACTAGAGAATCTGCAGTGTATATCTTCTTCCCTTCGGAGTATTATGAGAAAACGGAGGTTGTGTAGGTCAATATAGCGCTTAATATAGATGAATATTAATATATTTAGTACAACGCCGGGACGCGTGACGATTGATGCAAGATAACTAGCTATTGCGCATGTATGATCATTTGCCGTATTTATACGAGCTCTGGAAATTTCTCAACTGCGTGAGATCTAGTGATGCTTTCACATGGAATTCCATTTTCTAGGACAAGTTCTCATCTTCACTCTCGGCCTCAATTCGAGTCTCGGTGGCCGGCGAAAACACGATTCTCTGAGGCTGTACTATGCCAAATTCTAAGTCAGCCGTCATGGAACATTATGCACCGCATCTGTGTTTGTCGCTAGATCTGGTTGCTTCATTCCCAAAGAGGCATGTAATACAACATAAATTCACGAGGGCTGAAGAAATTTGTCACACGAATTCTCGAAAGTTGAGATCAGTAACAGTGTAACGCGCATACAGGATTAAATATCACTAATCCCTGTTTCACCGAGCAAGTACTGTCAGAGTTCTCCTCGTTTTACGGAAATACACCTCGGTCCGGACATCAGAGGAGTCCGTACTGGGGAAAGATATACTTTGTATGACAGCAATTCAAGCAGCTTGAGGTTTCCACGGTTTCATGCAGGGAGCCAAGGGGTATCATCACTGGTATATCAGGTTCGAGATTCGGCCAGGAGAGGAAACCTTGACAGATTCCGGGCAGGGACGGTGTGGATCAGTAACACAAGGGAATCATCGGAAATCACTAGGCTATCTAGCTTGTCAACCATGGATATGGATATCCAAGGGCTTCCACTTCAATATCATAGCGTCAATGGTAAGCAGATTGCAACCAAAATATTTATCTTGCAGCAACGAGGCGGTGGTTTCAGGCCCCAACGCACAGGCACGGCTTTACATGAAGGAAAGTCACATATATTGAGCATAATTTTGTCATTGCAGCTGCGTTTACCAATTGACCATCTAGATTACGTGGGTCAGCAAAGGAAATAAAAATTGCATTTCCGTCGCACTTTGTATCTAGTATACTGTTACTGCCGCGTGCCCACATTTTTCTAGTGCTCAGCTTTCAATTTTGGAAAAATCAGGTCGAAATCGTGCTCATTCCAGTAAATCGATGGAGCAATGCCAGAGAGCTTCCAATTCCCGCCAATTTTCTTATACCAATGTTTCACGACAGCATGCCCATGTCCTTTAGCAGCAACCTCGAGACTATCAGGTCCCCTATAGCGCTGATGTGCTGCCCGAATTTGATGATGAGCTAAGATCTCAATATCAGAAATTCTCTCATATTTTGAAGCACCCATGAGATGTTGTGTGCGAACGAGCGGATCTCCAAGTAACTCTTGTGCTGACATTATGGCAACTGCCTCCTCTGCGGGCATACTCTCAACAACTGCGTGGCCGACAATAGAATAGTCCATCTGCATGATATACGTCAGTATCTTCAATCTACTGAGGAAAGTCTTTAGGAAATCGCGTAGTCGGCCACCGTCTGGCCAGGATTTACTTACTCTGACCGTTGGAGCGAGAATGTTGCGAAAACGTACCCAATCCTAGAATATATTAGCGCGTGTTGGTTTTAAGAGTCGAAAGCTGTGAGTCATTGCCTTATTATCATAACTGTCTGCCCATTCGAATACTATCTCTCTAATAGCTATATAATCTGAGCCAGAATTAGCAATTCTGTAGGCTAAATATATTTCACGGAATCGCACCATTGAAAGATAGTACCGTGCTCTCCATCTTCATTATTGTGATCCGCGCTAGAATGATGGAGAAGTTTGACCTCAGCGTCAACGGTGACTCTGCTACCTAAGGGCGCGAAATATATGCTATCAAGAGGGCATGTTCTGCGTAACTCTGGTTATATCAATGAGCCATTATATTATAACAATTAAGTCAGCTGGTATATTGCAATAGTATACTACGCATATTGGTATTATGCTGGATTCATTCCTTGAGGGAGCCACTGTTATTTGCGATTGGGCTTGACGCAAGCCTATTTCGTCCTTGTAACACGACTGCTGTGACCCAGCAAGCAACGTCCCGAATTATTCTCCAATCGTCAAGAAAGAGTACCTGGCCGTATCGTTGACACATGTTTGCGGCTATCGTGTCGGTGTATCGGTATTCTGCAACAGCTAGGTACAGCAAGATAGCAAGTCATAATCAGGGACTTTGCATATGCGAGGTGGCTTGATTGAATGAGTCGTGATACAAGCTTATTGTTACTTTGATATCCCACTTCGTTTCACGAGAGCTTCATCGGACAGCGATTAGCAAATACTATGGCAGGATGCATGGATTTAGTTTCTTTCTTTCCGTATGGAAATTTATTTTGTACGTTATTCCAGTTTATTATCCGATAGTTGAAACATGAGTTTAGCGTCAGCTTGGCCTCGTCCCATTCGTTAGCTCTTCGACAAGCAGTTAACGAAGGGTAATTGAGGCTTGATGAAAATTATCATAGAAAACCAAAAAAAATCTATTTAAACTCATTATCATGTCCTGCTATGCCATGAAATTGAAGATATAAAACACCAAGTATCCTATTATCACCGTTCATCAGACCATGGAGCCTCAACCACAAGTTATCCCATTAGCCTGCCAGGCCGCCAACAAATTTTTGGCCGGAAAAGTTGCCCTCATAACTGGTTCCAGTCGTGGAATTGGAGAAGGAATTGCCCTTTACCTTGCAGAGCTTGGAGCGTCAATTGTTGTGGTGTACTCGTCAAACTTGGAAAAGGCCAACTCTGTTGTTGCGGAGGTCCAAAAACTTGGCAGTCAGGCTATAGCCCTCCAATGCGATGTCTCGAAACCGGATGAGATTGTAAAACTGTTCGAAAACGCAGTTGCTCACTTTGGTAAACTCGATATTGTGCTGTCCAATGCAGGGGTTGAAGCCTGGTCTAAGGAAGAGGATGTGACCCAAGAGATGTTCGATCGAGTATTCAACATCAATTGTAGAGGACAATTCTTTGTGGCCCAACAAGGCTACATCCATCTCCGACGCGGAGGGCGAATTATTTTAACAAGTTCAATCGCAGCCCGTATGCTGGGAGTGCCGAATCACTCGTTGTATGCAGGAAGCAAGGCTGCCGTGGAGGGATTCACAAGGGCGTTCTCGATGGATTGTGGAGCTAAAGGCATCACATGTAACGCGGTAGCCCCTGGTGGTGTTATGAGTGATATGTTCCATGAGAATGCTTGGCACTATGCCCCGAATGGAACACCGGATACACCAGTCAAAGATATTGAAGCTAAACTTGCTTCTATGAATCCATTAGGAAGAGTCGCTTCCGGGAAGGACATTGCAAAATGTGTAGGGTTGATCTGCCACCCTGATAGCGAGTGGATCAATGGTGAGTTCTATTGTCCGAATTGATTATGCTATCTGCTCACTATATATAGGCCAGGTCCTTCTCCTTTCTGGTGGGGCTGGTAGCTCTTAGTATAAACAGCGTCAGCCAGGTTATTCTGTTGGTTGTGCATCTGATTGACAAGGTTGTTTGGGGATTGTTAGTTTTGACTTGCAGAAAAACAGAAATATCTCCAAAGTTTATCATTACCAATACAAATTTGATCTAAATGACGCTTTCCTGCTATAGGAAGATATGAATACGTTTTGAATACAAGAATGCAAAATATCGCTATTCAGATGTCGACTAGATTGATATCAAGTTGCGGTGACTAGAGGATAGCATGTCGTACAACCCAATCTGGAGGTGCGTATCCGGAAGTCGGTGACCGAAATTAACATAGCAGTACATTGCAGATACGCAGCGGACTAATATTGGCTACACAAGAACATCTCCGACTATTTGTTATTTTAATGTGCGTCACTGAGTGTATCCGTTGCAAAAGAATCCGTGGAATGTACGAACAAAACCAATGAGCATGCATAACGCAATAACTGCCCCGAGGCTGATCAAGGATAACGCATAGTCCATAATTAATCTCACCCTATAACATCTTCAAACCGGTCATATATATGCTGGTTCATCAGCGAATTTGCACCAACGTGACAACGATGTTCCACGACATCACTTTCAGGAAGTGGGATTATCGTAGCTCTATCCCCCAGAGCTTCCTTGAACGTAGTTAGCCGCCCATTACCGGTAGGAATGGATCATCCTGTGCTTCGCCTATTCGTAAGAAATTTCATTGTGAATATTAAAGTTTGTTATTAAGAAACATCTTCGCTCTTGTGCTCAACTGGCGATGCAGATGGACACAATTGGCACGATAAGATTCGAATTTTGCACCATACAGGCTCCGTGAATAGTCTATTTAGTAGAAGTAGAAAGGGTGATTCTCATTGATTCTCACAGGATACAGCCCACGCATGTTACCCACAGCGCATCCGTACTGCCTTGATTAGAACAGTATCTTTCATTGACATGGACCAAAGATCCCACGTTCCTCGCGATTGGGAGTATGTCAACGGTCTTGCTCAGCTCGATTCAACATTATAGCATCGCGAAATTTCACACTAAACTTCGTGTGGTTCGCACGTAATCACTTTTTGGAGGCGCGATATGGGGTTTGTAATTGCCCCTCAAGTCTTAATAATCGTTTTCCCCTAGTTAGGGCGGGGTGAGTTGCCCGCGTAGTGCAGTTCACCTACGTAACTAGGCCCCATGGAAGAGGAATGAATATATAAATCAAGCTACACATTACAAGTAATTGAGCATATCTATCGTCCAGCACATTCAGGCGTCTTAAAACCCAGTAATTCAACAGCTGAAGTCGTCAATCCGGCGATCCCTGTGAAACAGCCACATATCTAATAACACCAACATGGCGGAGACTAACCAAACAAGCACCGAGAAATCCTCTGAGGCTATCTACAAATTTGCAGAGAAAGACGGAGTGTTCCGTCGTCCGCTATCAGCTTTCCGATCTTTCGTCTCCTCTGCCCCAGGCGCTGAGTTCCCGCCCGAAAAAGACCGTTATGTACGTCACATACAGATCTACCAAACCCCCGAGTTTTACAGGCAGACTACAGCTGTTTGGTTTGATTTCTAATTTATCAAAAATTTACAGGTGCTCTATATCAATACTGGCTGCCCTTGGGCTTCCCGGACAAATCTAGTTCGAACGTTAAAAGGTTTAGAATCCATAATTGATATGGTCCTCTTAGACTGGGAACTTTTCCCAGAAGGTTGGTCCTTTACCGGACGATACGGCACAGCGCCTAAGGATCCTCTGTATGGATTTACCCGCCTCTCCGAATTATATTACAAGGCAAACCCGAAGTATACGGGACGGTTCACGGTCCCAGTGCTTTGGGATAAGAAAAAGGAGACCATTGTGAGCAACGAGAGCTCGGAAATTATCAGAATGTTCTACACAGAATTCGATGCATTATTACCCGAGGAATTGAGAGAATCTAGCAAACCTAACGGAGGATTACTTCCAAAGGAGCTGGAAGCAGAGATCGATGAGATGAACAAGTGGGTCTATGATACCATCAACAACGGGGTGTATAAAGCTGGCTTCGCCACTGTACAGGAAGCATACAACGACGCTGTTACCGAGCTGTTCAAATCTCTAGACCGCGTAGAGGAGATTTTGCAGACACGGGCTAAAAAGAACGAAGGACCGTATCTATTTGGAAAGTACGTAACGGAAGCGGACATCAGGCTGTATCCAACCATTGCGAGGTTCGACGTGGCATACCATACACTATTCATGTGTAATCTGTACCTGATCAGGGAGCATTATCCGTATATCCAAACGTGGTTGCAGAGGTTGTACTGGGATGAGACTGAAGCAACCAGGGGCGCGTTCAAGAAAAGCACCGATTTCCTTGCTGTAGGTTCTTTCCGACGATCCTTCCAGATTAACCGGCCTCAAATAATCTACTGACATAGAGCAGATTAAAGGCGGGTACACTCATACCATGAAAAGGAACAAAGGGCGGGAGATTGTTCCATTGGGGCCAGCAGTTAACATGTTGCCTTTGCCAGCTTAGCTGTCATACGCTGTAGGGTGTAGTGTCCAATTATTTCATTGTAGAGCATGCTCGTAGCAGATTAATTTTGACATGATTACCAGTACTCAAACATTTTGACTCGCAATTTTCACCAGATGAAGACTTTAGCATGTGAAATTATGAGCTGTAATTCCCTACGATTTATTCAGAGGTAGCTGAGTTTTAAAGCAAACAATCAAGTCATAATAGGTTGATATAAAATAAGAGATATTAAACAGCAAGTATAAGGCCAGTATTCGCAAACGCCCCAACCCGAGCAAAGCCGTAGATAAAAGCACCCTTAGTAAGCTGCCATCCAGGTATTAACCAGATCAACATGCGACGATGCTTCAACTCTACCATTCAAAATACGAGCTTGGCGACGGTTGTAATGAGGACGACCCCTAGTAAAACTCCTATTCTTATTGTCTGCTAACCGTCTCGCGACCTCATTTGCCTCGAAGAGACTCGCCAGTTTCCTCTTCTTCAGGTTCGTATTTCCATCCTTTGCTAGGGTCTTGGCAAACTCTTCACAGATCTGGTTCGTCAGCGCCTTGCTATCGTTCTCGCCTTCTTCCGGATTCCTAAGCACAAAAGAGGAAGGTTGTCTGTTAATAACAGACCTAGTATCACTGAACTGGGCGGGGTTATAATAATAACGAGTACGGCTGAAAACTGATGGCGGGCTTTCTACGCGAGATGATAGGTATGTATCACGAGCCATTTCGAGCGGAGTGCGTCCGGTCGTGTTTTCGCGATGGAGCAGGGTCGGATTAAGTGTCAGAAGAAACTTGGGGATGGCACTGAGGCCTTGTCTGATTGCCTGTTGGGGATTAGCTCTGTTAGAAAGCTCAAAATGCTGAGGAAGGAAGAATGTACGTACCACGTGGAGAGGTAAATCACCTTCACCGTTAAGCATGGTGAGATCTTCACCTGTGGAATACTCCGACAAAACTCTGATAACATCAGTTTTCTTGTAATTACCATTGTTCTGTGCCATCCAGTATGCGAGTGGCGTCAAAGAACCGGGGTGATTCGAGCAACGCTCCAAAAGCATCTCTTTAACTGCATCCTTATCAAGTAAGGCAATAAGTGACCGAAGTTTCTTGGCATCGGTGTTCACTCCCCCGCTGCGCCTAGCAACCAAAGCGTGCAGTAAGTTCCTTCCAAGCGTGTCACGATGGCGCTGATTAGCTCCGATTGATATCAGATAGGAGATGACTTCAGGGCGTTGAATATACACCGCGACGTGAAGTGGCGTGAAGCCATCCGGGGACTGTTGTTCAAGGCAATCAGGAGACAGGGAAACGATATGCTTGATCAACTCCATGTATTTGGCTGAAGCCTCTTTATCTTTAGCGGGTGGGTTGTAGAGGATTGCTGCATGAAGAAGAATCTCGCCTTTGTCTAATGTTAATCGATTTGAACTGTAAATATAGAAGGGAATTGGATAGCACTCACTTTCTGCATTTAGCCATGTTTCAATAGTTCGTTCAAATCCCTTGCCAGATTGTTCCAGCACTTTGATTCTCTTATCGTCTTTGTTCTTCTCAGCGAACTCTTTGTATCGCCGCATTGGTGCGCTGCTCAAGAACCATTCAACGGATTCAATGCTTCCAGCACGTGCGGCCTGGAGCAGCGGCGGAATCTTCTCCTCCACAACTTGGACTGTAGTTCCAGGAGCCTGCGCCCAATCCGCACGCTTCTTCCCGCCGACAGTGAGGCCCTGGTAGTATTTTGACTTTGCCTTAATCTCTATGCCGGACTTCTTGACCAGCTCGTTCAGAGGAATGCCGATTCCGGTGGTCTTGATCATATATGCGAGCATCTCGGTTCGTCCGTATCGGATGGCGTCGAGGAAATCAGAACTAGGGATATTGTATATTTTTGGGTCATCGTCATGGATAGCAGAACGGATCTGTTGCTCAAACAGATGCTTCATCATGAACTTGAAGAGACCTTGGTTGTTGGTCCTGATAGCATATCCTACCAGGGAGTCGGAGGTATCTCGCTCTGCGTCATTGAACCTTCCAGGCTTGCAAACCCATTGCATCATCTGTATTGGTCGCACGCTACTTTTGACGATGTTTGAGACCTGCCCTAGATTATCCACCGTATATTTGTCACTGACCAGTTCGGAGTAAATTGGCAGCTCGTGCTCTTGTTCTTCAACATCCGAATAATACTCATCCTCGCTATCCGATTGAAGCATCCGCCAGCGTCGACTGCTGTCGGCATCTTCGTAGCCTTGGCATTGAGTCAGACAAATATCAGCAATCTTGCGTGCTAGATCGTAATGCCCTCGAAGTATAGCAATTGAGTATGGACTGAAGCTATTGCTATCGGTCACCGCAATTTGAAGAGGTGGTTGCATGTTCGGACCTGACCTAGCAGTCTGTTGAATTTGAATCGGTGCGCCCACAGGAACGTTGGGCGCGGATGATTCCCACTGAGTAAGTGTCAGAGCCTTAACAGTCTCCAGGTCATTGCTCCATGCTGCCTCGAATAGCTTGAGATATCCCTCCATCGCTGCTAGAGTCAGACCAGGGACATTAAAAGTAAGCCGAGTAGCATATTCGGATCCAGCAGGTTGTTGACCAGTCAAGGGAGCCCGTCTAAACGGCTTTACTACTCCTGTGTCGGGTTTGGGGAGGTCAGGGTACAGTTCTGCAAACGTCTTTGCACCAGCTTCAAGCAAAATCTTTTCCAGCCTCTCAAATTCCGCTCTCATCTTTTCCACTGCTTTTTTCTTCTCCTCGGCACCGGGTGTGACGGGCGTCTGCTCCTTCAGTTGCTTCTGATATTGTTTATGTTGCTGCTGATTATTTGCCAACTGAACTTTGTAATCCTGCACTGCGCTCCAGTATCTGTAGGTACCTTCCTTAATGTCTTTGGTATAAAAGTCCTGTTCTCGCAATTTAGGTGGCTCAATTGGCCCTGAATCCGGACCTTTGTAGTCACGCAAGGACTTCAGTTTCCTCTGCACAATATCTAGCAAAGTTTCAGCTACAGTATGCCTTCCATTTTCAGGATGCTGGATGACATTGTAGGCGTTACTCTCCAAACTTTGCACATCAGCCCCCTTTTGCACAAGTTGTTCAACGGTTGTTGTCATTTCCTGGATTGCAGCATCGACTATAGGTTGCTGAATTTCCCTGTGGTAATACACCATTATTGTTTCGTTGTTCCAGCTTTTAGCCCACGGATGCTTTTCTAGGTAAGTTTTTACCCATTCGTCGAAGGCAATTGAGACAGCAGCGCCGGCCTCGAGAAGTTTGGAGGCCATCTCAGGATAGCACTTTTCAACTGCTGTTAGCAAAGGCGAAGTTACCCTGCCCCACTGCTGATTGGAAGCTACATTTGAGATAATGCTTAGTGCGGCTGGGCGGTCCTCCGAGAGTAGAATATCCAATGCATCGCGGCTATCCTCAGAAACAACGTAATGTAGAGCAGTGATGTGGTGCATATCAGCTTGTGAAGAAGTCGCACCCAACTCAAGTAGCAACTTAATCATCTCGCGGGCTCTCTCTGCCGGAAGTGATAAAGCCAAGACAAGCGTCAATATTGCGCCTCTTGGACTGGCATGGTCTGGCTGTGTAAGCTTGACTGGAAGGAGAACATCAGCACCATACTCAGACACGAGGAGCTCGACAATGTGAAGATGTCCGTTGAGAATGGCGAGGTGAAGGGGAGAAAGGCCATAATCCCATGCGATGACGTCTATGTCGTAGATATCCGGCTCTTCGTCTGAATCTTCCACGATGCCGTCCTGCAAATCAGGGTTGTCAGTTACTTGTTGGCAATTTTCGGCTAAGGGGCAAGTAAAGAGATCAGAAGACCTACCTCTGGACCTTGTTTTTCTTTGTCGACCTTAACGAATGAACCCATCGTCATCGAGTCGGATGAATCGATGGTCTCAGAGCTAATCTCAGATGCAGAATCAGACTCGTCCTCGTTATCATCACCAACAGCGTCATCCTCTGCCTGATTCTCTCTAGCAGCTCTCTTTGCAGCACGCTTGGCCTCAACCTTTTCATCCTCCTCTTCTTGATTTGCCAGACTCTTATCCATTAAAGCTTTCACCACTTGCGCGTCGCCGCGAGCAGCAGCTATGTGAAGAGCTGTCTTGCCATCAACCAACCGAGCGACTAATCTCGCACCGTGATCTATGAGGCATTGGACGATCTCGGGAGTCGATGCCATGACAGCTAGATGGAGTGGGGTTCGACCGGTGTAGTCTCGGCGGTTTACATCAACACCTTCCTGTGAGCACCAGTCTTCCACGTGTTCAAGATCCCCATCTACTATGGCCTGACAGAGACGTGCGGTATCACCAACGTAAGCCATGGTGGTCCACTCATCATCTGTAATGGGATTAAAGCTTCCAATCTCCTGTCGTCCTGGATCGTCCACGATGAATGTGAGTGGGCCGGAGACACTTGTCTTTCGTTCCTCTTCCGCGATTTCCATTTCCTCATCTGTCACAGGGACCGGACAAAATCCGCAGCAATCTTGAATGACTTCTTCTGCGGTACCAAAAAAACAAGGGTGGCGGTGGAGATACACTTCTCGCTCCTTGGGTTGATTCCATTCGGCGTTGAGCAGTAGGTCTTTCGCGTACAACAGCCGGTTGATCTTGTTTGCGTTGTATTTGGGTCCGTATGGAACAGTCATTGTGTGGTATGAGGAAACTTCGTCTTCGAAATTCCATTCAGCAATCTCATCTTCTTCCTGATCTTTGATATTTCCCTTCATCTTACGTTGATTTCGGTAGCTACGGTGGATCGGAGGTCTGCCTCGTTCCCTGCGACGCTGGTCGTTGTATGAGTCTCGATCACTAGACTTGGGGAGCTTTTCGAGGATTAACAATCTGGCAAGGCCTTGGGTTCTGGTGAATGAACGCTCAAAAATGGTAGGATCGATACGTGAGCGGTCGAGGAGTGGCCAGTATACTTCAAATCCACGATGGCTGTACTTGGACAAACGGTTTTCGTATGATGGAGAGCGTCGAGAGAGATCAACCGTGTTGCACTGGGTAACAAAAGCAGCAATTGCTCTGGGAGATGCATAAACCTGGTCGCCGGTATACGCAGCACAAGAGCAGTCGACATCAAAACCAGTAATGATTTGGGATACGGAATCATAGAGACGAAGGACAATTTGCACATGACGGGTTGGGTACTCGCTCGCAATGGTAATAGCGTGCTTGGTCCGAACGGTTGTTACCTCGGTCAAAAGGCTATCTTTGATGCTTCTTTCGATCTGTTTGATCTTCTCAATGGCTTGTTCTTCGTTGAGACCGTACAGAAAGAGATCAACATCGCTTGCGGGGGCGAGATGTTCATGATAGTACTCTCGCATGCTTCTCTTGCTCCCTGCCCACTTCTCCGGGACCGGAAGGAGGGAGGTGGTTACGGAGCTACCTGCTGCCACGACATTGTTCCAGTCCAGATCGGAGAGCGATAGTTCGGAAAACAGGTTGAAATTCTGCTGGAAATCTTTCAGAGAGGGCACAATTGCGGGACTGCCGTTGGCCTTGCGATCTTCCTCCTTCAGTGGCATAATGTACCTGGATTTCTCCTCTTGTGTCTCCGCTTGTAGATCACGAGCTCGAACCTTGAGCTCCGCCTGGTGGCCGGCAAACAGGGGGACAAGGTTGACTGTTCCATCTTGGACGGCTTCATGATTCGGCTGTTGGGCGTAGACCTTGCGAAGTTCCGACTCAAAGGCCTTGAAGGGCTCCAGGAGAGTGGGGATTGGGGTATCAGGGTGCTTGGATATGTAGGGAATGAAGTCATTGACGGACTCCACCGGCAACTGGGGAATATCAAAAGTCGACATGGCTCTTGTGACAGCCGATGAAGTCGAGCTCTACACACTCTCTGAAGCGGGGCCCTGGAGAGCTCGGTGTGAAGAGAGAGTGAGATGGTCGGGTCGTTTACGGCGGTTTGGCAGAACGGGCAACGGCAGCAACTGAGGTGCAATTGAACAGTATTGGTCCAGCGGTGAACTATTGCTGCAAGAGACGCAAAAAAGACTTGAGACAGCGCCTTGAATGGAAAGACTGATTGAGAGAAGCAAATTGAAAGATGCATAGAGGAAAGAAAGAGACATCTTAAATACTGGCATCGCCAACTGCTCTACTTCTCCGTCCCGCTCGATAATCATTCAATTTTGGACCGTCGCCAGTCGCGCCGCCATCCTCGATCCACTGGGCGACGCGTCTTGACTCATTCCACTTTGACGCCTGCTCCCGTGATCTTGGACCCCGTGATTGCCCAGGCTGCCATGCCCGTTTGGGAAGTGGTGGGGATGCTGCCTGGCATTGGCTCTAGGCGACAGCGATGTTATTGCCTCAAATCGATCCGCTTTTGCCTTAGGTATTCAGATTGCGGATCGAACTACCGAGGCTGCGACGTCGCACTCGTTTAGCAGGCTTCGGAGACGATCCAATCCTGCGTTGAAAATAACCATCTCATTATTATCTCAAAGCCCGGAGGTCCACGTCTATTACGCCCCAATTAATCCCCTCTTCTGCTGAATCTCTCTTTGCCCTTTAAAGTTATTAAAAGAATATATACTATCATCAAGCTGTATCAAAAATTAGTAAATTGCATTGACTCGATGTTAGAAATATTTCTTGTATTATTAATTCTTAATCGATTTCGAGCAAAATCGTAAAAAGCCTTGCAGGCTGATACCAACCACGAATCACAACGTTGTACAAATTGTATATAGAACCTGGTCGATTTCTCTTCGTATAAATTCTATGCGTCCTTTTATGAGAGAATAATGGTCACATAATTTGCCAAGTTGTCAATCTATCAAAGAAGCGGGATAGGACACGACGCCATAATGGAAGGTGTACTTGCTGATCGTACCAAAAATATTCATATTCAACTCCTATCTATGAGTACGCCAATGCTAATATGCTGATATATGCTACGCCTTATGACATGCTTCTATTATTTCGGATATTACCCCAACAGAGTCGCCCTCGTGACGCCGATAATCTTCTTTTAATATGAAGAAAAAAAATTATTAACTCAAAATTTCTCCAGATTACAAATCACATCAACATGAGAGCAGCGACGCTGGAAATCAACAACGAAAGTCCTCCTGAGAGTCGGTTGCCGGCATTGGAGGTTGCCTTGGGACCTGATCCAGAAGAGCTGGGAGTTCCGGAGACCGAAGACGCGCCGGAGCCTGTAGCTTGCGATTGTGATGAGCTTCCAGTTCCTGCAGCAGCTCCATGACCCGATGTAGAAGCAGTTGGAGTTGCAGTGGCAGCGGCAGAAGCGGTGCCCTTTGCTGTTTCAAGCGTGCTAGGGGCCGAGGCACTAGGAGCCACACTGCTCTGCGAAGCCTCGCCAGAGTCCGAAGACGAGGAAGACGAGGAAGATGAAGAACCGAAATCGCCAGAGTCATCATCGTCTTCGCCGGACTGGGCAGCAGCTTGCAACTCGTCCCAGCTGGGCATCTCTACCCCAGGGCAAGCGAGCACGCACTCGTAGTACTTCTTCACTTCTGACATGTCGGAGCTGGTCATATTGACACCGTTGGTGCATTGCCTGGCGCAGTTGAATGCTGTGCAGGGCACGCTGTCAGCGTCGCCGACTGTCATCCCACCCAGCTCTGCCTCGCTCCACTCTCCGGTACCACCTTCGAGGGTGAAGCCACCGCTGTATTCAAAGCCCGACGGACCGTCTTTGTTGGGATCCTGATTGAATTCCATGGTGGAAATGGAGTAGAACGAGCCGGAGGGACCGACATCTGCAGGGATCGTCAGAGTCAGTGTAGTCGTATCGATCGCGGTCGAATTGACGAGATAGCAAGCTGGACCAGTGCCCCATCCTGGTGTGGTCATCGCGAGGTATACTCGATAGCTGTCGAAGCCGCCATCGAAGGATTGCGCGCCATCTGCGAGATCATTGACGATGCTGAGAGTCGCACCCTTACCGGCGGTAACCGTGGAGGGGAAGTTGAGAGAGTTGAAGCCATGCGCGAGAGGGAGCGCGGCCAGGATTGCGGCGATCTTAGCTGCCGAGGAGAACATGGTGGCGACGAATTATTAAGAGCGAGTGTGTCACAAATAGAAAACGACGGACGGAGGGAAAGAGAAACGAATGTAGGTTGTCTTTGTTGAACAACAAACGAATGTCTGGAAATTAAAGCTTACAGAAAATTCAACGACCGAGGAGAGGAGTTGATGCTTAAAAGGAAAAAAATCTGGAAGAAAATACGGACGTCTTGCCTCCTGGAACTGCTGAGCCATCCTTGGCTGTTTTGAGTTCCTTACCTCTTTCGGAAATAAGCCGGGCTCGGTTGTGCCGTATTATGCTTGGCGCACGTGATGCGTGAGGTCTAGATTGAGCGGCGATTAATGCGATTAAAGTCTGGACCTGTCTATGCTAATCGTACACGGCTATCTCCTGAATTAACAAAATACAACTCTTCGGCTCCTCCGCTCGACTCTGTGACAATGATCTAGTCGTCGTGGTAATGAGTTACCAGTGGATCATAACTCGCATTTCCATAGGCGTTGCCTCCATACGTGAGATACCCCGTCACCAAATCGGGCACCGTCCCACGCGTAATCTCCGACGCATTTCCTATCACAAAAACAGCCTGCATACCCATGATCATGTGTTGGAGAGTATGGCAATGGACCATCCAGACACTAAAGGAGCACTCTGTGTCAATATATTGATTGAGATAACCGAAAGAAGAGTTGATCTGTACTCACCCAGGATTTTCCACTTTGAGTCGCCATGCTCTCCACCCCTGACTGGTGTAATCCTCATTCGCGCCTACGAGATCGGTCGTGGTGTATTTGTAGAGCATGCTTGTGTCCCGAATAATGGGGTTATATCCACGAAGCCTCTCTTCATTTGCAGTGGCATTATACGCGCCGGGCCCGCTCCCGAGGTCGAAGACATGATCGCCGTGGATATGCCATGGGTGAGGGTCGAACCCACCAGCATTCCCATTTGGTTCACCCTCTAAAATAATATCAATTACCTCCCCCACCCTAGCAGGGTAGACATTCAGATTCGGATCCCAGCCGCCGTAGTTCTGAACCGCGGTTTCGTAGTCTGGAATGGCTTTCTCTCCATGTTCATAGACATTGACTAGGTACGGGATCCCAGTTGCCGGGCCTCTATCATCAAATGAGCCGTTGCCTAAACGTTCGCTAGTATCGGTCCAGGTGTGATTGTTTATGGTCCAGAATATTCCAGTAGGGTCTGAATATAATTGAGCAGATCGTAAATATATCTGCCGGGTCACTTCCTTTGCGCTGGGGAAGCCGTTGGGCTGAAGGGGCTCAAGAGTGTATTCCAGCCAATCCTGAACATCATTTGTCAGGGAGAAAGGTGGATTTTCAGGAGGTGAAGAAGGCACGGTTTTGTTGAAACCCAGATTGGTCGTGTAAGACAGTAGCGCGTATGAAGTGACGTTCAGGGGACGGTACCGTGTCTCCATCCGGATCCAGAACTTTGTCTTTCCGAGGCTTTGCAGTTCTCTCTCTGTTTTGCCGTGGAGAAGGAAATCGTATCGTTGTCCTGGACCAACTTGAATACGATCTGTCTCTGCCGGCTGCGTGTATCCCGAATCAGCAGCGATAACAGTGAGGTTGTCATGATCCTCGAAACCCATAGATACCAAACTAAGAGCCATGCCTCCAATTACTCGTATGCGGTATGTTTTTGCGGGTTCAATTTCGATCACCTCGGGGCTACAAGTTTCTCGGACGGAGGGGTCAGCCGCGGTCCATGGCTCTGGGGTCTGGGATTGATTTCCGTCCAAGCCGGGATAACTTTTTCCGTTTACCACTATTGACTCTGTTTCTCCAGGCCTGTGCACCAGAAAAATTATCGTCAGTAATTCATGAAAGTAAAAAATTGTTTGGATTCGTTCAGAAAGGGGTCCACTTGGTTCGATCTACACTTACCAAAGAATTTGGTCTAGAGGGGCGGTCAGCAAACCAATTGTTGCATCCTCAGTTTTGTTAAAGACCTCTGAGAGAAACATAATTTTCTCTTCATCGTACGAATAAGGCGGTGCCTGGCTATCCTGCTCCTCGATAATCAGAGGCCCTGCAGCGGAGACCGCTTGGAACCCAACATGAGAGTGATAGAAATATGTCCCAGCCTCTCCAATCTTTGGTCTGATTTCGTAGTCAAAGAAATGACCGGCCTAACTCTTCTGTTAGTATCTTCTTTTCTCGGCGTTGATAGCTGAGTTGTATTTAAAGGGCGCTTACTTTTATGGGCCATTGACTTGCTTGAGGCGTACCGTCAGAGAAAGGCGCAACCGATTGACTCAAACCGTGCCAATGCTTTTGATCGAGTTGAATTAGCTACTTTCAGAGCCTAACTAATGCATACTTCACATACCATGGTAAGATTGTCTGAGCTAAGGTCATTGTATACTCTCACCCATGTGGTTTGATTTTCCCGCATATAGATAGCTGGACCGGGGGCCGTTCCTGTTTAAACAAGAATGAGCGGAAGTCAGTACTGGAAAGAAAGAAGAGAGTTATATCTTGTCTAACGATCTTAAGAGAAGTTTTGCTCTACCATTAACTAGTGTTGTCTGTTTGGTCCTACATGCGATGGAGAAGTCTTGCTGAGTAACTCGAAGTATATAGTCAGCCAGGAAAGTCTGGTCGTGGACTTTTTGCTGCAGAGCTATTATTCGTGGCAAAGCTGTTAGAATGAGGCATATTGCGAGGCCCAAAAATATCGCCATTTTTGAATGTGTTTCAACAAAAGGGCACAAGAACTACTTTGATTATCATAGTCTACTACTAATACTTATATATTTTGTAGTCGATCTTCATAACCAGCTTACTTCATATCTGACTCCCGTTAATGCTCGGTGTTTAGATATTTGCCGCGGACATAATGCCTTGGTGTAGGATGAACTTTTATCCACCATTATATCCTCCACAACATACATTCGTCCTCGTGATCTGATAACCGTCAGAATACTAGGTTTAGCTCAAAAGAACAAAAAATAGAAATGAGAATCAGCTGCCTGGATACGTAGAATAGATGGCGGATGATCCACTGGATCCCTGTTTAGTTCTCCTACCGCAATTACCTGCCCGAACCTTATATCATCTGATGTCCCTGAGCATGCGTGAAATATTACAGTAGAAAGGAGTTACAGTTTGTGGAGAATAAGGTAAATCCTTGCCGTTCGGGGGAGATGGTAAAACGGCCGTAGCGGACTTTATTAAACCCCGTAAGGCTTAGCGTCGGACGTAATCAAATGCTCACCACGATAGTATCCGAGCTACCGAAGCAGAGGCCATTGAATTCACGTAAAAATGCTTACAAGTAAAGTAAGTCACTCTTATTATAGAATTTTATCAAAAAGAGAGAATGAGAGATCATTTTAAACCGAGGAAGACGGTGCTCTAACGCGTGATTGGTTGATTGGGCGGAGACGCGGTCGATGGTGATTAGTAAATTCCTTCCAATGCGGGGAGAAAGGTGGACGAATCCGTTGCGGAACAGCCCCAGACTGACATTTCGGAGACCCTCGATTCGTCACGTGTAACATTATCCACTTTCTCCCCGCAGAGTCCAGATAGGGTAGCAAAAACATACCCTACTACGAGTGTCCTGCAACTTATTCAGGCATCGGCTTTGGTTATATATATATTGTGCCGCATATCTGAATGTCGTCTGCGAGCGCCAATGAGGTTGTCGCTGCATGCGTGCCTCAACCAGAGCAGCGCCACAACAAGCGGAGACGTTCTGTTTATGTATGCGACCTCTGCAGGAAGAAGAAGAATCGTTGCGATGGCGAACGTCCAGTATGTGGGCCTTGTCAGAGACGAGAGGCAGAATGCCTGTATGATGGTCGGAGACCTGAGACTGCGACTCTAGAGTAAGACATCTTCATGAACTCTTGCTATCCAAGATGCTGATACGCGCCTTGTCTAGGTATATAGAGGGTCTTGAGGCTAGGAACTGGTTATTGGAACAGAAACTTGCGTCACATCGTAACATTGACCTAAGCGCGTAAGTGCCAGCCGCCGTTATATACTGCGCCTGATTGTCACGTTCCCAACCCGAAAGGCTGATCTTAAATCCAGAGTACCTCCGCTCTACGCAAGTGGGATTGCAGTTCCTTCATCTGCTCTGGAATCCAGTTTGACGCCTCCTGTCCATGATACACCAATTCCTCTTGCTATTTCTCTCCACAATTCTCCGGAGCGGACTTCCCCGGAGCAACTGCCTTCTGAGGCATCCTGTGCAGGATGGCAACTGGAACACCTACAGAAGGATGCAGACAATCTTATAGCTAACAGACCTAGACATACCGGTCACTTCCTGGAGACTCATCTGCAATCTACCGGAGTGGATGCGCAATCTCCAGGGTACTTTGGCGAGTCATCAACCTTCGATTTTATGACGAAGGTGTGCTCTCCATCGGGAGGTCCAGCCGATGGACCAGCTCCAGGGATTAGCAATCGCAGCTTTGCTCCAAATGTAGCCTCTCTATCTGTTCTCTCTGAATCTGCAACATTATTTGGAAACTCTATTTTAGGAGTTGATGGCGACGACCTATTCAGTTTACCCAGCAGACCTGCCGCAGACCGACTTGTGGATGCGTACTTCAAATTCACACATCCAATGAATGCGTATCTGCACGAGAAGTCATTTTATCAACGTTATGTGCATCTTTGGCTTAGTGAGGAGCATGGGGGAGAGGAGGCGGACGAGAGTAATCTTGCCTGGTTCGGGCTTGTTAATCTTGTATTTGCCTTTGGTAGCCGCCATATGCAGATAGCCGGCCGTACCCCGACAGGTGACATGCGTTACTTCAAGCGTGCAAGAACTCTTGTATCCTGCAGTTTGTTTCAAAAGGGAAGCATTGAATTGGTCCAGGCTTTGCTCCTTATGGGCCAGTATTTACACGCTTCACTCGAGCTGGATAATTCTTGGACCATTATAGGCCTCGCCATTCGCATGGCCCAAGGTCTCGGGTTGCACCTCGATGTAAGCAAATCTACCTTAACGATAATCGACCAAGAAATACGTAAACGTGTCTGGTGGGGGTGTTTTGTCATCGATCGCATTCTGAGCATGAAACTTGGTCGACCACCCACAATCAATGATAGCCAAGATATTACGGTCGGATTACCGTTACCCGTAGATGACGAGTATATCACAGATGGTAGCGGAGAGCTGCCTTCTCAACCAGCAGGGATCCCCTCAAAGCTAGCTTTCGTTAACTATGTCATCCACCAGTGTCGCTTGTTGGAGCGGATATGCAAGACACTCTATAGTGGTGACCTGGTAAATGTCTCTGGGCAGGGACAGCTAGATATATCCGAACTTCTTGCGCTAACTATCCAACTCGATGGAAAGCTTACGTCCTGGTTGCAAACACTTCCACCTCATCTACAGTTTGACTCCCAAGTACCGGGTTGGCATTTTGAGCGCCAGCGACACCAATTATATATGAGGTGCGGATATTGCTTATATTGCCCTTCTTCATATACTAATCTGAGCTAGGTTCCTTAATGCTCGCCTTCTTCTCCACCGCCAAGTCTTTCTTATATATGCTACACATCAGCACCTCGACAGCTTTCAGCGAGAAGTTGCATGTCCTTGCGTTAGGATATGCATTATGGCTGCTCATGATACAATACGTGAAGTACGGCTCCTTTCTCAACGCCGTTTATTGCATTCTTGGTGGCATTACGCCTACAGTATGTTCCAATCTCGTATCCTTTCACAATTATACAGCTCACACATCTAGACGTCTTGACTGCTCTTTGCGTTTTACTTGCATTCAAAACCTTAGGCAGGCATAATAGAGAACGAATTTGCCTTCCGGAATTGGTAGATGTAGATCAGACCATTTCTCAGGGCATGGACATCCTCCAGGAAGTTGGAGGACAGTGCCATCCCCTCGCGTCTCGTTACCTGCAAGCGGTCCAAACACTAGTATCGAACTTACATATCCTTTCAATGGCAAAGGATAGAGGCACAGATTCAAACTTTTCTCCAGTCAATACAGTTATTGATGAGCAAAGGGAGAGCCCTGAGGATCAAGATAGTGGATCCAGATCTTCGCCGCGGCCAATGGACCAGCCGGCCATAGATGGTTCTATGATACTGTTCTGTGAAGATTTCTTAGAGATGGAGAACAACCTTTTTAGTTCTAACTGGGAGCAATGAATGGATGGAATGAATTATGTAATGAACCTATGTACAAATGTATAATATCAAGAAATTAAGACGATTAGGCCTTGCTACAGAGCATTGACTGGCATCGATAAGATTGGAATTGACTGAAGCTATATATGTACCTGTTCAATAAGGCTATAGGTCCTTGTGCAGATTCGGCTCGCCTTGGCGTGAGCGAATGGCTTCGCCTTTCCAGATGAGAAATATGAGTGGAACCCAGGTCACGAAATTCACTGCAGCAAGTGTACCCCATGCTCCCCCAAACCCAGCCTCGTCACCGAAAGGAAGCGCGTAGAAGCCAAGTGTGAATGCAAACACGAAGCGGAATAGATTAATAATTGTTGACACCTCTGCAGCCTGAGGTTTGTAACAATCACTGCAATAGGAGTACGTAACTGTGGTACCTACTTGCACACCGATCGACGTAATCAGCTCAGCGATGGCAAGGGATATCCATGGCTGTTTGTTTTCGATACAGACACCATGGATAATGAGCCCAATTGGTAGGAATAGAGCTAGAGGGGCGAGCCAGAGGCGTACTTCCGCTTTATAGTAACCGTCGTGCCGCCTGGCGTATCGGGTGATCATCCAGTCCGAAACCCACCCGGTAAATGATTCACCGATCAGGCAACCTATCGAGAGAGGGACACCAATTAGGAGCCCAGTCTGTGCGGTGTTGAANATGATAGAGTTTATCGGCAACGGAGGATGTCGTGAGGACAAACAGCAAGGAACCATATGTGTTGGTTGTCATGTAGTAGATGCATGGGATGATGATAGACCAATACTTGAGCATTTTGAAATTGTTCAGGAAGTCGGCGGCTTTCAACCGATGGTCAACAACTCTACCGCTAAAAATAAACTTTCCCCAGTATGTCCGGTTCTCAAGGTTGCTGAAGTCGGTGCGGGAGAAGAGTGTTTCAGGAAAAGATACAACAAAGAGAAGAAGGATGGCCCCCATAATGATCGCGTTGATCTGAATTTCATGTTAGTATGCATAGTCACAAATAGTTCGCAACATCGGTAACACTTACGTAGAATATCCATTTGTATCCCAGATTGAGAGCGATGTAGCCTCCAGCAATAGGCCCGAAATGTGGCTGAATGAATCAAGTCAGCTTTAACCTCAGATATTTTAAAATTCGAATCCACAAACATACCCCATTTGTCAACGCCAACGCATAGATGCCAATAAAACGTCCACGTTCGCCTTGGAAAAACATATCACAAATCTGTAATGCTCCTTAGTTTGAGTTGACTAAAGCGGAGGTCGAAGGATAAAAGAAAGACGTACTGTGGCCCCTCCTATCGCAAGAGCAACACTCGATCCCATGCCGACAAAGCAACGAGACACGACCATTGTGCCATAAGTTTTTGCATTCGCGGATCCTATGTTACTGGCAATGGCAATGAGTGTGAAGAACTAAGTTTCCACTTTAGTCAGCAAAGCATAGATTGTCTCGGAAATGATTTGTGACTCATACAAGGTAGGCCGGCCTTCGACCGTAGATATTGACAAAGGGAGTGACCAGAAGGGGGATCACCCCAGTGAATAGAATGTAACATGTTGTGAAATAACTGGCTTGCTGATTTGTTACACCGAACTTCTTAGCCAGAGTGCCAAATGTCGGCGGTACCATGCCAGCTCCAACTACCGGAAAGCGTTAGTTAGGCGCTGAAGAATTTGTAAGGCCTTCATAGTGATCACCTACACTGGACGACAAATGCAAGCAAACATAGCAGGAACAACACGTAATATTTGTAAGGCCGAGACCAGTTCTGTAGCCGGTGGTAAGCAGATTTTGGATTCATCAATTCGCCGATAATCGACGTTATAAGGACGTACTAATGGATCGTCTTTGTGATCGCTGGGCTGGGGTACCAGTGGCACACCGCGAGCGTCGAGTTTTAGATTTGACCTCTCAGGGTCTTTGACGTCGTCCACCTCATGAAAGGATGCCGCGTCGATTTTACTGTTGTCCGCCTGCATTGCAATGAAGGAAGTGCCTCCGAAGCTCTCTGCTGGAGATTTTGAGGATGATTGGACCAAAATTAGGGAATGAAAGGTGGTACGAACAGCAGGAGAAAAGAAGTCGATGAAGCATGGGTGATTATTTCAACCTGGGGTTGTGCATATGAGCTCCGCGAAGCTTGGGGCAGAATCCGGGGAGACCATCCGGGGTTTATTGAGGGGTTCAGCCAATTGTCTCAGCATGCTTGCGGGCCTGGGAACCCAGGAAATTTTGTTACGATATTCTCGGAGATGATCGACGGGGAATCTAAAGTTGAGTTGTTACATTACAATGATCGTGCATCGAATATCGTCGTTGACATAAACCATGTGTATTATCCTGGGGCATTCCGAGAGCGGAGGTGGATCGTGGAGTCCTGAGGTAACCGGGGAGCTCCAGTCCCACCATCTTGACCCCTCTCTCATTGCCCCTCACACAGCTTCCCACCTTTAGAATTATTTTCCTGAATCCAAAGATCACTCTCTTAATTCTCTCTCTGTTCCATTATACAGAACGCGCACTAGGGTACAATTTCCTTGCAACCGCTCAATCAATCCGCAAATATGTCGCTGGAGAAAGATCCCGTTCTTGCGGAGGTCTATCGAACCTTCATTTCTGGATGCCATATTCTTCATTACCACCGGTATGATCAACCGCAATTTAATGAACCATTTTCACAATTTCTGATCGCTCCCAGAGTTCTAGATGCCTATGGACACCTCTCTGTTCGACACCCCAAAGATCCGCGCATATTCATTATGTGCAAGAACACAGCACCGGCGACGGTATCGTCGCGCGCAGATCTAATTGAGTACTGGGTGGAAAATGCAGAGCCTGTTGATCCCAATGCAGCCCCAGGATACGCAGAACGCTGCATTCATAGTGAAGTATTGAAGCGTTACCCGGAGGTGAACGCTGTCATTCATAGCCATTCGGATGCCGTTGTGCCATATACGATCTCAGGCATGTAGACAAATCATAACACAGAAGAGAATAATACAATTGACAATAATGGCTAATTAATAAATGCACAGGAGTCCCGCTGAGGCCAGTTTATCATATGGGTGGATTTTTACGTAAGTTTCTCAAGACATCGCGTTTATGTCGCCCTAACAGTCCAATGGGGCCTGCCTTGTTCTTTGCTAACAACATCCGCCAGACCATAGCGGTTCTCCAATTTACGATAATGCCAAGTATATACGACCTGGTGTGGACGTTCCCGATATGCTTGTCCGGAATACTCACCTTGGAGCTGCACTCGCCTCACATTTTTCTACAAGCAATGGTTCCAATCCCGACCACACCGTTGTATTGATGCGTGGGCATGGACTGACAGTACTGGGACCCACGATCCAAGATTGTGTCTTGCGCGCTGTGTATACTCAAAGCAACGCAACCATCCAGACCACGGCCTTGCTAACGCGGGCTGCCCACCGAGCTGAATCTGCACAGGTACAGGGAGTTGGGGAGGGAGTTCATTACTTGAGCGAGGAAGAGGCAGCAGGCGCCATGGAAATGACGAGGTGGTCAGCCATGAGACCATGGACGCTGTGGATGAGGGAGATCGAGGCGTGCCCCATATACGTGAATCGGGGCTGATCATGTGTCCAAGTGTTTCAAAGATCGATACTCCATTCTTTAGTTACTGTAGCAGTGTAGGTACTGAATTGGGACCAAAGCTAGGGACACTAATAACAGTGTATTTGGCAAATAGCACATAATATTGGAATGTGTATAAGCTCTTCGCATTCAGATGTCTGCAGATTCGTCATACTTGCTGGCTACTTTTTACTATTGCCTATGACTGGCCTATATATTATCTAATACAGTGTTATGACATCAGCCAAGGAACAATAGACTTTACACCAATAGGCTGCATAAAATTGATAATGATTGACGCTTGTTGTCTGGTACCTGGCATATACTTCGGATTCCGGTAATAAAGTGTCATGTTCGGCTCCCCGCATCTTCTCCGCGACTTCTCCGCGCTCCGGCCCCACATTCTCCCCGTCCCACCACCATCTTCAGTTAAGATGACAGGGGAGCTTCGTGCCTAATGCGTATCGAGCTGACCTTCGATAGTACGAGATAGTGTTCTGTTGGACGCGTTATCCGCGCAGCAAGATACGCTAAAAAGATGCGGATTCAGGAATCATGGTAATTTGCCCATTTTCCCTTTTAAATCACACCCATACTCTTTGCTTGCGGATTCTGGAGCTGAATTGAATCATCCCGTATTATGACAACCGTGGTACAATCATTGCTTGCCCGATTTCAATCGGCTCTCTCCGCCTTTCTTTCTAAGCTTTTCAAGTACCCTACCGCGTTCATCAGTTGGATTGCCAGGATGCCAATTGCCACCGATGAGCATCCTATCCACCCTTCTGCTAATGAATTTCGCGTAGCAATAGTTGGGGGAGGGATAGGTGGGCTCGCTGTTGCATTATCACTATCTACCTATGTCCCTGAGTTGACCCATGTTACCGTCTACGAGCAGGCCCCAGAGTATGGCGAGATTGGAGCTGGCGTTGGGATTGGCATTCAAGCCGGTCGTGTGCTACAGAAGTTGGGTGTATACGAAGCAGCAAGTGCCATATCAGGGAGCCATAATGCTGTTCATCGCACTACGCGTCGCTGGGATAATGATGGGATGATTGTGGATGTTGCAGCAGTTAATAATGGTAACCAAGGGGGCGTGGGACAGCTTTGGGTGCACAGGGCCGAGTTTTTGGAGGTCCTTTATACGGAGATTCAGCGGAGAGGTTGTGCAAATCTGGAGACAAATAAAAGAGCTGTGAAACTCGAGGTATGATGACACGTCTATTGATTCTTTTGGCCCTCCATTTACGAGCATCGTTTCACAGGATCGTGGCTCGACTGTCTCTATTAGTTTTGCAGACGGCACCACCGCGTCAGCGCACCTAGTTATCGCCTGTGATGGTATTCACAGCACAATTAGAGATCAATTTGCTGTCGACAAACCATCGTACTCTGGTCGAATTGCATACCGCGGCGTCCTGCCATTCGCGGGGACGCCACTCGCCGACTCCTGGCCATACCCATCACTGACTGCGTCTTGGCTGGCACCTAATAAACACTTCCTCGTCTTCCCAATCTCCAAGGACAGGTTAATGAATGTTGTAGGTTTTGTGACGAAGCCGGAAAGTGAATTAGATGGTCTCAAGGAGAGTTGGAAGAGCTCTGCACCTCGAGCAGACTTGGAGAAAGAATATGAAGGGTGGCCGGAGAATATGCAGAAAATCATTCGTTCATTAAGTCCTACCGTGAGTAAATGGAAGCTGAATGATCGGGAGCTATTATCTCAATGGTGTTATATGGACGGCAAAGTTGTCCTGAGTGGGGATGCTGCACATGCCATGCTGCCTCATCAAGGTATGTCGTGTTGCAATCATCCTACCTAGCATGGCGAGCTTTTCTCTTTTATCTGACCTGTTTTGTTTAGGATCTGGAGCTGGCCATGCTATTGAGGATGCCAACGTGCTTGGGCTTGCGATCCGTGATTATCTGTCAAATCCTACCGCGAGCTTGTCCACCTATACTTCGTTGTACCAGTCGGTACGGCTTCCACGTGCTCAAAAGGCTCAGATCACCTCGCGGCAAGCTGGGGATGTGTATGAGATGCAAGGGCCAGATTTCGAAGGCTTGAGTTGGGAGGAGTGCATTCCAATTGCAGCGGAAAAGCTAAGGGACCGAATGGCCTGGGTTTGGAGTGGAGATATTGATAAAGATTATAACGCAGCGAAGCTAAGAGAAGGCATCAATTGAACATTATATCGGTTATAACTTGGTTTCTAGACACCTTAGAATCTCGTGCACATGTATGGTAGGATACAATAGACTACACTTTATGTTAAACCCCAACTTCTTTTGGTTCATAAACAACGCAAATCTCATATATATTCACTTATGCGATACTTTATCGTGCATTTTATTTGTATTTTCCTTGGAAATTCAGATAACATTATGATGCAATTGCTCGGATTGAAAATTAATCAATAATCTATAGCGAACTAATCAGATACGACTATCTAAGATGTCTTTGAAGGTAGAATTGCTATTGTGCCGTTCGTGTAACTTCCCCTGATTGCCTAGTCATCACACCCCCAATGCATTACCTTCTTGACTGGGCGATTAATTGGCCAATCAGGCATGACCGCCACCATTTGCCCCGACAATAGTAGCTCTGAGATAATAAGGGTCCTCGTCAATGCGCTTTCGGATTTCACCAGTCGAAAGCTCCTCTATATCCCATGCTGCCCAGGCAAATCGGCCGTGAAGGAAGGCAGCTTGTTTCGTGGCAGCCCAAACTGCAAAGGCACCAGCAAGTTCGACTAATCACAACAATATAATTCATTAGCGCTTGGTCGACAATATACACACATAACAGATGATAGGAGAAGCGGTCTATCTCACCGTCGTCGAAATTGTCATCTTTAGGAAGACCCATTTGCTGCCATGCGTCATTATAAATAAGGCCGGGATGGAAGCTGACAACCTGCAGTTTCTCAGGTTGTACAGTTTGTGCAATCAACTGGAAGAGCAGTGTCCCAGTCAACTTTGAGAGTGTATATGCAGGGCGAGCAGCAACTCCAGGGTGACCTGTCATGTGAACGGCCTGTGTTGAAACGTTGACGATGAACTGCAGAGGCCAATCTGTCAGAGATGCCTCAAAATGAGTTCACGGCATCTGATACTCACTTTTGGTTTGTCATTTGCCTGAGAATAGAATTTTTCGGTAAAATACAATGGAGCTTTAGCGTTTACCTCAACCTGAGACCACACTTCATCTGCGCCAAGCTCGAGGATTGGGCTGGGCTCTGTGAACTTAGCAGCATTGCTGACTAGAACGTCAACCGTAATACCCTGGTTTACCAGGTCCTTCCAAAACGCCGCAACATCTGCTAGGTTGAGAATATCGAGACTGCGAGTGATGATCTTGGTATGAGAACCAGATGCCTTCGTCTCCTGCTCTAGGTCGGAGCAGGCAGTTGCCAGCACATCGGAACGACGACCGATGATGATAACTGTATCTGCGGAAGCCCGCACGAATGCTTGAGCGATTCCGTAGCCAACGCCGGTAGCGCCACCAGTTACGAGGATTGTTTTCCCAGCCTGTCTGAGTTCGGGTCTAGTGGGCAGCAGAGCAGGGTACAACTTCTTGTGTGTAGTCTTCGTGACATCAGTCAGCCAGAGTGACTTCAGCAATTGCTGTACATCTTCCATTGCCAGTTAGGTTAGCGGAAGAATTTTGGGACTGTTGGAAAGCGTATTTGGATCTCTGCCGCGGGTGCCTTTTGTTAGGGAAATTTGAAATGCGAGATTGTGACTGATGATTCTTCTGTAGCTGTGATCTCCTGAGTAGATGGCCCGATGTGAGAGTATTTTCATAGAATTTATAGAATCCATCTCGAACTAAAATGCAGTTCCACTTGAATTCGAAGTTTCTAGCTACTGGCAGCTGAGGCTGCAAAGACAGGAGATTTGAGTCGAAACGCGCAGTGTTCAGCGGGAGCCATCCTAAATCGAATAGTCTCCGCAGATTCGGAGTAGTCAGAAATTCCATCCTGACAATGACCCAATATTGATCCTAGCACAGAAAATCCATTACGGAGCTACTTGACTGAACTTAGTGTCTGCGCCAACTCGAATCGTAGCTGGTACACGGGAGAACAAATGCGCGACGGGGCCCCATTGTCCCGCCTGTGCTGACACATCAGCCACATTGGGATTTCCAACCACAGCGGGAGCTATCTACTTTGGGATAGCTCCCGCATTACGTACAGGTACTATAGTCCTAGAGGAATGAAGAGTCTTCCAACTACCCATACTTAGTAGCCTGCCATCAAGTACTTCTACACCTTACTAGGGCTAGTATATGACACTGGGAAATCATGGCTGGAACTTCCGAAGCTAGGGCATGCAACGCTTGTGCGGCAGCAAAGCGGAGGTGCGGAAAGCAGATACCAGTCTGCTCGAGGTGCAAAAGACTGGGTGTTCAATGCCAATATCCTCCGGTAAAACCAAGTCAGTTTGTTCCCTATCCGGAAGAGGATAATACAATATGCGTCGCCCCACAGTTTTCAACGATGTCTTCAAACTTTGAAGCCGGAGGAGCTCATGGTTCTATGCCGTGCTTGGAACTGGACCCGCCCCCCATTCCCAGAGTTCTTGATGATAACCAGCTGCTCTTAAATTGGTTTAGTTCAGCAGATAGCTGGCAAATATGTTTCCCACCACAGAGTCAGATTACATTTAGTATGTTGGACTTGAAGCACCACATCACGACCATTCATCGGTGGCTGATCCAGTGGATCGAAGAGGGTAGCAACCCATTCATCCACGCTCGGCTTTACCATGCAAACTTTCCCATGTGCATCCAGGATGCTTACACAGCTTTGACTTGCTACACACATAAAACGGCATCAAATGAGCAGACAGTATTTCGAATAATCGAAAGCCGATCGAAGGGACTGTTAGAAGAATATGGGATTACTTCCACAGAATCATCTCCTCAGAATATCAGTTTATACCCGGCGACCCTGGATACACTTGAGCATATCGCACGTGTCCAAGCCCTGCTGGTCTATCAATTTCTCTGCCTATATGATGGCGATATTAGGCTCCGGCATTTAGCGGAGAGCCAGATGCATGTGATGAAATTTTGGTTGCAAGAAATGATCGATCATGCAAGCCAAGAAATTTGCTTAGGCATCTCCCTCTGCTCAAGGACACACGGGAAAACGGCAGTCGATAATGGTGTCCGCAATATTCCATCGGACGCGGAGCTTGTATGGTACTCTTGGATACTGACCGAGAGTATTCGACGTACTTGGGTCGTGGCATCCGGCGTCCAAGCAATATATAACATGATCCGACTAGGACGTCCGACTCCGTGCCTGGGTGGAATGATGTTTACGACCCGAGAGGGAGTTTGGGAAGCCAAGTCAGCTGCCACATGGAAGAAACTGTGTTCAGAAACAAACGTGGGACTCCTACAGACATCAGATTCTGCGAAGTTATTCACCGAAGCCTCACCAGAAGATGTGAATGATTTTGCAAAACTGGTGCTTGGGGTTGCCTATGGTCTGGAGAGAGTAGAAAGGTGGAACATCTAGATAGTTGCCTAAAATCTTTAACCTGATGCACTTAGCTGTGTCATGGTGGGTTGATGGCTGTCCAAACCCATGGTGCATACAAACGAATGCTCTTCCCGCTCCGCCGGTACAGGCGCGGATTGAGATTGCGGTCACTAAGTGTAGAGTGATGGATCAATGCGCGAAATCAAATAAATAAAGGTACTAAAAATGGCGGAGGCTTGAAGGTCATAAATGGCTGATCTGTGAAGTCATATAAAACTGGGCAAGAATGTTTAACACAACAGCTGCCTTCCTATATGTAATCTCTAGACTCCTTTTTATCGTCTAGCTCAATCTCATTTTTACACGGGTCATGAGGCTCACTGAGCAGCTTTGATTTACAACGTCCACATATTTCTGCACACGCTAAGCAAGCCTTTGGATTATAAAGCACAAGCAATCCAGTTTGGGGTCCGCCTGCGCCAATTATGTCATCCGATTTTTGGGGATTGATTGGTGTCGCCCTAGATTCGCTACCCACTATTGTGTACCCACTGGAATTCTGTATTTATAATCCGTGGAAAACAAGTCCGATTGCCGTGACAATTTAAAATTTCACGTCATGCGTGGAGGACTTGGAATGAGTATAGTACTTAGCTTGCGACGGACAGGATTTGAACAGCTCGATTGGTTAGAAATGGGACAATCACTAACTAAAACGCAAGCTATTGTTGCAATGAAGTGTGGGGCAGAGAGTATTAAACAGCCATTTGGAGCATTCTCGGTGGATAAGAGATACCGCCGGAAGGTACCCCATCCTTCTGCGTTTGTAATCTCCACTTTTCCTTAACTCCTAAGGAGGCGTAAAAGTCTGTGCGAAAGCCTTAAGATAGCTGTATGGCTGGGTACGGTTTTGAAACTTGTCATTCTTTGTTTTCTCAAATCTTCCTGCCACAGAGATCTACGCCCTTCATACCCATATTCTTCCCTCTGCATTTTCTAGAGCCCTCATACGCTAGCAACTACTACCATCGCTAAGATGACTATAAAATCACCACTATCAATCATCCTAGGAGTAGCCAATGTATTTATTATCTCCCTTAAAGGTAAGGAGGCTGGGTTGCTAACAGGATATGCCAGGTTGGGGACCGCTCCAAGGACAGTACCGTCCGATATGACACCCCCGATGAGGTAAATGGCTATCTCAATGCCTTCTATGAACGCGGTGGTCGTCAAATAGACACTGCTAGAGGATATTCACCGCACGCGCCCGGCTCATCTGAGCAAAGGCTGGGAGCTGTTGAAGCCGGAAAAAGACTCCTTATCGATACGAAAGTGCCTTCGTGGGGACCTGGTGTCCACTCCAAAAAGAACATTGCGGAAAACGTTGACATATCTCTTGCCGAGCTGAAGATCCCCCAAATTAATATTGAGTATCTTCACGCCCCCGATCGGACAACCCCTTTCGAGGAGACCGTAGAGGCAATCGATAAAGCCTACAAGGAAGGGAAATTCAAGAAATTTGGTCTTTCAAACTACACCGCCGAGGAAGTGGAAAAGATCATGCAAATATGTGAAGCAAACGGATTTGTAAAACCTTCTGTTTATCAAGGTCAATACAATCCTATCGTAAGAAGTGGGGAAAAAGAGCTGTTTCCGGTGCTGCGAAAGCATGGCATTGCTTTTTATGCTTGGAGGTACGCTCAAAGACGCCTCCTCTTGACTTCTTGAAAGGCGTTTTTGGGAAAGTGCTAATCGTCTTGGAACTAGCCCAGCAGCAGGAGGTTTCTTTTCCGGAAATTACAAAAAAGGCGCGGCAGGTGGACGGTTTGATACCTCTGTAGGCCCTTTACCTCTTCTGTACTCAGTTTATCTCTAGCTAATTTTATACTATAGCACAGAATAGGTCAAATGTACACCGGAGGATACAAGAAGCCAGCCATAGAGGCTGCATCAGACAAAGCAATTGAAATTGTTGCTAAGCATGGCATTAACGGCCATGCAGCAGCTCTGAGATGGACTGTGTACCACTCTACTCTTGACGCCAAATTTGGCGATGCTATTATCATTGCTGCCTCAAGCATCGACCAGTTAAACTCTAACCTCGACTTCATCGAGCAAGGACCGTTGCCAGAAGAGGTCGTTAATGCCCTTGGGGATCTCTATACACAAATTGCCGGAGAAGAAATGCCGTACCATTTCTAGAATTGCTAATGGCATGCACTTTGGCTAGACTGCGTGCAATATTATGTTCCCTCCACCGACCTCGTTCGCTCTAGCATGGATCCAACCTTCCATCTTGAGAACTAGGATAATATAACATGATCTCTCTTTGGCATAGAAGTTTTAATTTGACCTAAATTTGTTAAATTAATGGATTGTGCATGATAGATGAGCTTTTGGTCTTGGCCAATTTTGTGGTATTGGCTTTCCATATAAATATTTCAAGATTTAATGTCGGTCCACCTATAAGCACGGAGTACGGTACGTATCCATACGTAATATGCTAGTGCCATCTAAGCCCCCACATACCCAATCACATCCTTGTCTCGCATCTATCAAAGAACTAAACTACTACAATCATCAGCTCGTAAAGGCGCTGAAATTCGTGAAAGCTACGTCAGGTATAGTATAGTACAAGGTCAAGTATGCACAACCTAGTGGCATATATGTTGCGAGGCCGTTCAATGTTAAGGCACGATACGGCCCTATACCGACCCAGGTTGTTCTTCCTGATTACTAGTACATACATCCCTAGCTACTCCCGAATTAGTGCTACTTATTGAGTAGTACCAGCCTTTGTTAGTACTAGTGGAGGGACAGCACTACTTCTTCGCAACTGAAAGTCAACTCGGCGTTTCAGTTAACTTTCTCATTGGCCGCGTGATAGAGCTGTGGCTTGTGTGGCTTTTGCAGGATGCACTTGAAGCGAAAAGGAGCTTTGTATCCTTTGGCCGTATTGATCACATCAGCAATATGAAGTGGAGAACATTGAGCCTCCATAGGTTGTCAAAGAGGACCTAGAGCTAAGAGAGATATAAAAGGAGGGACATTATTAGTTTAAAGAAGAATCTTCGTAGACCGACCAAACAAAATCCTTTCATCTCTTGTTAGATACACTCGTTAACTAACGCCTAACAAGAGGGATTGGACTATTTACCCCACCACTCCTTAGGATTATTTGACTTCACTGCATCCTTCCTCCTTCATTTTTCTGTCCTCGCCAGAATCGAAGCTTTTCTGCCAGCAGCCACAACTAGATACTACAATACGTATTCTAATCAGAACCCTGCCGACAGAAGGGTTGGTGCCTAAGTTAATAACATCAAAGAATTGCGTATCCTGCGTGCTGTCAATACTAGTAGAATCCGAATACAGTCTAGCTAAATTTTCCACTGAATCGAAACTGCCATACACATCCTCAACTGACCTGAAAACGGAAAGACATCTTGCTCATCGCTGATATTTGTTCCTATGTTTCGTCATTTATTGCCTCGCAGGTCTCGTCTTTTCAACTATGAAAGGGTATTAGAAAAGCATCAGCACGAGATCCGACTCATCCGCCTGCAGCCTTGCGGTACTCAACATGGGCATTTGAGATGTAAATTGGAGTATGCCTCTCTTGATGACAATCCTAGGTACAACGCCTTGTCGTACACATGGTCCGAGGATCCGCAGGCACAATACTTTGATTCGGAGCTGATTCTTTATGTCAACGGCTCCCGGCTCCACATACGCCGCAACCTTGACAGCGCGCTTAGACACCTCCGCTCTAAGGTCAGCGATATGGTCATCTGGATTGATGCTCTGTGTATCAACCAGGATGATCCGGATGAGAAGTCTTGGCAAGTCAACCAGATGCGCCGTGTTTATTCGCAGGCTGAGTGCGTTCTTGTGTGGCTCGGTCCCTCCACTGAGGACAGTAACAAGGCTATTGACACCCTAGTTGCTCAGCGTCGCTTTGTTGACCGCACTCTGGCGTTTCCTAAGTCCAGCAATTTACGTGCTGACATGAGATATGTGCCGTTGTCTGAACACAATCCGGAGCGTGATTTGCAGGACGAGCTCGTCCAAGGCTCCTTCGGTATCTTGTTCGGATACGATGTGAAAAGTGCTGTGCCCATCCAACCGTACCCGATCGATGCCGTTGCATTGCTGTTTAAACGCAACTGGTGGGCACGCATCTGGGTTCTGCAGGAGCTGGCTCTTGCGTCACGCCTTACTCTCTTATGCGGGAGCAAACGTATCGATGAACCCACACCCGACGACGTGTTTGTGGCATTCCTCGACACTTGGGACATGCATGTCAAGTTCAAAGGCAAGCAACCTTACATGCTTGACCACCGCCCGTGGGTCCAGTTTATGACCCGAACTAGTCACGTCTCTGGCGAGATACCACTGATGAAAAACCTGTTGAAGGATGCTGCAGAATCATCATTGGTGGCAACAAACCCGAGTGACCATATATATGCCTTGTTAGGCTTAGCAGCGGACCGTGAGGAATTGGGAATCGAGATCGATTACCGGATGCCCTATGAGAAGGTATTCACCGATCTAGCAAGGGCCTACCTGAAACGGGGTGAGCTTTGGCTGCTTTCCTATTGCGAAGGCGACGACAACGGCTCACCGAGGCTTCCTTCATGGGTGCCAGACTGGACCAGAAAGGTAGACTGGAGACGGATTTGGCCCCTCGACATATGGCAAAGGACTCCGAACTCCCTACCAACCACAACTGTTTCTATCAGGCTACCACCAGCGGATAGCGTTGATGCGTATCGCTTCGTGGATATAGATGGTATAATTGTAGATCAGATTACTACTACATTTGATGGGCAGCCGGCCGTATCGCTGGGCAGTACGAATATAGTCGAAAAACAAATGGTCTTCGAGTGGCTCAAAGGAATCACCCAAAAGGCTGAAGCTGCTGTCCAAGCCCAGAGATCGATATCAGACTCTCCGCTAGATCCTGGAAAGGCCCGGGAAGATATATTCTGGGCGCTTTTAGCTGATCAAGTCCCCTTACCCGCGGAAGACGCCGAAGTACCAGCCGGGGAACAGCTAGAGGCAATATTAAGCACAATGGAACTTATTGCGCGTAAAGGGGCATCCTTTGCATATAGCGGTAACGAGCAGATGCTAGCACTCAGCGATATTATGCAGTCTTTTGGTGAAATGCTTAATGCCACACAGAACCGTTCTATTGTACCGAGGCGACCTCGATTCGAGAACGTTCCTGAGACCAGATTCCAACGTCAAGCTGATGCCATTTACCAATGTATACTTTCTACAAATCGCGACCGCAAGCTTTTCTGCACTGCTAAAGGATATGTTGGGCTGAGCTATTGTACAATTCGGCCTAACGATCAGGTTATTGTTTTCTCTGGGACGGTTGTGCCTTTTGTCCTTCGCAAGCAGGCCGATGCTTACAGGTTGATTGGCGAGGCTTTTTTGACTGGTTTGAATGAAAGCGAGCTCTTTAAAACGGGAGAGTATAATGTGGAGAATATCCGGATAGCCTAATAATATAGCGTATTTCTGTCACTGAATGTAGATGATGGTAGCGTTCCTCTCTCATGCTTATGAGAGAAGGATTCATGGCTCAGATTTTCTTCGTTCCTGAGACGATATATATCCGCAACTCTCACTCTCTCAACCATGACACTGAGAATAACTGTAACCATGGTCCCAATATGGTAGCTAGATCTCTGGAAAGAAGCAGATAAGAAACAGGGGGTCATTTTGCTAGCCAGGAGACCCTTCGAGATGTACAAGTTCACAGTTGTGGTGCTTGCTTTCTTCTAGTTCGGGACTGCATACATGCTACGTGTTGGTCTCTCGTCGCATAGTTTTAAACGTAAAATTCAATAATAATTAAAGCTTTCTTAACCGAACAATAGAATAACTTCCCGCTCATATCGGGGTCAATAACCATTTCCCACCCTGTTCTCTTTTCGATCATATAAATCCTAATTCATTGTAACGACTAATGTGATGAAATACCACACGTCTTCATGCACTGCTCCACACCAATGATCAAACCCGCAGGGATCTTGCTCCTCCAGCTGTTGATATCGCGTCCATCGATGACGGCATCTGGAAAACCGAGTGTGGCTGCAACTACCTATTAATGGTCATATTAGTACCTTATCAATCACGTTTGTAAGAAGATCTGATAACATACATCACCTGAGAGGGAGAAGAATGTACTCTCCAGCGTGGTGCCTGGGTCAGATGATGATAAGGAGGAAACAAACACAGACGGCTGGCAGGTTGGATTGAGCTGGTAATGGATTGCACCGGCCGGGAATACAGTGCCTTGGTATTGCGTGAGATCCTCAACTATCTCTCCAGTTCCGCCGTTGGGGCCAACAAGACCTGGGATCAGGGTGCCAGTGGTAATTTTGCCTTGTGTGACGACAAGAGATTCGATCTGTGGATGCGTGTGAGGAACTAGCAAACTACATGGGTCAAGGAAGGCCGTGATGGTGGAGATATCCTGGTCAACGAGAATTGGGAAGGTCGAGGCCACAGCAGCTGTGATCTTGCCGGCCTTATCACCCGGATCAAGTGAAGCACCGTTGTTGTAGTCGAAGACGATTTGAGATCGGAGAGCGTCGCCTGTAAGGAGTTTACCGCTAGCTGGATCAACAAGAAGGCGCTGGAAGCGGGTGATTGCGGATGGGGCCGTGAATAAGTCCGCGAAAAGGGCTTGCGAGTTGGGAGTAGCTGCAGGAGCTGCAGAGGTAGAGCTGGTGCTGTGCTGAGAAGCCGGCAAGGCAAAGGCACCGGTTGCAAGGGCGATGACAATGGCTTTGAGGATAGTAGACATTGTAATTTTTGTAGAACTAGTCGAGGGCTTTGTGGTGTTGGGTATTTAGGTAGGAGAGGAAGATTGAGTGATGAGTTGAATTGCTTGCAAGCAACAGGTAAAAGGGAATATATATATGTAGAGATAATGTGAACACTTCAGAAGAGACTTCGATGGGTTATTTTTGGATCTGTTAGTCATTGACGATGTTCTATGGTTGTACATATTTTTGGTCATTATTCTTGTCGGATTGTGTTGATTCCAGTGATGCGCGCAAGAAATTCGGGATAGTAAACTCCGTTGGTCGAAGGAGCGCTATAAAAGAGATGGCTTTCCGGAGATCAAGATATCCGAAGCCACGTCCTTGACGTTGAGGAGTGGCAGAATAACAGATCTGATCAAAGGGAAGCAATCATGTAGAGCAGCCGATTTACGAGTGCTTCTAAGAGGCGGTGCAGTGCTGATGACAACCAATAGGGGTGGCTACTCTCGCGGTTAGGAATGGGTGGCTGATGGCTGAGCATTCGGTTATCCAAGCTTCCGGTCTTACTTACATACGCCACTAAACCTAACCTTCTCTAGCGAGTAGACTGGCCGCGGTCCGGTCCGGGCTGGCCCACGGTCTTTTTTTTCGGTCTGGAGCTCAGACCGAACCGTACGGTCCGGTCTGAACGGTCCACGGTCTCAAGTCAAATATATGAGACCGGACTGTAGTTTTATGGTCCGGTCTGAAATAAATATAGGAGACCGTATATTAGTACCAGACCGTACAGTCTGAGACTGTACGGTTTGGTCTGTACAGTCTGGTTTAAGGACGGTCTGGTTCAATGCAGATTATATAGTTTATCGCAATTTCGCAAAAATAATTAAATGATTAAAATAATAAATTCAATATATTATTGATATTCATATATGAGTTTTTGTCGAATCTTCTAAAAATTTGAATTATTATATCAAACGTAATATACAAATAAATAAAATCGAATAATGTTATTATAGAACATTATTGTTTTAATTTATAGTTTTACATCTTATAATACAGTTCAATATTTTAACACTTTGGTATCATAGATTAAATTATTATATAAAAGAAAAAAAAAATTTTCATTTAATTATAGTTATAAATTATAGTTTTTATTTAAAAATTAATTGTATTTTATATAATTGTTGATTTACAAAATTACTTAATTAACTGTATATTTTTGTTTTAAATAATAATATATTGGGCGTAAATAATATATTAGTTGGTAATTATATATTATTAGTATTAAAATTAATAAAATTATAATATATAATATATTTTCGAAGAAAGAGATAAGATAAATTTTAATAATTTTTTAAAGTGTAAAAATAACAGAATTTTGAAAATAGAATTGATACCCCGAGTAATCTTAAGTAATCTTATAAATTAATTGCTGGAATAGCAGTTTTAGTATTAATATATTAATTGTTTTCTGGTAATATTATATTTCCAGAAACACATATCTTATATTCAAATTAGCCATATATTAAATGTGTAAAACTTAGATAATTTATTACCTGTTTATATATAAGAGTTTGCAAAAAGAAAAAGAGAAATAACAATAGGATATTGCTGACCTAAGTACTGTACTTCTCAAGTGATTTTCTTTTTCTAATATTTCGTGATTTTTGTTCTTTGCCGATTATGCGTTAATATATAATTAATAACTCGTTTACTTATAATTATTAGTATATTTTATATAAAATATAAGAAATTATTATATATTTACTAATATCTTTAATAGGGGTATTCTTAATATATACTATTTTGAATATAGCGATTATAATTAAATTCTTATTAGCTTTGAAATTCCATATATATACTGTTATTGTATAACATTACTATAAATACAAAATAATAATACTGTAATAATAAAACAGCGAAATCAGAGTAAACGTATAAAGTGTAATATATAATAATTCAAGTAAAAAAAAAAAGAAAAAATTAGTTTAATAATCGATACTTATATATATAATATAACAAGAAATTCGGACAATAGTTAATGTTACTATTATAATTATTGTTAATTTTTTTATAAGTTATAATAAAAATATTATACTCAAATAAAAAAAGGTTTTATAATTAACAAAGACAATAAAGAAATTTATATTAATGATATATAAAGCTTTTTTATCTGTAGTGTAAAAAACCATTGTAAAAATCATTAAAAATAGTTTTATATCAAAAAAAGTAATAAAAAATAAAGAACAATAGTAAACAACAATAGTAATAAAAAAAAAAAATATAATACAATAAAAATAACCGAGCATATAAAATTATTGATAGTAAATTATAATATTAAACTTGTATATATATATATTACATTTTCTTAAAATTCTTTTTTCTATTTTTTATATCACAGTCAATTTATTAAAGTAATATATGTTTTTTATATTGTTATTATAATATATAATAACGTGATACAGTAACACAAATATATCTGTATATTAATATTACTACAAAATATATTTTTTTTTAACGTAAAACGTATTATAACCCAAAAAGTTACTCGTATACTTGTTAAAAAAGCATAAACTATAGATAAACAAATAAGTAATTGTTTTGACTTTACAATTAAATACTATACTTACAACTATAAGCACGAGATTGTGCTCGTTATGTCTGAACTAAGTAAGCCAACTAAGTAATTTTCTCTACTAAAGAAAAAGCAAAAGAAATCGAAGTTACTGAAAGCAGTATTATAGACTGAAAGATCTAAGTTAATATTGATACCAATTCAAAAATAACTGTTGTAACCGATGAAGAAGCTATTATTATTTTAGCTATTAATAAAGAAGAGATAAAAAAAAAATTTAAGAATTTACTTGTAAAAGTAAAAGTATATTAATTAACATTTGAATATCAGATTATAACTAACAAAATGTATAGAAACCAGCTGTAAAAAAAATAAAAGCTAGAACAGAACAGGGTTACATTATCAATGAGACTTTTACCAAAAATATAAAACCTGTTATTAAGTATTGGAAATACTATATAATTGCAATTAATTCCCAATTGGAACCTGGTGTTTTTGAGGAGGAATTAGCTTGGTTTACCTAAAAAGCAAGTAATCCTAAAGATATTCAAGAGTATTTAAAGAAGTGGGGGACCGAAAAAGCCAATATTGAAGAAGGTTTAAAAAAAAAAGAAAAGAAAGAAAAGGATAATAATAATATTGAAATTGTTATTAGTAATAATAAAGATAAAGATAAAAATAAAGATGAAAATAAAGAGATAACAGATTTCATCGTTGATAATAAATAGTTAGTAGTTAATTTACTACTATTAATTTTACTTGTTATTTTTTTTTTTTATTTATAGCAATAGTTATAATCTTATATAAGATTATCTTATTTAAAGTCAAAGTTTTAACTAATTATTTCTATATATCAAAGCTTTAATATATATTATTATATACTATTTTTTATAACAGTAAATTATTTACTTTCAAAACGCGAACTTAATATATAAGTTTCAAAGAATGTTTCAATATTCGATTTCAAATTTATTTATGTTATTGTTTATTGTTATTTTTGAAGAAAAGCAAGAAAAAACTTTGTGATATACAATTCTTATTAAAACACGAACTTTATACGTAAAATCTTAGAATAACACAGCGTTTGATTTCGAATCTATTTGTGTTATTGTATGCTGTTATCTTTATTGAAATATAGTAAAATTAAACTCAAGAAATTATAAATCTTATTCCGTTTATTTTTTTATAATTAATATATTTTTATTATAATATATTTTTTTCAATATCAACTTATTCAGAGCCCAAATCTATAATAATATTTAGCTAAGTTAAATTTTATACAATGTCAAATCAATCAGAGTCTGAATTTATATTTATATCTAGCTAAATAAAATCGCAATAATCAGAATTAGTTGCTGAATTCAATAGTTTTTTTACGACTGATATAATTAGTATTATTAATAAAAACAATAATAATATATATTATAATTTTGCAACAACTTCTAACAAATAATTTGTTATATAAGATCTTAATCAATATAAACAATAATTTTTATAGTAGATTTTAAAATTTTAARGAAATYYTAATATYAAACTTTTCAAAARTRTTARATARGATAAATTCCGGAGATTATTAATATGGATATTGTTTTATTATTTAATCAAGATTAAAACTAGTTTTTCAAAAGTAGTTTATAAAGTTTGTTTGAAAGTTTATGTTTATTTTTATTTTTCAAAAAAAAGTAGTACTTTTATATTTTAACAATATATAAATCTATGTATAAAGATAAAGCAGAAACAGGTGGACAAGATAGTAAGTTAGTTATTTCTGTTATTAAACATATATAATAATAACCTTGGATATAAATTTCTATAGGATCTTTTATTATATTATTTGATTATATAATTTAGCGAGAACAATTATGTAATATATTTATCTCAGCAAATCTATTTTTTTGGTTTGTGGAAAATAAGGAATTCAGAAAGACTTTGGATTTATTACGATCAAAGCTGGAAATTTTTTGTCGAACAGTTTTATGTAAAGATTTAGATAAGTAATATATAAATATTGTAAATTAAATGTTTATTGATTTACTACCAGATAGTAAGATATCAATTGCATTTGATAGCTGGCAAAATCCATTTAAAAAATCGTTTTTTGCGATTACAATTTATTATATTACAATGAATTGGAAATAGAAAAAAGTTTTTATTAGTTTTGAATATTTCAAAAGCTATTATATTAATGCGATAATAACAGAAATTGTTTATCGGAAATTAGAACAGTTTCAATTAATCGATCGATTATATTGTATTATTATTGATAATGTTTTTAATAATAGTAAAATGCGAAAAGATCTTGAGCTTATGTTGGATATATCTAAGTGGACTAGTGAAGGAACTAAGATTTTATATATAGCTTATGTTATACAATTAGTTATTAAAAAAATACTTGGTATATTTGATATTCTATTAGATTAAGATACTGAAACAGACGAGGAATCTGATGTTCTTATTGATATAAGAGATGATAATAGAACTATTGTTAGTATTATTAAAAAAGTATATTCCAAGCTTTAATTTACAATAACAGTTAACAGTAACACTAATAACTCTTAATTTGTTAGATTTGTATATTGAGCACAATTATAAATTGATCAAGTTTAAAGATAAACTAATTACTAGAAAAACAATCAGAGTTTGAACAAAAGCGACTTTTACAACTAAAGGTAAATATTGATATTCGATGGAATTCAATATATGATATGATTCTTCGAGTAATACGATTTCGTATTCTGTTAAAAAGCTAGCTTGAGGGCTAAATAGAGAAAGATTTTTTATTAGATTGTTTAATTTTAACAAACACTGACTGGAAAAAACTGAAATATCTTATCTTTCTATTGTGTTCTTTTGCTATATATATTAATTTTATAAATTCATTTAAAGATTTTTCAATCAATTATACTTGGAATATTTATAATGTTTTGTTTATTTATTTAGAGGATTTTAAAGCAATCTTAAAAAAGAAAAATAAAATCAATAATCTATAGATTTCTGAGTTTTTTATTTTTATTGATACTGGTTTCGAAGTATTAAAATAATATTATTTTGGTACTAGAGGTTTTATTGAAGTATAATATATTATGGCAAAGATATTGGATTTTTTTCAAAAGTTTAACAGTTTTAAAAAAACAGATTAAAAGATAACAGATACCAAGAAATATAAGTAGATATTTATCAAGTATTAGAATAAATATTATAAAAAATATAAGTTAACTGAAATTTATACAGAGAATGCTGAAACTGTTAAATTGTTACAAAGTTTGAATGTTATTTTTAAATCAAATTCAAATTTTCTAAGTATATAGGTTAAGATTCTAGATATATAATTCGAAGTTGTAAAATTCCTGGGAAATGTTATAGAAAAAGATGAATCTAATATATCAATATTAGATATTTGGAAACAGTTGAAATTTTCTTATTTTACAGTTTCAAGAATAGCTAGAGATATTTTTGTTGTTCCAGGTATATTAGTAATATTATACAATAACAGTAAAAGTTTACAATATTTTTTATACAATAACTGGTATTAGTATTGAAAAGATCTTTAATATTATTTGTGATTTCTACAATTATTATAGAGTATAATTGTCTCTGGAAACAGTTATGAAAAGTATAATAATAAAATATTTTAATTGTTACAAATGAGATTTGTTAGATGATTCGGATATTATAAACAACGAATTTCGAATTATCGATAAAAAGAGAAATATAGAATTAATTGAAAGTAAACTAGCAAACAGTTTTACAATTTCAGATAATAAAAAAAATAATAGAAAAAAGAAATTAGAAAATGAACTTCAAACACAAAAAGAAATAATATTTATATTAAGTGTAAGAATTCTAAAGAAATTAACAGAAAAAAAAAGACGATTTAATAATTTAACATTTGATGTATTAAATACTAATAAAGAAATTTAAGCTAATTAACGCTTACGATATTTATAATATACTATTGTTAGATTATATTTGATTTGTATTACAGATATAGTTTAAGATATTGGAATTTATTTTAATAAATATATTTCTGTTGAATTAATATAACTTTGATAACTATAATCTCCGATTGTTATATATTTATTTAATTATATCTTAATTGAAGGAAAATTATCGTAGTATAATTGATTTTATCTAATTTAAGTAATATTACTGTTATAGTAAAACATTACAATTTAGACTGTAAGACCGTGTATAATCTAATCTGAGATTGAACTGTGAACGGTCTGGTCTGAATCAAAAATGGAGACTGTTAAACGGTTTAGTCTTGAAAACCTGAGATCGAATTGTATATGGTCTGGTCTGAATCAAAAATAGAGACTGTCACACAGTTCAGTCTCGAAAATCTGAGACTGAACCGTAAATTTACGGTTTAGACCGGACCGGACCGTATTTGAGACTACGGTCCGGCCAGTCTAAACGTAATCCGTACGTTAGAGGGCTTTCTAGACGGCACTGGGCTAGGGCTGGAACGATTCTCAGAGCTTTGTTCAACGAATGGCCGTCTACGAACGCAAATCCTCCATACTATTAAAAGCATTGTGGGTCCCCGAAGTACTTACAATATTTGTGTCTAGTGTTTAAGGGCCTACTACAACCGTTCCGAAACGTCGAAACCTATATTTATTAAATGAAATTTCGAGTACTACTGGAGCATGATGCCGAGTTAACCTATCAAAATATCTATCAACAAGAACAAAATGAAGGCAAAGGCACTTAGTATCGATAGATTTCAGAATATATTGCTGGAACCTTTCCTTTTTAGCACGATCATAGGTTTAATACCATAATAGTGACCACGTATACTCACAGTAATTATAAAAGAAAGACTGAAATAAAAGTAAACAAGAATTTATGATTTTCATAATATAAAAATTTATTTATATATCAAATCAAATATTCTAAACGGATTGGAGTGTCAAGTTTTCCAGTCTCGAACTTTAATATTATTGAATTTGAAAATAATTCAACTCTCTTTTACAGGCGGCTGATGGATAGTGCTTAAGACATAAGTTCCGCAAAAATATTCGCTAGCGAGGTGATAACTTGGCATGCGGCTAGGCTGGGCCAATCGGATATTCAAAAAGGCTTGATGTCCAATCAATAATATGGTGAATACCCCGCGATAAAGTGGGTCGGCCGGCTGAGGCGAATTGAGGCGAATGGATACGGCTCTCACGTCAAATCGATTAAGGTAACAAACTCGCTCAGCACTTTTTGTGATTCTAAGCAGAGCTTTGGGACTCAACCTGGATCATATTGGGTGCTGCCGGGCAGATCAGCGCTTCTGACTTAGGAGGGCCGATTGAAGCGTTAAACAGAAACCGAGGGGTTTACGCTTCACAATATCATCCATGTCTAGTTAGGCAGTCAGGCTCAATTCGGTCATTCTTTTATCAATTACTACTATCATGACAACTCGTAATCATCTATTCTGGACTACTTATTACAGGTGGAATACGATAGAAGGGAAGCCGGTTGCATGTCCGATCATGTGCTCCTAATCTTTCACTGATCCCCGCAATTCGTTAAGGATACCCGCCACGTTGTAGACCCGCTACTAGACAGGAATGCGAGCGTGGGTCGGCTGAAGTCGCATTCGATTCCTCCAATCTTGCAATTCCGACGATCTCTATCGCGCATATACCGCGCGACTTTCCATGTGGTTCATTCTTTCTCCCAAACCATTTTATCTTTATTTGTCAATACCAATGTAAGAAACCTGACCGTGAAACGTCAAATAGCAACCCAAGGCCCGCAGACGTATTACACGCAAAATCCAAGCCGAAAACAAATCACAGAAATGAAGATTCAGATTTCGCGCTATTTAGGGCTAAAGAAACGATTTATGATAGATTCCTACAGTCTACGTCAGGCATAGAGGCCAAATGGATTAATTGCAATGGATAATGACAACTGAACAGTGATCGCCGAAAAGAATACTGAACTGAACAAGGTGTAGTTCCTTGCTAAAATTTGACAGCCGCTACGTTTCTCGGGAACTTGGCGAAACGAAGATGCACACGTATCTGTACAAGGTAAATTATTGAGCTAGATAATCTGAATTAAATGGTGCAGGAATGAACGGGAAATCCATGATGCACTCCTTGCAATCTCACTGGTCTTCAAGAACATCGTGCAAAGCAGAACACCAAGCTTTTCCCTAGCGTGGCCTGGCCGCTGAGCCACTCCAGCCACTGCCGCCACCCGAGCTCAAGCTTACAAGATTCTGAACTACTGCATAAAGGGGTATTTATATTGTATGAGTGGCTTCTAGCTCTGTGCAGCCAGGAACGTATATCACGCTTCGGTATTTTAAACTGTCGATGCTGTACCGGAATCCTGATGGATTGCTCGTACGATGCCAGGAGCGAACTCAAATACGAAGGATATGTTGGAACGACGTCATTTGATGTTTTGCCATTTGCAGATCTCGGGAGAGCCTTGGCCGACCGCTGGAGGGAGAAAGAAATGGAGGTCAGCTTGGGTGGAGAAGCCACCCCGCAGTTTCGGTGGAGGAAAGGGCCAGGACGCCATAAGCGACGTGGTTCAGTTTGGCCTGAACCTGCTGGCACAAGATGTTGGCTCGATCTCCTATAAGAGGGCAACGAGTCGTAGCACACGGGGGGATCGGATGCTGCGTGTCTGTCGTTTGTTGTCATCAAGTGTCAGGCGCAACCTGACCCCTCAACTACACATCATGACTTTCAGGGACTTGCGCCTGTGGAAACACGACCTTCGAGGCAGCAGCCTCATTATAGCCATTACTGCATGCTCCTGCCAAGCTTTTCTTCTGTTGGGATATGACCAAGGTAATCATAACCTGACGTTCTTGCAATGAAAGCATATTAGGGGTTGAATGCTGATACTCTGACTCAGGTGTCATGGCAAACCTGATCGGGGCCAACAATCGATTCGGAAATGATTTTGGACACCCCGACGCGTCGATGCAGGGTAACATCACTGCACTTTATGATATTGGTTTTGTAGTCGGGTCAATCGTGACCTACATCATTGGCGAAAGGCTTGGCAGAAGAACGATGCTGATTCTTGGAGGTACTATCATGATCATCGGGACCGCCATCCTGGCATCATCATATAGCATTGCACAGCTGCTCGTAGGCCGCATCGTCACAGGTATCGGAAATGGAATGAACAGCTCAACAGCTCCAGTCTTCCAGTCCGAATGTTCCCCGGCCACATTTCGTGTCGCACTCCTCACTTCTCAAGGAACCGTCACGATATTAGGTATGGTGGTTGCATACTGGTTGGGCTATGGCACAAGTTTTACCGAGTCACCACTTCAGTGGCGCTTTCCACTGGCTTTCCAGGCATTTTTTGCACTGTGCTTAGTTCTCCAAGTTATCGGCCTACCTGAGACCCCTCGATGGTTGGTGGCTCACGATCGGTACGAAGAAGCGCAGCAGGTTGTTTCGGATCTAACCGACCAGCCCCTGGATGATGTACGAGTCCATGGAGTCATCCTAGACATCCGGTCTGGGCTCGAAGAAGAACAGAAAGGTGGTCCGTTCCGGTTCAAAGAGCTTTTAACCATGGGGAGGGTCCAGAATCTGCGTAGACTTCTGATAACCATTTCTATCGAACTGATCCAGCAATTTTCGGGCAGCAATATGATCAATTACTACGGTCCTGTCATGTACCAAGACAGCATGGGCCTCTCACGAAATTTATCCCTAATTCTAGGTGGTTGCACTCAAATTGCCTACCTCTTTGGCTCTGCAATTCCTCTATTTGTTATGGATCGATTTGGGCGTAGGAATCTCCTCATGTTTTCCTGTGCCGGATTGTTCCTCTGCATGTTGATGGTTTCCATGTTATTGGGTACGGGCAACAGAAACAAAGGGACCGCATACGGAGCCACAGCTTTCATTTTCCTTTATCAGATATTCTATGCCGTTGGTCTGCTTCCGGTTCCCTGGTTCTACCCAAGCGAGATCAACACGACCCGAGTACGGACCCGCATGCAATCTATTGCCTCCGCTTGGAATTGGATGTTCGTATTCATCATCGTGAAAATTACACCTATCTCCTTTGCCAACATTGGCTGGCGCACTTTCATCATCTACACAGTTCTTAACTTTGTCTTCGTTCCAGCTATTTATTGCTTTTACCCGGAGACCAAAGGCCTAGAGCTCGAAGATATTCCACTCCTATTTGAGAAGGGAGGCCTAACAGGTGGAGTCTTTACCTCCAGAGGGGGGAGGACCGTTGATCCTCATCAACACGCATTAAATATCAACCTCGACAGTAAATTACGAGCGGAGGAGGTTGAAGACAATGGCAGAGCCTACAAAATTAAACAGTGAGCTTGCTTACAGCATTGTCAAGGTTATTGATAGCGTAATGTGTATTTTAGCAAGGCCTCAAGGATAGGAATGATTTAAAGTCAAAATAAAATGTAATATTTACCACATATCTGGACCTAGAACTTTGCCAGACAGAATATGACACAATTCCTTGCACAAGCACATTGTGTTTCTCGTATATGAATAGGTTTAGGCCTGCGACAAAGAATGATTTGGAGTCGAGTGTAATCAACCCGCAAGAAAGAGCTGTGGCCCTAATCATGCGCCAAATGTTCCTGTTCTAGTGTAACGTAGTATTTGAGGATTGCATCGTCNGACCTGCTTGACCATTCAGACCAAAGTGGGCGCTGCGGCGACTTATCAGGGCTTTAAGCCACAAACCCCGCGCGGCAGGTGGGCTTCTTATCTGTACCACAACCCTGGGCAGTCACAGACGCATGAATATAAGTAACCGTCTGGGTGAGTTCCAGAAGCATTAAAGCTTCCTGCGCTCACTTGGCAAAAATCCCTTTCTCTGTTATCTGGATCATTCTTTAGTGCGCGGGAATTATTTCTGAACTATTGCAATCATGCTGGAAAGAGGTCGAATCTTCCTATTCCTCATCAGCCTGGTAGCTGTGGTGAACTCAGCTACCAATGGCTTTGATTCGTCCATGATGAATACATTTCTCATCATGCCCCAGTACACAAACTACTTCAAGCTTAATACTTCGACAGAAGCATTGAATGTCGCCTTCATCAACGTTGGAGGATTCCTTGGGTTCCTCTACTCCGGCTGGCTGGTTGACCGGGTTGGCCGGAAGTGGGGCATGGCATGGGGTGCATCAGTCACAATTCTAGGGGTCATTCTCCAATCAGCTGCTGTGGCAGAGGCAATGTTCGTGCTTGGTCGTTTCTTCATTGGCAACGGCATGACAATCACAGCTGTGGCTGCACCCACATATATCGCCGAGGTTGCTCATCCTCTGCACCGTGGCGTGGGAACATCAATCTACAACTCCGCTTGGTATGTCGGTTCTCTTGTGGTAGCTGCTGTCAGCATTGGGACGGCCAAGCTATCTGGTACTTGGTCCTGGCGCTCAACTTCTATCCTGCAACTGATACCTTCCGCTCTGTGTCTGGCCTTTTTGATAGTCATTCCGGAATCCCCCCGGTGGCTGATTTATCGGGATCGACATGACGAAGCCTTTGAAATATTGGTCAAATACCATGGCAACGGAGACCGTGATAGCAGTGTTGTTCAAGCCGAATTTCAGGAAATCCAGGAAACTCTGAAGTATGAAAAGGAAAATCAAGGGCTTCAGTGGAAAACCTTAATAAGTACTCCTGGCAATCGTATGCGTACATGGATCAATGTCTCAACTGCAATACTATCTCAGTTCATTGGCAGTAACATTGCAACTTATTATCTGAGCACAATCCTGACTGATGCCGGTTATACAAACGAGCATACACAATTGGTTATAAACACAATGTTGCAATTCTTTAACCTTTGCTGCGCCGTGGCAGGCACTATGCTCGTCGACAAGCTTGGTCGCCGGCCTTTGTTCCTAATCAGCACTACTTTTATGGCAGTGTTCATGACCACACTTGGAGTTTTAACCAGATACTTTGCCACCTCAACCAACGTTTCTGCATCTAAGGCCGTCGTTGCTTGTGTGTTCTTGTTTATGGGTGGCTACTCGTTTGCTTGGACTCCACTGTCAGTGCTCTACCCGGTTGAGATCCTTAATTACCCCATGCGTGCGAAGGGTATGGCGCTGAATAGTGGATGCATCTATGCATCTGCCTTTATCAATACGTACATCATTCCTTATGCATTAAATACCACCCGTGGTTGGATCTTCTATATTTGCACTGGCATTGGCATTGATGGTATTGCATTGCTTATTATCTGGTTCTTTTACAAGGAGACGAAGGATAAGACATTGGAGGAGTTAGATGAGCTCTTCGATGGCACAATGCATGCTAATGTGCCCAAACTTATCAATGTTATCAAGGCTGAGAGACATGGCACTTTCGAGAAAGAGGCAGTTATCGTAAATGAAAAAGGTATTGCTGCTCAACAATCTTGAGAGTCGGATTTTATTGGATTATTACTGAAATGGAACTCCATATTTATTTATCCGAGCAGTGAATCCAAGTTTCTAAACCAATCTATCTTTATTCCTTGGTTTTCAATCCGCAATAAAGTATATACTATAATTAATATATATTACATTGCCATATGTACGCCTCCCTGGTGGATAATATTAGTTTTCGCTCACGCATCCGATTTCTTGGAGGATGTATGTGGGAATTATCAAACATACGGGCCTCTTCAGCCTGTGCAAAGTCTGCAGAGATACTCCGTATGATTCTAATATTGCACCCGTAGGTAGGGGTCCATTTATAGCCGGTTAAAAAGGGTTCAGCCTTGTTCATACTTGGCTGCAGCCGAAAGGCAAAAGAGTGCTCTGAATTGGACATCTCACGCCGAAAGCACGTTTCGTCACAATGACTCTAATGCTTTCCGGGAGTAAGGTGTGCGGGGCATAGCGGGGTATCAGTGGGCTATTGGATTCTCATTGGGCCAGAATTCGGCCGTAACGGTGCGCAATCGAGATCCTCCGGCTTTTAGACAATGAACATTATTGGCAAAATCTTGATTCGGTTTCTAGCAAGTATGGTAACATATGGGTCGCTCGGGCTTGCACGTGGATTTGTGCCCAAATTATAACATGGATCCTGTCTATGATTTATGAAACTGCAATCACAACATGGCACTCCCCTGTAGTATTATTAGAATATCGCAGAAAACCTTGATGGACAGGTTAAGATCTCAGTGTATAAACCCGACGATTGCTAAGAAAGATTGATATACTTAGACAGTGCCTGAAGGATGAATAAGAAAATTAGAGACGGAAATATCAGGATAATCGGGTGCCGGCTAGAACGGGATGCAATGACACCATTGAATATTGTCAGGAATATTTCTGTGATGTTCTGGTCCTGTTTGCTCCACAGAACAATTGGGCAGTGAAAGGCTGCTTACTTTTAGCCAGTCTCCAGAAAGGTAATTGAAAGGATTTTCCCGATATCTGTAATCATATGACTGACGGCTCCCACACAGCAGGAAATACGATGAGACGTTTGACATTGACAAGGAGCAAACATATCAGACATATAGGGACTCTTATCTCCAGCTGATCATTTCCACAGCAAATACTAAAAGTTTCAGCCATCGTGATATAACTGATTAGGATACAAATGTTGGTTGTTGTCGATTCCATTGAGAACGCCTCCTGCACCTTCCTCTTCAGATTTGTCAGATTTGTGTTGGCACCTCGACCACAAATATTTCTTCATATTCATGTTATCTCACTTCCAAGGCATACAATATTTGAATATGTAGACGACGAGACTTCGGGACAGAATCGTGAACCGCGTTGTTGAGTGAAATATGTGACGGTCGCAATTTTCGTGCTTCTGACTGAAGTTGTATGAAATATCGTGTGAATCACGGCATGTTCAACAAATCCAATATCAACCAAACTTTGATGTCATTGACAACACCTACAGAAATGTTTCACTGACAGCTGGTAAAATGAACAATATTAAAATTAGGCGCTATCATTAGTAAGTTCAGATAAGATCCAAAACATAAATGTGGTTATAGGTCTCTCTATCCACGCCACAGGGCCACTGTGGGGGAGCGCAATAATAGAATATGCGGGGAGAGAGAGGAACATAAATGATAGCCGAAACGTCTCTCAAATGCCGACTTGGGCCTTTCGGCTATGAACTACAGAAACGCAAAGCTTTTGACAATCGATGTGTTTAGCTAAATATATCCCCCTATATCCACGTGTCTTTATTCTCAGCTCCAACGTAATTTAAATATAACCTGGAAGTATAGGTCCCTTGAACAAAAGTTGAAAGCGGAACACCGGGAGCCTAAACCTAATAAGCAACCTCCTGCTTCTCTGTCAAGATGACACCTACTGGACTTTCAACTCTTAAGAGGAAAGACCTCTTTCAACAAAAGGGTTTTATAGCGGGATCCTGGGTTGACTCTGTGACTGGCTCTACTTTCGATGTCCGTAATCCCGCGACACTGGAAACCCTCGCCACTCTTCCAGAGATGAATGCGGTTGATACTGAGAAGGCCGTAGTCACTGCATATGAAGCATTCAAATCATATAAGAAAACATCGGCTAGACAGCGTGCGCGTTGGTTGCGGCGATGGTATGAGCTTTGTATGGAGAATTTGGACGACTTAGCTCTTATTCTGACCTTGGAAAACGGTAAACCGCTGTCAGAGGCGAGCGGAGAAGTGACGTATGCTGCGTCGTTTCTTGAATGGTTTGCTGGGGAAGCAGAGAGAACGCATGGAGAGGTTGTTCCGACTGCAAACCTTAATCAACGGATTATCACCATCAAAGAACCGCTTGGCGTAGCAGCATGCCTCGCTCCGTGGAACTTTCCAATAGCAATGATTACCCGTAAAGTTGGAGCGGCTTTAGCGGCTGGATGCACGACAGTTTGGAAACCGGCCGGAGAGACGCCGTTGAGTGCACTCGCGCAGGCAATCTTAGCCAAAGAGGCTGGCTTCCCAGAAGGCGTGATCAACGTCATTACCACGCTCAACAATGTCGCGGAAGTGGGAGAGGCACTATGCAATTCCAAACTCGTTCGAAAACTCAGCTTCACTGGTTCAACACGGATCGGCAAGCTCTTGGCGCGACAATGTAGCAGCAACGTGAAGAAGCTTTCCCTGGAACTTGGAGGAAATAGTCCGTTCATAGTCTTTGATGATGCCAAATTAGAAACAGCCGTTGAAGCTTGCATTCTTGCGAAGTTTCGAAATTCGGGCCAGACCTGTGTGACCGCAAATAGAATATTTGTACAAGAGGGAATTTACGATAGGTTTGCCGCTGCATTAGTTGAAAAGATAAAGACATTAAAGGTTGGAAATGGCACAGACGCTGGGGTTTCTGTTGGCCCCCTCACTCACGAGCATGCAGTAGAGAAGGCGACCAACCACATAAATGGCACGTAACACTTTTCTTTCACGCGTTTGATCTGCTATCGCCAACCCTTCCAAGAAGATTTTCTACCCATAGATGGTCAAACCTCTAACATGTATAGTGGGTCAGATGCTAAAGCCCGGGGTGCCTCCGTTCTCCTCGGTGGTGGATCCTTCCAACCAGATAATCTCCAGGGATATTTCTTCCAGCCGACTGTTCTAAGTGGCATGTCAATGGAGTCTATTACTACCCGAGAGGAAATTTTTGCCCCAGTCGTCGCTCTATATCCTTTCAAAACCGAAGAAGAAGTAATTGAAAAGGCCAATGACTGTGACGTTGGTCTAGGCAGCTTTATCATCACGGAGACTATATCCCGCATGTGGAGGGTCGCAGAAAGTCTCGAGGTAGGCATGGTTGGCGTGAATCTAGGTCTGCTCAGTGCCTGCGAGAGTCCTTTTGGAGGTAAGTCAGAGCTCAGAAGCAGCCCGTATAGGACAGGCACCATATAGCTAACCCATCGGCACCTAGGTGTAAAGGAGTCAGGCTATGGGCGTGAAGGAGGACGGCATGCGATAGATGAATATCTCTCTGTTAAGAGTATTCTGATCAAGGCGACACCTTAGCACTGAACATACGATAGTTAATGCAGGCTTGTACCTAGACCATTGTCCGTTATATTTTGGATGTACTGGAAAATCAGGATGAATTGGAGACTCCTTTGCTTAAACTCCATATGCCTATTTATTGGCCTCTCTTCTACAATCACTGCGGCAATAGACTACCATACAATGGCCCGTAATACTATCTTCTGTTCCTAATACATGAAAACAAAAGAATCGTAGATGTCATAATCCAAATCGATCTAGCAGAAGGATATAATAGTTTCGTTGCAATTATGAGTCAGATCTCCTCCTCCATTGCGCAGAACTCTCGAAGGTTCAAATGCGCATCCACCGGTGAAGCGATACAATCAATAGAGCTCAAAGCCAACGCGAATTATTGCCTAAGATACACAAATATTTTTGTTGCTTGGAAGGCAAGGCTAAGTAATGTAATGCCGTTTTCGGATACTTCAACACCCGTTGCCGGCTATATAAGTCTCCGGCCTACGGAGATCAACCTGAAGACGGCTCGGACATTCTAAAATGAGCATTTTTCAGGGCTCTAAGGCTATAAAAGCAGAGATACATCGCTCACCCCCAGTAAACAGGCCTGAGATCTCTAGATCTTCCTCTACCCTGAACCAGCGCATTAAAATCCCTAAATATGCCTCCTCAAACAATGCGCGCCGTCGTCTTCAAGCAACCTTTTGAGGTAAGGTATCGTGTTGTACTTATCGCAGTGCTGTTAGCCTAATGTTTGTCACTCCCAGGTCGCAGTTGAGGACCGACCGTATCCCAATCTTCAAAAATCTACTGATGCTGTATTGAAGGTTACATCTACAGCATTATGCGTGAGTAATTATTATTCCAGGTTTTGCTCCGTCGGTCCAGAAACACTCATGTTGGAATAGGGCTCCGACCTCCATTACTATCGCGGCCACCTCAAGTGTCCCTCTAATTTTATCTGTGGCCATGAGTTTGTTGGTAGCATTGTAGAGAAAGGAGAGGATGTAAAAGAATTTGAACTTGGTGACCAGGTGGTTGTACCATTTTACACTTCCTGCCAGAATTGTTACTATTGCGTGCGGGGTCAAGCAAGTCGCTGCCTGAAAGGGGAGCTTTTCGGCAACTCAACACCAGCAAATACAATAGACGGTGGCCAAGCAGAATATGTCAGGGTACCTCTGGCTGGGACAACTTGCGTGAAAACCCCTAAAGGTTAGGACCAAATTAGCTGAATGCATTATACAATAGGCTCAGGAATTCGCTGCTAATCTCGCGCAGGTGTTCCTGAGGAATTGCTCGTTCTGATGGCTGACATTTTCCCGACCGGGTATTTTGCTGCATCACGCTTCTTAAAGAATATCACGCAACGTGACCGCGACGAATTTACCACTGTAGTGATTGGCTGTGGACCTGTGGGAATTTGTACTATAGCATGTGCTCTCACCATGGTCAAAACCGTATATGCAATCGACTCTGTTCCTGACCGACTTGCAGAAGCGGAGAAACTGGGAGCCATTCCGATAAATTTGAATGATAACCCAGTAGAAAAAATCAAGGCCGCTTCTGGTGGTCGAGGAGCGGATGTGATAATGGAGGTTGTTGGGCATGCGGATGCCTTCATGCTTGCTTTTGATATGGCCAGACCTTGGGGTCAGATTAGTTCGATCGGTGTCCACACCGAGCAGATTCCCTTAAACGGGCTCTTATGCTATGGCAAAAACATAACCATGGCTTTTGGCAGGTGCCCTGTGAGGAGTGTTTTTGAAGATGCATTGGAACTGTTCCAGAAGGTACATCAAAAAATTGCATTCTTAGGGGGTAGGGTAATGTCTCTCGAAGATGCCCCTCAGGCCTTCAAAGATTTTGAGGCCCGCAAGGTTCATAAAATAATTTTCAGGATGGATAACTCGTAAGTAATAATATTCAAGGACTGTCTTTCCCTGTGGGACGAAAACGCGCATTCCTAGCACCGTATTTATATAGTACATGCACTACTAGTTTTAGGCTAGGTGAATCAAGCTCCCGTGGATAAGAACACAAAGAGACAAAATTTCCAAGGTATCTTAAATGTCAATGCACGCTCTGTACTTGAGAAATAGTTATCACTTGAAATGCGAAGCTTGCGTCTGATATAGGCTATATAGATTATTACCATATTAGGAAGAGTATGTCTCATCAAAAATAGAAAAGGATTAACTTGTTAGGATATTTCATTTATCATATCTATTAATTTCTTACAGGCATTTCTCAAGGAAATCAAAATTTGTATGGAGCTGAGCATTCCACACGGACCCTGAATCGCTGTCACCGGAATTACCTTGCCAATTGGGTAGCACGAAGTCCCAGTACTGCTCCTCAGACAGGTGCTCAATTGAGCCTCCAGTTCGGTCTGAGATTGGTTCAGAAGGGGTGATGGGGATCTGTGAACGTGAATACTGCTCCGAAACTGAGTTCGGTTCTACAAAATCGTTTCCGACTACAGTCTCCTGCGGAGTTTCGGTGTTTCCGGAAGATAGAACTTTAGCAGTAGACTCGTCCAGATACTGGAAGAAAAAGTCTAAGACAAGATTGTTGACCTTCCAATATTTCTGTATTTCTTTCAACCCGAGAAGACAGACCTGGGCTCGGTTTTCAGCGAGCTTCTTATATACACCCTGGGTGCTCCGAATCGTGATCACATGAATGCATAATGCTGAAAACAGGCTAGTTATGCTGTAGTTGGTGGCTTGGTCAGTATTCATGCATGGGATTTGGACATAGGAGCTCACATATGAGACTGCCCGAACTGAATGATCTGTTGAGATAGCATGTCTTCCGCTATTCTACTGATTTGACAAGCTGCAGCTGTTGCGGCTTCCTTATCTTCATCATCCATAATGCCCCTATTCCGCATGAACCCATCGCGATGAATAAGAATTTGCAGGTGACTATGCCAGATCAGCTAAATATCCAGCAAAGCTAATGAAAATAAATCAAGACCTACTTGTACCCCAAGTGCAAGAGACAACCCCATATCGAGATGTTGTCCTCGTCTTCTCTCTTGCGCATGATGTCGGATAAGTCTTCTTTCCACTCCCTGAGTTCTAGCTTTAAGTCTTTAAGAGATTTAGTGGAAGTGGGGTTTCTCCCTGGAGCGAATTGTCTGTCCATGATCTTTCCAACTATAAAAAATGGTTAGCGTCGGTTGTGAATAACTAATATCACGGATGGTCCTTACGTAGGCGGGCGATCTGTACCATCTTGATAACATACACAACATGTTCAGATTTGCATGACCCAAACAAATCTGCAATAGACTCATCTGAATCCTCTTCAAGATCTGATGGTGTGAGTGGTTCCACGTCACAATCTTCGTCTCGAATACGTCGCGGGAGTCCCAATGATGCAGCAGATAACTGCTCACGAACCTGGCATTGGATTAGTTCGAGGAATTTGTTAGGATAGTATAACTGGTTACATAGATTGACCACCAGATTCTCCTTCGCATGAGTGCTATCCCATGGTTATGAGTGATGAATCGTGTTCTAGAATGTTACTTAATCGAGGAACAAAGGAGATGGATAAGTGCTCGCTCTTTTTAAATTATCCTGCTGAAAAGCAAGGCCAGGAGAAAGGATCATGTTTACTTACGATCGGTGCAGTCCATAGCTCTGCGCAAGTGAGATAGCAACACCTAGCCAGTATCTCACGTCATGACCAGTAGTTTTGCTACCTTTCCAGAAGCTCATTAAGAACAGAGCCTGGAGGGTTGAAACATAATTACCTCTAAAATCAGCGTCGAAAAGCAGTTTTGCTCGTGTGTACAACATGCATTTAGCCTCAGACCGGTTGCTAAACCCCATCAACGATATAGTGTCCTCATCACAGTAAATCGCACCAATGAATAGCATTGCTTGTAGCAGGAGAGGAGATACCTCCATCTTCATCACTCGACTGGAGAACTCCTTTCGGTTTACGATAGGATAACATGGATGGAACCAGGTAAAATATGCTCGAATTGCAGGCAAGTACGTAGAGGGGCGAGGGAAACTCAAGGCACCATGCTGATGAAGGTATTGGACTCGACTAGATTCGTCATGATGCAGGAGTGTCGAAGTGATATGTGTATTTTGATTATGGGATTCACTGGAGAGGTTATAACACAGTCTATGTGAGGTGTTTTTTTCTGTATTTGCTCCCTCGTCCGAGTGTTCTTCATTAATGCAGGTGAACAAGTTTGATTCACCGACGAACACGCTGCTACCTTCTAATATTGAGGAATAACTACGAGGAAGAGCAGACGGTTCTGAATCCTGGCTGAAGAACGGCGATGCATAATTTTGGTTGACGGAACTATCGGGAAGATCCTTGAGGGGGCTGCCAATGGATCCCAATACCTGCGTCGGTGCTGGAGGGGGGCGAGGTTTCCGAGAATAGCTGTTGCTACTTTAGTAATTTGTAGAAATGGTTTATAACGGGTTGTGATTACCGTCCCCTTCGGGATGGGAAAACTTCACACTTCGACCCCGTCACTTTACACGATGAACACGGCTGGATATCGATCACGTCGCAACGTACACGGCGGATATGGCATTCCCGGCAGGCCCGCTTGGCCCTTTTCATGGGACGGCTGGTGGAATCGACTTCGTCCCTTATTGTCACATGCATCCTATGAAAGGTAGTGGATGCCTAAGCTATGACAATACTCTGTTGAGCGTATAGTATCGATGCAAGGAAGCTACTGTGGTATATAGCTGTTGCTAGAATCCATGCTGGATTGGGGAAATAACAGTTCATTGGTGGGGCACATTGGAGAACGACCCCTCAATTCTGGGGAACCCCGCTGCGGCGGAGCCGCAGGACTCGAACACCGATCTTCTCCACTCCCATTTCTACCTCCAATTAATCCAAATTGCTCTGATTGGAACCATAGGATCTCAATACTAATGACTCTTAGAGAATTTCTCATACAGGAGATTTGTGTATATGTCCACAGTATTGTGGCTTGCACTGACAAATCATGTGCCTAGGTATTCATAACAAGGCTTTGGTTTCTTCAACTCAGCTGATCAGATCAGGCCACTGAGCTGAAGCATAGAAATAGGTAGGAGAAGAAATTAGAGCATTCGAAGGGATAATCTCATGGTAGTTTACGAAGATAAGCATTGGTTATGGCTTTGCATTTGTTTTCGATGTTATGGGTTTGATTTTAGGTAGGATCATTTGGGAAAACGAGTATATCAACTATCGTGATATAGATAATATTTAAATCATAATAGGCGGGAAATTATGTGTTTGTCTTTATACTCTTTTTCTTTACAATATTCTAACTAAAACAAATTGGAGATTGTATCATCAAGGAATTCAAAACAATATAAATAAGAGCAAGACAAAGTTTGCAAATCACTCTACTTATTGAGCAGGGATGTTTCAGAGCCGCAAGCGGGTAGGACTTCGCAATCAATGATCTGATTCCTGAGTGACGACTTGGACCTTGAGTTGAGAACATGTTATGATGTCGTGAAAAATGTCCCATTTCATAGAGATTTGTTTTCAGCAAACCGGAGCCAGGCCCATAGATTGTCTTCAGTACGGAAAGATCGTTGTGTGAAAGTTCGTTAGGTCCGACGCGGATGACGGGACCGTAATTGATATGTACTTGTTCAACTGCATGAGCCTTTCGTAGCATAGAAGATTGAGAAAAGTTCCGAAGAGAAATCATCTTAGCTAAGTGTGACCTGCATATTTGGCAAGGTTGAGCCAGAGACGATAGCATACTTTTGAACGACGTTTGTCATCAGTCATGCGTAATAAATCATAATAATCGACATATTTTGCATATACTCGCTACAATAAAAAATACCGTACCGCCTAGAAATGTTCCGGACACAGAGTGGTTTATGCCAATATGTATTTCAGACATGATTTCAATACGGTTGTTAACTGGAAGGAGGAACCAGGATGGAGATCCCAAGGTCCCACCTCCGGATTTATACATCAGGACCTCCCAAGCAGTTGCCAAAGCCCGAAATAGCAATCTGATCTGGTGCCTTTCCCCTCGTACTATGCAAGAGACTAAATTTGAGTGACTTATAATTCAGCCCCTGGAGTAGTTTGGCGATTTATTGGCTAGGATTGATTAGCTCAAAGAAGGAGTGGGAACCGGAACTAGTAACAGAATATTCGGTTACGCTATACTGATGACATACATAATTGGATGTGTTAGGGAAGACAATCAATGTGTAATTCGATTCTCCGCATGTTGACAAGTGCGGGGAATACCAAAGAGCAGAACGAAGGCATTCTGATAATGGAATTCACGGGGGTAGACAATACGAAGTTAGGCAGTGGTAAAATACTTTACTTGGATACTTTACTTGGTGTCGACCTTGTGTGAATAGTTGATAATATCTTTAAATATGGAGAAGATTAGGGTAATCATGGTTTCCAACCACTAAATATTATGCATCCTGCATAGGAGAATACTGTTCCGCTGTAGTCTTTTACCTTGCTGTCCACAAGTTACGGCACTTGGTCGTTGTGATCCTTGTCTACACTGATATGATTAACATAACTAACGGTATATATTCATAATGAAGTTATAGATATGAATTCATTTTCAAATATTAATTAAAGGCTGGAGCGGTGGACGCCGTTATGGTCAACCATACGGTGAGCAAAACATTTAGTGCTATAAATCCGTTGCGTTTGCTATCTTTTTTTGTAATATCTTAATTAGATATAACTGTCTTAAAGCAATTCATGCATCAATAAGATGTGATCTCAAGCAATTGTTGCTCTAAATATTCTAACTACTCCCATGTGCTTTCGAGAACGATACAACGAAGAAGTAAGACGAAGGGCTTGCAAGAAGTTACCATTCCTATGCCATGAACTCACTCTAAAGCCATGTCATCTGCTATTTTAGTGCAAGTTTCCTATCACTATAATTGGGTGCAGTCGCCTATGAGGCGTTGCAGGATTGAAAATTAAGTACAGATGTCCAAAGCTCCACACATGGTCATATCATATAAGTTTATTAGCGCGTTATTACTGCGTCAATCTAATTTCAGTAGACAAAGCAACAACTGGCTAGTTAAATTCTGTGTAGCAGCCGGAAATATCTCTGCGCGTATTGGTGGTTTCAGACTGTCCTCATGTACCATCTCATGTGAGAGATTCCCCGGTAATTCTCAGAACCGAGTTTCCGAGTGGACAACATATATGTAGTCACCTTCCAGTAGACGAGCCGGCCCATGGTCTGAAAATATGCTCCGGACCGGACCAGACCGTAAAATGGCCGGCGGTCTCGAATTTTGAGACAAGGTCATACCATGGATTACGTTTTTAATCCGGATTGGCCCCTGTATATCAAGACCAGACTGTAACGAACGCGGTTTTCTCTTTAGCAAGGCATGCAGCTTTAACTGAGTCTCATACTACTTCTAGTAAATGGTCTGATTGGATTACAGAATGGTCTACATTTTTTTATGGGATTCGACCTTAGCCCGTACAGTCCGGTCCCAAATTCTGTCTTCACACCATGGCCTCAACGGTCCAAACCTTATGGCCTACGGTCTCAAGAGAAATTTGACAGCAAACCGCGGTCCAGCGACTGAACGATCGGACCGCTGCCAGTCTACCTGGCAGCCGCTATCAATGCGGGGTGCCGCACATATAATCTTTTAGCTTGACTTGTATACTAACTAAGGGGCTCCCATTGCTGACCTGGTTGTGATCACCATTGCCATCGTTATCTCCCATTATTGAAGCAATGGTAGTGTTTCCTGGCAAGGTTGCCCAGCCTCCGCCGTGGTCGCATTTTAGTTCCAGAGGCCTCCAATGTTGATTATACCTAGGACGTTTGCGAGTAGGCTAGGTTAGTAGATATCGCGCTGCTTTCTGTACTAATGGCGAGATACAAAGGACCCAATAACAATAGGGTGTTGTGAGAGACTCTCCCCGTGTATGCCAGACACTCCTATACGTTAGATTCGTTCCCTTTAACATAAGTAAGCAATGTGCTTGAAAAGTGCAGTGTTGAGATACTTCATCTCGCTAGTCAAATTCTATGTATGGGTGCATGAGGACCAAGATGACGTGAGTGTAGAGCTAGTATTAGGCGTTATCTTTGTTGGTTGCAATGGTCGATTAAAGTCTATACCACCCGTGTTAGCCCAACCGGACTGGTGGTGCGACCGCAAGGAGACCCGGGGTACTGGCACTGAGGGTATAGATCAGGGTCAACAGGCATGAATAGGAATAGGCAATGTCGATCGGAATATACAGATCTGTGCTCATGGTGTCGGGAGAGCCGATGTCACCATCCTTCGAACGGCAGATCCGATAACATTTCTCCAAGGGAGGGAGCCAAGAGCCCGTTCTGGTTAGGACTGCTGTACTTCCAACTTGTGGGGCAATAATAACAGTCAGCCACTGGCGGCTATAGCACGGGTATAGTACCCGCATTGAAATTAGTACGGTGCGGGGTACGGGGTTGGCACATCGGTAGTAGAGAACGACGGAGCAAGGTCCACCTTTGGAGAACACAGTGTAAGCTTATGCCATACACTGCAGTACGCCAAACAGTTATGTTATAGGTTATGAGTACTGCACATAACTTGGGCTCTAAATACTGTTATCACCGGATATGCCGATGTAGATTCTGAGAGTTAAGATGGTGGAGGGTCCAATCGCGACGCGGAAGCACTCTTCCCGATGTGAGAACCTGGCCAGAAAGATGCCAGTAGTGACCACCGATGATCACCTTCCCTACTGAGAGATGCTCGAATATCGATAACGGTAGCCAAGATAATTAACAGCTTGGCTGACATGCTACTACGGTGCTTACCCACTTGCCAAGTCTCGGCCTTGCTCCTTATATACACGCCCATCAGTCTCATCGTGCTCCCACTTGTTTTGTTTTTATTATCCCTTTCGCTCAGCCTCTCCCACATAGACAGGCCATACTCCTACGCAATCTAATTAACGCCATGGCTTCTCCTAATGCGGACATCGAGAAGAGTCCAGCTGTTGCCGGTCTGAGCAATCATTCCATGTCGAGTCGAGATGACGAGAAACCCCGGCTGAACAATTTTGAGCATGTTGAGACCACTGATCCAGAGGTCCAGCATGCGAAGGCTGACGAGCGCTTGTCGCGTTTCACCAAGGAAGAGGAAGAAGCTGTCATCCGGAAACTCGACTGGCATCTAATGCCTTTGATTTTTACGCTCTATTCGATCAGCGTCCTCGACCGGTCGAACCTGGGAAATGCCAAGATTGCTGGGATGACAGACGATATTGACCTATCCGGAAACAGATACGCATGGCTAGGAACAATTTTCTACATCTCGTGTTAGTCTCGATGCTCACACGTTCTGGGCATCCGCTTTTTGGCTGACAAATGGTTCTCCAGACATCTTATTTCAATGGACGCAAATGGGTTGGAAAGTTTTCCCCCCTCACAGGGTAAGTCTATTTCCAAAATCCTATTGTCCTCTTTCAGAGTCCCATAAATTTCACCACTTCTGTCCTTTGGACAAACAGCAATTTCTTAACCCCCAGTTTGTTTCTGTTGAGTTAGGCGGTGGTGACTAAAAGGTTTCCATAAACAGTGGGTCGCATTTGCTTGCATGTTTTGGGGTATTGTTTCGAGCGTCCAAGCAGCTACAACCAGCTGGGCTGGTTTGATGGTCTGCCGATTTCTTCTCGCCATCCCCGAAGCAATGTATGGCCCAGCGGTACCACTCTATCTATCGTTCTTTTATCCTCGTGATCGGGTGGGCTTGAGGACCGGTATATTCCTGTCCGGATCAGCATTAGCAAATGCTTATGGAGGTGCTCTTGCCTACGGTATCTCCCAAGCTCGTGGTGCAATCGCACCCTGGAGGATCCTATTTTTGGTCGAAGGTATTCCGTCCCTGTCTAAATCCGCCGTGCCTGAGCTGATTCTTCTTGCAGGTCTTCCCACCATTGCTTTGGCCGTTGTAGCGTATTTCTGGTTACCAGATAGCCCTGCGAAGGCCAAGTTTCTCAGTGAGCGAGATCGCGAAATAGCTGTCGAACTGTCGCTTCGTCAGCCTGGCGATCGTGAGAACGATAAATTTCAATGGAAACAAGCTTTTGGTGCACTTCTCGATTGGCGATCCTATCTTCCCTCACTTTGTTATTTTGGGTGTAATGTCTGTTTTGCTTCCCTTCCTCTTTTCATTCCGACTATTATCTCGGAGATGGGAGCGTTCACCACGATTCAGTCCAACGGTTTATCGGCTCCACCGTATGTCCTCTGCTTTATCTCCATTGTTGTATGCTCCTTCATCTCCGACCGCGTCGGGGTCCGTGGACCTTTCATTGCAGGGGCTGCTCTTGTTGGCGCTATAGGATATATTCTTCTAGCGACCCAGGATACGGTTGGTGTGCGCTATTTTGGGTTCTTCCTCGCCACTATTATCTTCACTTCGGTAGCCTTACTCTTGACATGGGTTACAAACACACATGCCACAGATTCAAAGCGTGCCGCTGGCCTTGCAATACTTGCAACCGGTGGTCAATGTGGACCAGTTTTAGGAACGAATATATTCCCACCAAGCGAGGCACCCTTTTATCGAAAAGGGATGTGGATCTCTTGCGGAGCCTGCCTCCTAGTCGTCGTCTTTGCCACCATTCAGAGCTTTTTACTTTGGAGAGAGAACAAGAAACGAGACGCCAAGTACGGAAAAGAAAGGGACACCACGTATATTGGTGTTCACAATACACTTGGAAATGACGAGTCTTTCAGGTACATTATTTGAAGCCATTATGCACTATATTGTTAGACTGGGCCTTGCAAATTTATCGTTCTGCCCCGTAGGCTATTTGGGAGCTTGACGTTTGAATTTGCTTATTTGTACTCCCTCTAAAGTTCTCTTTATCAGGTAACCGGCAGCCTTCGTCGTCCTAGTATAGTGTTCGTAGAAGCACTTTAAATATGAATACAGACTCTTATTGGGTAAATGTATTAGTGATCGTTTGTTCCTTATCGATTTACTGATGTTGTAATTGATCTATGCTAGATGTATGATATGATGCCTTACGCCTATTTCTATTAATGAAATGTAAGCTATTCAGTAGAACGTGAATCTAGAGACTAACTGCTATTACAACAATCCATTACATGTCCTCTGTAATGACCTTTTGGTTTGCATATATCAACCATTCATATCCAGAATCTCTCCAACTCTCTAGTTCGATGGATATTCCCATCAGGGCAGGGTTAACTCTTAATTACGCAGCACAATGAACCCCAATGCAACGAACTGAGGCTCAATACTAACAATGAAAAGGGCGGCCAAACGTTAGAGAACATTAGTTAGATCCTCCATTCAAGCGGTGTCTTTGTTAGAGAATTAAATTGAATACTTATGGTGTACATATCTTAGCATCAACAGCAAGATAATGAAATGGTTCTTGATTGGCTCAGTGAAGTAGTTGAAGTTGGTGACGTATTACGTACGATGCGTGCTTGCGTAATAGCATCAGGTACGAGTCACGAGGTTGCGAGTCACTTAGCACTGACTAGCTGAAGCCATGCACGGGAAACGCAACATCTACAGGTCTACTCTCTTGAGAGTAGACGTATACCTAAGTGGTTTGGGTAACCGATTTATGACTACGAGTGTTAACCTTCCAGTCATCCTCCAACAATTGACAAACAATCCAAAACAATTATATAAATATACCTATATTCCCTATCCCTCTTAAGAATCAGCGTGATGATCTCGAGCAGCTCAGTCCCTTGCTCTCGATGCCTCCTGCGGCAGAAATGACTTACTCAGACTTGCTATTGAATTTGATAAGTTGATGTGTCGCAAAAGAACTATATTTAATGCTAACATAAGGACGGACATTTACTATCACCCAGAATCCTACATGAGTACATCGTAGGTTATCCCATCCTCCGTTCGTTATCGTGTTATATTGCTCGAGTGGAGGGACGAAGCCAGCCTCCATATGATGAAATGGAATACAGAGGTTTGCCTGTATAACCAAGATATTGAGCTCATACCAAAACTTGAATTCTTGGAGGTGGCAATACCTACGAATCATCGTCTCTCAGTATGCAACTGTAAGATAGCAGAGTAATTAGCAAGTCGGAGTATCTAGATCTGGTGTGTTTGGATGAAAATACCATGCCCGTTACGCGAACTGCCCTCTATAACTCATTCAGTGTCAAGAAAGCTGGGCTGATCGAATTGGCAGGTGTAGTGAAAGCAGACCCGAAACTGATGAGGTTATTCTGACATGCCTGGGGATTATATCCAGCCGCAACTGGTCTCGTATTCTTCTGCATCTACTCCCACCGCATAGGATACTACTATCAATGCTGTACGATATGTGTTAGAATCACACATCTTTTAAACAGAACTGGAATTTGGTATGAGCTATTCTTGTAGGTGTTTGACACGATACTTTCTTGAACGGTAGAGGTCACTAGGAAGAATATCCAATTGTTTTGGTAAAGTGACCAGAATCTATATTCGAAATAAATACGAGAAATCTTAATATACCACTTCCTGATACGGATGTACTAGTAAAGCACAAGGATCTATTTTGTTTCCCTATCGGGAAAATATTTCTCTCAAGGAGAACGGCTAAAGCTGCTTCTAGGGCAACAGATATATCTCATCTCAACTATCTGTGCACATCCCACAGAGCCTCTGCGTTCCCTCTAAATAGTTTCTCAATTAGATTTTCGTCGCCTTTGCACCACTCTATACACTTGGCTATGAATGGTTTGATGTCAATGCCACTGAACCGGGTATGTGGCCAATCTGTCGCAAAGACTAATCTGGACCGCCCAGCAACTCGAAACATCTCTTGGGCAAGAGGATCTAAATCCCGAAAATCCTCTTGAGTGCTGCACCTATAAGCTGCGGATATTTTGACATAGACATCTCCCCGCTCCAACAATCTTATCAAAGATGCGAAGCCAGGTAAAGTGTAGGGATACGTGGAAGAGCTTTTCAAGACTGATGCAAAGTCCTCCGGCAGGGTTGGCGCCGCAAAATGGGCCAGACAAACCTTTACTTTCAGCTGTGGTATCAAAGTCTCCAAGAACGGTACAGCCTCCATTCCAATAAATAACTCTAGCACCCAGCCGAACGGTCGAATGCAGTTAGCATACTGGATCAACTCCGCCTTCAACTCCTCTTCGACTACCTTGCGGCCTATGGACTTGAGATTGACCCTGACACCACGGACCCCAGCACTGTGCCACTCTCGCAGCGTCTCTTGGTCTGTTGCGTTGGGATCGAAGCCAACCACACCGCGAGCACGGTCTGGCCCAAGCTCTCGAAGGGCTGCTAGAAGACAGGAATTATCATTTCCATAGATTGATCCTTGGACAAGAACAATATTGCGAAAACCGACGCTCGACTCAAATGCCATGGCCTCTGGAAGTCGGTGTGCATGCGGAATATAAGTGGCGGAGGGAGACAGCGGGTAAAGCTCGGGGTCGATAACATGCATGTGACTATCCCACGCATCGGGAGGGATACGCGCAAGGAGCGGTTGCAACGGATCTGAATGAGTGGAGGATTTATCCATTTTCTCTGAACTTGTAGTCTTGAAGAACTAAAAGGTTTGCAAATCAAAGCAGCTATTAATTATTATCCACAGAAGTGGGAGGCGAGCGCGACGAGTCGCTTTGTTAGGGTTCCGGAGATCGGCCGAGCCTAATGTGGACGTCAGTACTCCGTAAAACCAAGATTCATGATTCCGTAGGCACCGGGAGAATGAGTCGCTGGGCAAATTGTAACGGGGCTCACTCTTATGATTCCCTCACAAAAATATAGAGACGCATGCTGTAATTCTGTACACGTTGTGGCATAAGCAATTACTAGCAACCGTTCCAACACGCATGGATCCCATCATCCTTGAAATTCCCTTTAAAAATAAAGTTTCGGTTATTAACATGATCTCTTGTATTGTACGAACAGTCACTAGGAGATCCGGGCGATCAGAAAAGCGCAGGATGAGCTGAGACCTCTGACAATCCAGGTATTCCTGCGCTAACCCACATATTATCCATCAGTTGCGGCATTAACTCCCACAGGGGACTGGGAAAGGAAATTTAGCCATGAGTTCAACCCTGCCCGCGAAGAACGACAATGTACTCCAGCCAGAAGCTATGATGGGGAAAATAGTAACAAACTCACTGAGCAATGCACTAGAAGTATTTTATAGATATTTAGCTTCTGCAGTCCGAAAGTTCTGGATGGAATATTGTGAGGCTCAAAAGTCCATTTCCGCTTTGAAACTGGTTGGAGCCGGCAAATGCCCAAACCACTAATGCTACATGATGGAGAGCAATTATGGTTAGGATGTTAAATCTTGATCGCTGGGAAGGCTGTGATATCGACTCCATAGAAATGAGAGACCAAATTGCAAGTGCATCTCGAAGCGAACTTTCCGAAGCCTCGGTTTTGGACCACTCACTTATAGTAGACGCGACGTCTGTTGAGGCAGGATCTGCTGCGTCCTCTCATTGTAACTTTATTGATATTAACAACATCTGCATGTAGACGCAGATAGCTGAGATGATAAAGTAGTTTACTGTTGAGGAGTCGATATCCGTCTCTGTATAGGTCTTTTGTTGAGAAAGAGGTGTCAAGCGACCGGTCTCATTTATGAAGCGAATTGACCGTCCGGCCGAAATCCAACTTCAAATCAGCCATCCTCCACGATGAAAAGTCAAGACGATTTGGCTGCGAGTAGAGACATGGATCTGGTACTTCCTTTTCTGGCGACATGAAACACTTCCGTTGGATCAGAATTGTCTTCTGCATCCTCAAGACGGTTTTCTGCAGGCATGGGTGACAATCTATGCCCAATCATTCGATATAACATAGCTGCATCATGCCTATAGCGCCAAACATTTTCTTGCTGCGCGAACAAGGCCCGATAACACAAGTACTGAATGTGCAATGGTCATGCAAAGGTAGTATGCTGAATCTGGATGTCCCAATCAGTCAATCAGGAGAGCAGAATGGACTGTTTAGTCGACCCTACTCAACCAATATTGGCGCAACCTCAGGTACTTTAGATACTCTGAACCGTATACAAATTATCATTGCAACCGGAAAGATCACAATGACTGATCCGGCGGGTTATGAAGAACACCTTATTCATGGATTGACGGAAAAGGAGACCGAGCCAATGGAATTAAAAAAGCCGGTTGTCAACTACGAGAATGAAAGACTCGAAAAGGTACATTTCAGAGATTCGAGCCAAGGTCTACAATATACATCACTGGAGTCATTACGGGGTCGCGTATTCCAAGACCTATTATGATGCCATGTTCAAATGGTATGTATAATAATACATTGTCATTTACCCGTCAGATGTCATATCTCAAGATGATAAAGCAGTAATATGCTTTTCCACATTAATAGAGGCTCGGAGTTTACCTACCATGCGAATGTCGCTCACGCCGAATTCGAAGTGCACGACTTTGATATATAACAAGGGGACCACGATTATCTACTCTTAAAAAGTTACGAAGTGTGCTGGCGCGCTGGAAGAGCAAGTGATTATCGGCCAAGTTGGTGCTTCTGCTTTTGGAAAATTGAGGGCTAAGAGTAACGAAGCACGTATTTGGGGGTCTTTTTGCTAATTGTACAGTAAACACAGAGTAATAAAGATCAATCTCAGGTTACAAATTTTCGTCAACTAGAAGGTTTATATAGATGTATACATGCATTACATTTTTGGTTCTCCATTGCAATTGGCAGTGCTGCGCTTTTTTGAAACTGAATTCTTATGCTTCCGTGGTACACCACATTCAATAGCTCGAGACTTTATGATATCTCTATAGCACGGTCGCCTTTTTTGACATAGGAAGCCAGACAGAACTGCTTTGCATCCTTGCCCGTATTTTCACTGCTAAATCCCTTCCGCTCATCGCCCAACACTTGAAATGCCATGGACATTCCACTTCCTTGATGCCACAAAATGTGGCAATGCAGCGTCCAGATACCCGGATTGTCGGCAAGAAACCTAATCACCACATACCCCCATGGCGGCACATATACTGTATCTTTCTTCAAAGGACTATCAAGGTTGAAGGGCCCGCCACGAGGGGGTTGCGATTTCCATGGGTTATAATAGTCCCAGCCACCCTTTCCTTCGTACGATGCAATGATATAGAAGTCAAAGCCATGCTAGATATCTTGATGTTAACAAATAGCAATTTTTACAGTGCTAATGTGTTCTGCAAAAACCACAAAGAGGCGTCCAAAGGTAGAGAGATGGAGGAAAGGTCTTAGGGAAGGAAACATACGAGATGGAAAGGGTGCCCGTTGCTATCGACGTTATTGATTGTCAACTCAACCCACACAGGCTCGGCCCCGGTCCAGGGGACAAGTTGATGATTATCCCAGCTCTCTCTCTCTGTGGATATCAATGGCAAGTCTTGGGGCTCCCAGTACGTACGATTTATCATCCCATGTGGGATTTGCTCAAGTCGGTTTAAAATGGTAATCGAGGACCAGACCATGAAGAAATTTTGGGCATCTGGTAGTGGGCTGGAGAGTACAGGTCCCCTTGTCTCGCGGAGATCGAATACACTAATATTTGTGGCTCGGTCTAATACCTGACTTGGTGAGGATTCCGGAGAGAGGAGAAATGATTGAGTTGGTGTGAGAGCAGGGTTGGGGTGGAGGAAGTTTCTGGCCGCTGTTAGAGATGAGGAGCGGCACATTGTTGAATGTGTTTGAGCATAGGAACTAGGCCTGATACAGCTCCTTGGCGATTGCACTCACTCTTTATCTAATGCAATTATGATATCTGTCTCAGTATCTCTGACTGTTTCCGGCCACGAAATAACAAAATCTACCCTTTCTGCAGGATAGAGGACCCCTACGGAATTGAGGAGGTCTGAGCTTTCTGCTATCGGTTGGCCGCCATCCACTCGAAAGACATTTATATTCGAGTCTGGAATAGTAAATGAAAGCCCCGTTAGAGAACTACGTGATTCTCAGATCTGGTTTAGCACATGTGACTATACGTGACATACCTGACGTTTATAAGTCGAGCTCTGTAACGGTGCCTTTTGTTTAAAGAGAGCAATGGCTTCGTTGTTTCGCTACAATTAACAGGAGCGCCATGGGTAGCTCTTGAGCATTCGAAATAGCCCAGTCCGTTAATGAGGAGGGAATCAGGGCATGGCTGACTGAATTAAGTTATGTCTCTCATGGAAGCATCTAGGAACAAACCTCTACACCACTACTGATCCTACGCATAAACATACCGAGAACCTTCTCGGCTTGCTCATGGTACCAGTCACCCACCAAAAACAGCAGTTCATGGTCATACTCGTATGTGATGTTTTCGGGAGGGGAGATAGGGTTATGGATAATAAGGCCCCCGTAGAGACCATCTGCTCTTTGAACTTCCGAGTGTGCATGATACCTATAACTTCCTAAGAGTATACTCTCAAAGTGGTCACGATGTGGCGTACCAGAATGTTCCCACCTGTTCATTAATCGGAATCCGGTAAGTAAAACTTCTCCCTTGCTTAATCGCGCACTGGGTGACTCCAACTGGTCCATCCATGTCGTTGGCTTCTGCTCAGGTTGTTAGCCAGGCATGCTTTTACTATGAAAGAAGGAGATTCATACCTACCTCTCATGTGCAATCCATGCCAGTGGAGAGACACTTCTTCCTCAGCAGCATTGAAGACCTCGATCTCGAGGGTATCACCAGACCTGGCCTCAATTGTAGGACCGGGAAACTGGTCTGTTCTAGTAAGCACTTGCGAATCATCAGGTGAAAGGGATATTCCTCACCATTTATGAGAAAAACGTCTTTTCTAACGCCGTTTGGAGCGCGTGTCGCCTTGGTGACATTCCATGAGAAGTGTCTAATAGAGGGCTCACGCGACACATGGTCTTCCGGATGGAGTAACCATTTCAAATTTCTCTCGTGTTCTGGCTCTTGCGTGGTAACAGGATGCCCTAATAGTTTTGGTCTTTGTGCATCAAATTCACTGGGCCACTGTCGCTGCGCCACGACGAAAATCGTCAACAGGATCAACAAAGCGGTAAGAGCCCAGATCCAGCGCCTGTGGCTGACACTTCGAGCATTGACGTCCTCCTTCCACCTCTGGGCAAGCGGTTCCTCATCACAACCGAGCAATGGCCCGGAACTGTCTATGGCGACTTCATAGTTGAGCGACATCTGAACCTGCCACTCTGTTGTTGGAAGTAACGGATAGAAACCAAAGTTCAGAAATCCACTCTCTGGCGTAAAATTTGTGTTTTTGAAAAGCCCGCATAAGCCCGCATCCCTGACCTGCTGCGGTTTACCGTGCCGCGCTGACAGCCTGGATAACCGACGACGCTCTAATTAATCAGTTGATGCTTGGAGCTGCGCAGGATTAGTGTTTGGGGTGGTTCATCCGAATCATCCGTAGGCATTAGGCTTGTATGCACAAATTTTGCACGTGCAATAGCGGTGGCAGATAACTTGATATGAGAATGCAAGTGCTGGGCGTGCTAAGAGTGGGATATGAATGTAACGTTTTGCAAGCTCTTTCAAGTTAGTGAGAGGCAGTAAGTGAGGGTAAGCCAGTGAAGTGACTACAAATACGGGAGCACACCACACGCGCCGTCCGCCTGCATCACTAGCATCGAAATGCCTTCGAAGCGTCTTCGATCATGTAAGAACTTTCTTGTACACGTTCATGTCATTTATGATATTTCGCATCAACGCAAGTAGGGTGAATTCGTTAAGATATTCTCTGTAGTTCCGAAACAGACCTTTTCTAGTGCCTGGGCTGAAAGACCTTTAAGAGATACCGGTAACTCTAGCTTGGCTTTGCGACGGTCGCGGGAGGAAGTATCGACGATTATTACACACGGTCCAACCTTCCTTATTCAAAGCCTTGCACGTGTAACAGCTGGCGCAAGTAATTTGCTACTGAATACACATGCAAATGATGGCCACTCAGGGGATTCAAAGTTCCAGATCGCATGGGTTCTCGGGACACCTTGCCGGACTCCTTCCTTGATGCCTGGACAGAGCAAAGGTATCATCACAACGACCGGGGACAAAAAACTGGGCTCAGATGCTAACAGCCAATTATAGATCTGCCAATGCCTCTTTTCTGGAAATAAGTGGATCCGCACACGGTAGAAAGCCACCTGCAGAAACTTCCCCCATTCTTGATGGAATTAAGCATACTCTTTGTGCCACGACAGTTGCCGCACTCGGCGAAATGCCCCTCAGCCGAGGATTGGCGATGAGCCTCTCGAAGAGTGAACCTGGGCCAACTGCTCTGGTGAAACTTTTTTGAGGATACGGTAAGGCAGACGACACAAAATATCGGAACATTTATCGACCGCAGCTCCCGCTTGTAACGCCCGCTATAAACCTACCAAATATGCACCTGCCTAAGTTGCTGCATGTATTGAGTTGCATTTGCGTCAAGTTTGGGGAACTTCAAAAAGGTTGGTGGTAGCCGGTCCGCCACATGCTGAGATCGTGCCATATTAGTGGCTGGAGGTTAGAAGCCATGAAGCAGGGGAATTTACCGTTGTAGCTCTTATTTGGACGTCAGAGTTCAGATGCAAAGCTTAGCCCCCTCTTTCCTAGTGAGATATTCTCCCAGGATCTTCCTGTTCATGGTCCATCCCTGTATATTTTTCCACCTGCGAGGTTTCTAGAAGTGATATAGAAGGTGATATAATTGCTGCAATGTGGTGGATACGTACGTACTATATGCAACTAACGTCCTTGCGCCTTGCAGGTTGCAGGGAACGTCTTACGTATGCTCGTACCGTCCTTCTCGAAGGTTTCTGGCCTTCCGTTCCTGCAGCTGATTATTGAAGAAATGAAACTACGATACGGGGGTAGCTAGCCAGCACAGCTCTGCTTCCTTCGGTTAGTTCCATTACATGAGCATGGGACACCACGTGCACAGTCGAACATCTCCCTCGTTAGAACATAAATTGACAGACGATCCGGGAGGCATACAACTTTGAAGATCATCACCGTGCAGGGCACATCCAAGCACTGGAAATCTCTTCTGCTTGATCTCTGCTAGTCCAATAGTGACAATGTCCAAATACACAGTGCCATTGCTGGCACTTGCCACTGCCGCCAATGCTGTCTCCCTTGGGGATGTCAAGCATGTCATCATGGTCATGTTTGAAAATCGTTCCTTCAATCATGTGAGTGCCAGTTTTTTGCAAGACAAACTAGCTGGAAGATCCCTATGTACTAATCGACCACTGTAGTATTTCGGTACCTTCCCCGGTGTTCGAGGTTTTGCCGACCCCAATGTGAAGATCAACCCTAACACCGGCAAGTCTGCCTGGTACCAGTAAGTTTGGCACTATCTTCAAAACTCTCCATTTAACGCATGGTTTCGTATTTCTATTTAAAACATCTGACAAGCCAACTAGATCTCTTGCCGGTGTAACAAATGAAGCTGAATGGCTTCTTCCTTTCTACCTGAACTCTGAGGGTGGAGAGGAGGGGTTCAATAAGACGCAGTGTCTCTGTGCCGGAGCAAACAACTGGATCCCTACCCAACAAATTTTTCAGGAAGGACTGAAAAACGGGGGTGTACCAGACCAATGGGCTGTCATCGACACTCCACAGGCCTGGGGTTACTTCAAGCGAGAGGATCTCCCTTATCATTTCGCCCTGGCCGAGTCCTACGCACTTGCCGACCACTACCATGTATGCAATCCTACTGCTCGCACTTAAATAGTAGTCCCTAATGCTTTTCTCAGGCTTCCATTACCTCAAACACTGATCCAAATAGATGGTACTGGCAGTCAGGTTCAATCGGAGTCCCTGGAGGACCACAGCCGCCTAACTCTGGTGGTGTTGTCCTTGATGATCAGCAGGCAAATGGTAAGTCTCATATGACGATAATTATAATATCGATCAAACTTAAATCAAGCTTGTAGAGTGCTCGGCTCCCGGCCTGGACTGTGTCCCTCTCCACTGGCCTGCCTATGCCCAGATTATGGATGAAGCTGGCGTTGACTGGATGTCGTTCCAGAACTCGTACAACTGGGCCACTAACAGTGGTCTTTTCTACTTCGCTGCCTTTCAGGACGCGCCAAAAAATTCCAGTCTATACCAGCGAGGTCTCAATTTCGACGGCCCGAACGGGTTGGATGCATACATTGCCCGTGCTGCCAATGGAACGCTTCCGGAAGTGAGCTACATGTTCCCTCCCGGAGCATTGCAAGAGCATCCTCCATATACACCTGTGGATGCTTCGTGGTATTTGAACCAAGTGGTCAGTGCTGCTATCAACGGGCCAAACTATAACGAGACCATCATCTTGGTCAACTACGACGGTAAGTGAAACGCAATTTCCAGTACCGGTGACAAAGTCTGACCATGTGCGTAGAGGCCGGTGGATGGGGTGACCCACACCTTCCGCTTATTTCTCCCAATGGAACAGCGGGAGAATGGTTCCAAGACCCATACAACTCAGTAGGTTATACCTTCTCCGGACCAGGTAAGTCTTCAGGTGTTTCTTCGCACCCCTTCGCACCCATAGATATGTAGTGGCAGACATTAAAACATTAACTAGGACCTCGTATTCCACTGTATATCATCTCCCCATTCACTCGCGGTGGTAATGTGTTCACTGAGCGCGCCGATCACTCCTCCATAATCATGTTCCTCGGTAGGTTGTTTCTACAGGCCGTACTCCTCACTCACTAACTCAGGGCTTGCAGAGGAATATCTCACTGCCAGAGGGTACAAGAATGTCACTACAGGACAGTTGGCTGACTGGCGACGAGAGCACATGTCTAACTTGCTTAATGTTTTTGATTTTGAGAATGTACGTTTTCCTTCACTCTCCCAGACCTCTTCATATCCCTCTAACCCGTCGACCCATAACAGCCCGACTATAGCAAACCGAATCTTCCAGAGCCTCCCACTCCCATCAAAGATGACGACGGGAATATTATCGGCCTGTACGCCGGTTTCTGTGCAATCGAATGGCCGCAAGGCTGTGGTGATGCTCCATACGTCCCTGACATCCCTTATGGCAATCAGACAGAGGAGAACTCACTCGTCTATGAAGACGGCTACAAGCTGATGCGTGGCTACGTCACCGAGGGTCGCTGGCTCGTATTTGAGTCAAACGGCTACGCTCTTACTAACCCTTCTGACGGCAAAAAGCAGTTCAAACCCACACCAGCTACGGCTCAGCACGAGACGCTCGCACAGCGCTGGGTTGTCCATTCCCTGGCTGAAGAGGGTACGCTGTTCAATGTCACTAGTGCTGTTGACGGCAAGTACCTTTCTCAGCACAACACCTTGTCAATCTCTGTGACTGGGGCGGAAATCTATAACATCACTTATATTGGTAACAGCCAGTATGTGCTGCAGAAGGAAAATGGCGACTACACCAACATTCAGCCGGATGGAACTCTCGAATTTTCACCCACCCCTATTCCATATAAGATCTGGAGTGTCACTTACCATAACAGCACGAACTCTTAGAGAAAATGGGAGGTTGGTTCATGCTTGGCCCATAACTCATAATTAGAGAAGTATATACAGATCACTCATGGCAATAGCTAGGCCTCTCGGTTTGAATTCGTTTGAAGAGCAATAAATAAAGGGGATAGGTGCATAGATCTTCAATTTATTCGCAATGGCTTGCCTTTGAATCGTCCAATGAACGTGTTAGACATGCCGACGGAATATAACTTGCCATCAAGAATGCCGATATGCATTAGCCTCCCTTCCGCTCATTCCCTTCCATCCTTTACCCCGCGCCCGAGGTGGATTCTGCAGTCTTTGTTCTATTGTCATTGCTAAATGGTAAATTATTGTGTAGTGAGTATTAAGTAGTCTCTCTGATAAGCATTCAAGCATATGATGTCTTGCTCGCTAAACTATCCTACGCACAGCTATATCATACTTCAGTATGGCTGTAGTTGCATGATGCATTGCGGTTAAAGTAATCGATAATTCAAGACCTAGCACTATCCCTTGCAATTTAGTATATTTATGCTAGCTTTTATCCTTGTTTTGTTTTTGTAACTTCAGCCCCCTTAAACTCCTTAATAAACCATTTCCTTAAAACCAGTTCTGACATAACTGCCCGCTTGTGCGCCCACCAGCATTGAGATGGAGGAAGAAGTATTCGCACGGCACGGTAAAAGTGATACAGCAAGAGAAGAGCAAGTGGATCGTTCTGCTGGATCAGACTAGCAAACTGACCGCGACATAGTAGTGGAAATGAGAAGACATATTTTATTAATTCGGGCAATAGCGCTGGATGGCTACTGATAGAATCTGGTGGACATGCCTCTGGTAAGAATGAAGTGATTAGGCAGAGGCCATTAATAACAGGCTCGAATCCATCTTTTACCGGGTTTAGTGCATTTACTTTGTCAGGAATATGACCGTGGCATGGATTCGAAACAGAACTGTCGGCATCGCGAATGAATTGGATAGGAATGTTAAGCAGGTCTGAGTTGAGCGATCGGCGGTGCGAGAAAAAGTCTCGGTATCTGTCCAACGTGCTACTGTTGATCTGGGCTGCTGGAGCAAGGATGTCTGTTGGGTTCTGTCCAATGTGAGGCAGAAATACTGAGTACACTGTAGAAGTGGAGGAAACGCTCCTCAGAAAAACTTCCTTCATTCCCGAGCTAAATTCAAAGATACGGTCTTTAGACAGGACGGTGGGCGCAATATCATGCTCAGGTGCGATAAAATCGGTATTAGCCCACACCTCGTGAAGTACTAGGAACGAGGTCGCTATGAATGCATCCACATGAGTCGAAGTAAAATCGTGAGACAATATGTGCCGGAACTTAGACAAGGAGCGGCACAAATGGCGGATTGCTACTATCGAGATTGTTTCATCTTCTGGCAACAGGATCGCAAGATGTCGTGCAGAAATGCATAGAACAGCATCCATCAAGAAGTCAAACTCAAAACATAGTTGAAGCGTGTGTTCCCAAACCTCTGGCGGAAGCATGAGTGTTTGACGTGTGGTTGTTTGGAAATGATGAAATAGTTTCAGGTCAAGGAGGTTGACAGTCGTATCCGCTGCTTTCGGACTCGGAAGTCGTGTCGCGACTTGAACGGGGGAAATTGGCGCAATCTGAGTATTGCATCGGACAATGCGCTCACAGTGCTCTCTTCTCCGGGTGCAACTTGAGCATGGTGTCTGTTCATTACACTACGCAACAAACTGCGTTAGTTTCTAGGGGGCATTAATTTTCCATGAAATGAATGCCCAGACCTTGACTCGCCGCCTCCTGCAATTCTCGCACCCCGTCCGAGACTTCCGGTGTACCCTTCGTCGCCTGAGCGGATCATCGCCCAGAGCCTTCGGCACTTCAGATAGAATCTTTTCCGAGTTATCGGCGGATGAGAGAACAAAAGTATGGGTCAAATCCGCAAGATGAGTGGCGTTCGCGCTGCCAGTCGGAGTAACGGAGTTATGGAACATCATAACAGAAGATGGTAACGGCATATTAGCCCTTCACATAAAAGTCCAAACTAATGAAATACTCCAGACACCAAGGCTGATGACAAAACGGGCAGAAGGCGGCACAAGGTTTGCTAATAAAAAAAGGCTGCCCAGTTCGTGCAGCAGGGCCTATCTAGACTTCTATGGCACGGATTTAATTGGTTACCTCCGTGGTCAAGGACAGAGATGCTGTCGCCTGAAACGGAATAGTGTATCTCGTTAAGATTGCTATCCGTAACTCAGATCATGTTACAGGAACACGGATATCAGAATAAAGTCGTAAACATAAACTAGCATTATTAGGGCTTCCGTGAGTCTCATGTCCCTGGATACTTCAGTCATATCTGAGATGCTATCTATTTCGGCTTTGGCATATCTCCAAATCTGCAATCGAATTATTGGGGAAACAGTTGCCCCTTTGCTCCATTCTAATAAATTATACATGTTCTCCCAGAACTAAAAACAAACTTCAATTATCCCAAAATTTCGGTATTGCATTGATCGCATGATACCTGCTGCTATGGTTGAAATTTATCTAACCAGTAAGGCCTAGAAGGCTTCAACTCTGTGCTGTCTTGCTCTTGCAGTTTCAAGTGCTTGCTCACGCCACATCCATGTACCGGTCAATGTTGCTGCTGGGCCAAAGACAATTAAACTAAGTAACAGATTGAGCAAGAGTAGTGTCAAAGAGTAACCAAAGTCATATACTCTATGCAGATCCCATATTGTATAGCAACACCAGGTGAAGACGGTGGATGTCAATGCCCACCATCCGATCAGATCGGTAGTTGCCAGTGCGGAATTTGAGAGCAATACGCTAGTAATGGCAGTCATGATGTGCATAATACATGCCATCAAGAAGAGTGTCGCCTGAAATCGTCGCATGTGCTTTAGATCAGAGTTCCCGTACAGTATCTTAATCCTGTTCAGAGCAAGCGGTGCTGAGCGACTTGTGGGGACAANATTTCCTGTATAAAAAGGTCGCAATAGGGAAGGCTGTATGGGTTATGTTCCATAGAAATGACAGGTAAGCATCAAAAACACCACGAGGGTCCGACAGCCATCGGATAGAAGAGGCTATGGCTATAGGATATGTGGCTGCCAGAGATATGAGGAGCGATTTCGCAACTTCCAGGTCGATGGTCCTAGGAGAAGGATAATAGAATGAGGTTTTTCGACTTAGGAAGATGTGAAGTATACAAAATATTGGCAATATCTTTTCCCACCCAAGGAAAATTGATGCGATAATAAAGGGCATGGAACTATATACGAGTCAGCTTTGCGTATTGTTTAGGCGTTTGAGAGGTTAAGTTAGTACTTTCCTCCTCAGAGGAGTTAGGCTTAATGCGCTTCTACCTGTCTCGATCATGTAGAAACCGCTGATGGAAATCATGCATATTTCCCAATTGAGTCGAGCAATCCGAATTAGCGCTGTGGATGTTAGATGCGATTCAGATTTGCCTTTGAATGTGTCGTTAACATATAACTGAGCTTTGCTGATGACCAATGATGCAATGATGATAGTTAGGAGTAAAGTAATCCATAATATCATGGACATCGCAGATCTATTTGCCTGTCTAATTTTAACTTCGTCCGCAAACGCTACTATACCTTGCCGTTTCGGTGGAGGAAGATATTGCAGACCGTTTCCAGATTGGGTTTGATCCACGAGCAACTGAATGATCATTTCTTGAGGGAGTCTCTTCAGGATTTTGGTAGCTATAAAGCTGTGAATCGGCGTATCGAGTGACTCCATGCGCTGTTGTTCATGCGCTTGTCTCATTATTGTACAGCCTCGAGACMGACGAGCTTGCTGATATTTAGCGAAATCCCCTTCAAGGTTTCGGATGCATGGATGATTTGCTTCTCGCTGAAGGCGACCTTTCAGGAGATCTGCTAAATAGGCCGCTGATTCAAGTGCACAATTTCCACCGAGTCCCGTTAATGGATGTATCTAGCTTCGTTCAGCTTTGAACACGTGGTTCCAGAATACCCCACCTTGTGGAAGGAATCGCCAATAAGGACTACCCTTCTATGATAACATCTCTCTAGTACATATTCTTCAAGGGGTACGAGACTTGACTGCACCCGCCTCTGCCAGAGATCACCAAAAGTGAGGCCATTGAAGAGGATGTCGTTCGCATACTTCTCCGCAAGAGCTTCTTCCTGTTCAGGCGTGTAACGGGGGACGTCGTCCCCAGCGACTCGCTCTTCGTTCTTGAAAAAGGCAAACCAGTATGTCTTGTCTAATGGGCCGCCCTGGTAGAGGTACATGCGATGGTGTTTGTAAGTCCTAAAAGTCTGATCTTCTGGGATAGAAGGCACGGATTGCGATATGCCAAATATACATCTGTACGTGCAAGTCATTTCTGTTAAGGAACTCAGGTCTGTGGTACTCCAATCAATGAATATTCAAGCCGTACCTTTGACTTCCTTTTCAGAGATGTCTCCAGGAGTTGCTTCCCTAGCCATCCGCCAGAGTTCGGACCGTACGCAGCTATGGACACCATCAGCGCCAACTACCACGCTGCCCTCAATTACAGCCCCATCCTTGGTTTTCAGAACGACCTTCGATTCTAACACGTCAATGGTAGTGACTTCTCTGGAGGTATGAACCTTGGTCTTATCTCTGAGATTGTTGAACAGTGTCTCAATGAGGTCTTTTCGATCCATGAATATCATTTTGTACCCGGTTCTGCTTCGTTAGGCCGTAGGGAGAATTTTGAACATGGGGAGAAAACATACGCTGCTTCTAGAAGTGAACCGAAGTCTGGCAGCGAAGTGAGAAAACGCCCTTGAGAGTCGAAAGTTGTTGATTTGTTCATGCCCGAACTGTGCGACAGGATAGTGTCCAAACAACCGATCTGCTCAAGAATGCGCTGGCCGCTCGAGAACATGGCAATGCTGGCACCTAGTTGAGGAGCAATGATGCGATGTTTCTCGACGAGTTCATAATCGATGTTGTATTTCTCCAGGATATTAGCCAGGCCAAGCCCAGCAACACTACCTCCGACAATCAAAACTTTGAACTTCCCCAGGCCTGAAGTTGCGTGGCTGCTCGGCACGGACCCCTCCATCTCATGCTTGGGAGTTTATAATAACGAATTGCGAGAATCGATCACCTGGGGACAATCGAATCGAACTACAGGAGTGACTCCGCCCGGCACAAGCCCGCATGTATTGTTCCCAGTCCATGAAGCTACCGCTACAGAATGATGGGAGCATTGGTGTGTGACCTGCGCGCTATTATTGACCCGAGTCCGAACGTAAGCACGCTCGTCAGCCAATCAATGGCGTCGGATGTCAGGGTCCTCAGAAAGTTGACGCGAGTCCAATCGTCGCTATGATCCAACAATCCTCCGGAGACGGTTGTGCTGTGTCACGTGTGTGTTCACTTGCCAGGAGCCTGGCGTGTCGATGCTACAGCCTAAGGCCAAAGCTTCCGAAATTGCATCGTTGACACTCTGTTCAGCAATATATATATATATATGACTTAAGGCAGTTCTGGTTTATTCAAAAATGTATTGTATAGTTGTAGGAAGTATATGTAAGTACGGATATAATTATATGATATTATTAATCAAGGTTGTGGCGATATATTTGGAAAATACGTGATTTCGATTATTTGTCGGAAGCATTTCTTTTTATTTTATCCGAGCAATCGCTCATCTCAGGTCCCGCACCGAGAATAACATGCAAGATGCCAAGAGCATTGAAACCATCAAAATGCATTTTGGTCATCCTTCGTCACCACGGCATCAAGTTTAGTCTTGTTGTCGCTCAGTGGTTCTGTAGCAGTTACTGATTGCTGTTGCTGTTGCTGTGTATCAACCTCCACTTTATCATCTTCCAGATATCCATCAGTCGAAAGTATAGAGCCATTCATTTCTGCACCTATTCTTTTCCGATTGATTTGAGATACTGGATGAATTGATGCGATATGTTAGATTTGTAAAAAGATTAGAGACCATTGGAATTATCTTAAATAAAGAGAAATTCAGAATCTTCCTCTAGTATTGGCACCGCATTGTGTAATAACCACCGAATCCGGTTACCTGGTGGACTAGAATAAACCAAATATAGTTTTCCATGGTTAATTATTGGGCCAGAGGTGAATTAACTAGATTAATCGAAGTCAATTCTTCCGACACCAAGAAACAGTGGCAGGCGGTATTGCCGATAGTGTAGTATCCGAATTCCGAAATCCGCTTGGGGAAACCCCATTACAAATATTTTACTCAAACATACTCGGTTACTGTCCTTTTGTAAGCTAACTTACTTCATTGTAAGTTGACCGATTTAACCTCTTATTCAACTACTTAAGATGCTGGTTAATTTGGTCATATTCTCATTGCAATGATGTTCAAATCCCAGAGAAGATTGCCTGCTTAACAGCCCAGCTATGTTCCTTTATCTCCTTTATATAGACTAGACAAAAACGCTGGTGTTTAATTTCCCACAACACGCTTTACAGTACCTTTTACACTCTCCAGTTCAAGTCCTAGCAAGTCATTACCGAGCTTCTGATCTTTGACGTAGTTGGACTGCAGTCCCGGAATACTAGAATAGGAATACGCCCGGACCAGCACATAAACAGCAGAAAAGTCGCCTTGAGCAAGCTTTTTGGTAGCACCTGAGACCTGTTCATTTGTAGTGGTGTTGCTTACGCTCCACTTGGTTTCGGTCGCTTCTTCAAGTGCCGTAAGTATCTCATTTTGTGTGGTCGCCATGGAAGCAATATAGATAATCTGGTTTTGAGTCTCTTGAGGATGCTTCAAAACAGATACTACAGCTTTTGCAAGCTGCTTCTCGTTCGTTAAAGTGAAACTCTTGTTTCCTCCGTCCCAGATTGTGGCTTTCCGGTTGGGAATGTCAAACTCCAAGAATCCACTAGCAAGACCCTGTTACGAACCATCAGCCACTTATCCGTGGATTTTAGCGGAATAGTTCACATACCCAGTCAAACAAGAGTGATGGGACAATTCCTGTCCATGTAAGACCATCTGCCTCCTTAGTGTTCAGGTATCTGAGGAGCTCATTCTTAATCCCGAATAGAGGTATAAGGCTCAAGACTGCCTCGTTCTGGCTATCCGCTGAGAACTCGGATGGAATAAACCGCTTGACTTTGGCACGCACCGCCGCGTCTACGTACATTTTCTGCTCGCCAAAGGCAGCTGCACCCACAGCGGAAATGACCGCATCCTTCCCTTTGAAGGCATCTTCGAGATCAGCCTCCGAGAAATCGCTTCTATGTACGATTACGCCTGCAGGAAACCTCGCATTGCTCTCCTTGCGGGTGATAACCGTAATTGTGAACTGGGATGCCTCGATAAGTCCATTGAGGATAATGGTGCCTATCAAGCCGCTAGCCTAGTGGATGTTAGTTGTGTAAAATGGCATATACAACGGCACATACACCAATGACGGCTATGTTCTTCAACAGAAATGACATTTGCGTGTTTTAAAGAGGTAATCTCCTACCCACCTTCTTGAATAAGCTGTTTCGTGGTCAATGGCATCCACTATTTATATTAAGGTTCAGGAATCTGAGTTCTTGGGATCCTTAGTCACACAAATTGCGGAATGTGATACTCTTAGAAATACGGACTATTTCTCCGCTCTCCGTCCCCCGCCCTCCGCTCCAGCCAATGAGCATCCAATTCCACGACGCAGTATTCCGTTGGTTGGTCATCTTGTCCGCCGCGCACTGAACTATGATCCGCGTAGAATCTTCAATCCACCATCAACGCCCAGGCTTAATAATCTATGCCGCGAAGAATCGTCGCACCGGGGCGATCGTGCCTTGAATGTCGTCGACGGAAGATCAAATGCGACAGGTCGTTCCCCTGCTCGTATTGCGTGAGGTCGCAGATCCAGTGCGCATATCCGCCGCGGAGGTCGGAGCGATCGATACATCATGCGCACCACTCAAACGATTTTGATTTGCCCAGGCGCGTTGAGCGGATTGAATCGACATTAGAATTATTGGGCAAGGGGTCCTCGCAAGTTCGGGATTCGCCACGGGCGAATCTACCGTCAACATTTTCGCAATCCACCGATCAGAACGATGGCAGGGAGATTGCTGATGGCCCTGGTGATGGACGTGGCTCTGAGTGCCAGGTAGGTTCATACGGTTTATTTATAGCAGTAGTAGATGATTCTGATGCTTCTAGGATTCTCCACGACCGCATGAGATCAGATACTTTCCTGTTTGCCCAGGACCTGCGTCCCAAGTTGGCGTCTCAGCGGATGATCGTCTGCGCTCTCTCTTCGGCCTAGACGTGTTATCCGATCTAGATTCCTTATATCCTCCCCCCTCCATAATTCCACTTATATGGCAGAGATACCTGGACAATGTAGACCCTCTGATCAAGATATTCCACGCATCAACAGTGCAGCGCCAGATTATGAACTTGCTCCGTATTCGAAATACTAGAGACATAGCAACTACGTGCCTGCTATTTGCAATATATTACCTTGCCGCCCTGACCATGTCCGAGGAGGAATGTTCAGCAGAATTCCACGAAGATAAAATTAATGTGCTGAAGAGGTACGGCGTCTCTTTCCTCCACGATTCTGACTAACATGGCAAGACGTCGGGTCGCAGTGGAATCGGCGTTATTACAAGCCGACGTCCTCGAGTCTCCTAATCTTTCCCTTTTACAAGCTTTCCTCCTATACCTTGTACGTGAACTGCTTATACCAGTTATAAGGCCTGACAGGGAGGTAGATATGCACCTGGAAGGGCCAGCTCTCCCCAAATGTGCGGGCCCTTGTTGGTCTTGCCGTCGGAATGGCACTGAAACTCTGTCTCCACATTGATAGTGACCACACTCCATTGTCCCCGTTCGAAACGGAAATGGGCAGGCGAGTATGGTGGCATATTTGTGTTCTTGACATCCGCACCGCAGAGGATGAAGGTTGTGTCCCATACATTCGGGACTCGTTTTTCGATTGTCGACTCCCAGCGAACGTTGATGATATCAATTTAGATCCACGTATGAGTGTCAAGCCTATTATGCAGGCGGGAAGAACCGAGATGCTGTTCAGTCTGGTGCGGTTCGAGGTGAGTTACTTCACTCGCAGGATTGTGTTCCCGGACAAGTTCTGCTTGGAAAATGGACATAAGGTATTGTCACCGCGAGAGAAATGTGAGGCTATTGATCAATTCCAGCAAAGCATTGAAATTAAATACTTAATGTATTGCGATAAAGGTGTGCCATTGGATTTTGTCACTAGTGTATCAACGCGTTTGATTCTGGTCCGGTTAAAACTGGAAGTTACCAAACCTCGCGCAGGACAGAATCGTCCTCTTATGCCTCAGAATTTTCGTGGAATATGCATCGAATTACTACAATATAGTCGCTTGCTAAGGCAGGATGAAGTGGCTAGGCAGTGGCTGTGGCTATTCCAGACTTATGTGGAGTGGGAAGCGTTGGCATGTCTTCTACTCGACCTTTGCTTTTCCTCTTCTAAGGCGAAAACAGATTTGGCATGGGCTACTGTGAAGGAAGTGTACGAATATTGGAAGCAGTATGGTGCTGGTGCTCGGAGAAGTCCTCGCTGGGTAAATGTCGAGAAACTGTACCGTCAGACAGTGGCGGTTCGTGATGGCCAACCGAATCCTTCTCAGATATCTAATACGGATGGTCAAAGGTGTGAGGTAGCGGGTGTGGACAATCTGGTGTATCGCAATTGTATGGCAGAATGGACGGATGCGGCTGTTGAAGAGAGTGCGAATGCATGCTCACCGTCCGTATCCACTGGGGAAGCAGCAGAAATGCCCACTGCTGGAACTCTGTGTGAATGGAGTGCTGGTGTGTTTGAGCAGTATCTAGAAATCATGGATCCAAGCCGTAGCAAGAATTTATGAAGGCGGAAAAACTCTTACTATTGTAGTACCGCACTCCAATAACTACGCAATAATTAGGCCCTGTCATCTCCCTCAAGCTAGCTCTGGCTTGTTAGGCGTATAATCGCTTCGTCATTATTTTGCCAGAATATTCCACATCTATTTTGTAACACAATTAACTTTGACAGCTAATGAGAAAGCTACAGTGCCAACAAACGGTAGTATAGCAATCCGAACAACCGATCAAAATGAGTCTGGTAAATAACTCATTCGGATGATTTCATCGGCCAGTGCCTCTGTATACCGATTTAGTTTCTTCATTCCACTAAAGATCCTTCTGACCTGGTAAACATGCTAATTCGGGTTTGGTTACCGCAAAATATATAGTTTGAATTACACGTAGACTCCAAAAAGGCAATGTGTACATGTATTTCGTATTTTTTGTGCCTAAACTGACCAAGAACCATCTAATTAGATGATCTGATACGTTTGATGTAGATCCCTCGAGCTTTGGTGGAGCTTCTGCCGGCGTCGGTCTTGACTCACTGCGAATTTCCAATAGTTACGACATGGCCAGTGCTGGTGGGTCAGTACAACACTGTGCTCCTTCCTATTTTCAGTTAAAGCAGGCTATGACTTCCAAGTTCTGGCCTAATGGCGATATTCTGGGCATCTTACATCATTATGCATGGACACTGTAAATGTGGCACGCCTTCTTAATGAGGACTATAATTGATGGAATATAGACAAAGTCTCTCGTGGCCATCGAATACGCACTTAATAGCGAATTTAAACCTCATAGCTTTCTCGTGATCGGTGGTCTGGGTGATGACCTTGCAACAACATCTTACATGTCCGATATTGTCAAAGCTTTGCAACCAGGGAATTGTCACTCTTTTCCTTAAAACCTCTCCTCGTATTCCGGACAATGGGATCTTAGACAGCCTGACAGGGACACAGATGAGATTGCAGAATGTATATGATACATTTTGAAATACAACGCAAATATATACGGCAACAGCAAGATCGTCATTATGGGTCTTTCAGCAAGGTCCCAAGCTGTCCTGCATTATTTGCACAGACCAAATCTGCATATCAGCACTCTGGCATTCGTTCCCGAACTCCAGCATGTAACCCATCTCGTAGTCGATGCAACTATCATGAAATTGCCTGTAACTGATTGAGATGCAGTGCAGTTGGTGCTCGAAGAAGGCTCCGGGAGCAAGCAACCAAGCGAGCTCCAAGCAATATATCGTCAGTAGCTTTGTCAAAGGATGCTGCACGTCAATAGGGTATGAAGTTACTTGCATAAACTGGAACAGAACCAACAGTCGTAATCTTAAGAAAATAACATAAATCATACATATTCTATTCCTCACCAAAGCTTATTAACTCTTGGAATCTGGTACCTGGCTCTGTAAGTTTACCATCACGGTAAGTCCTCCCCACCGAAGTTATTCACGAACCTTTCTTCGCATAAAGGAGCTGTGATTTCTAGAATTTACGTAATTCCTTTTTTTTTTT
>JMRO03000139.1:0-39381 GCA_000743665.3 Scytalidium sp. 3C | reverse complement strand
TCCACCTGTTTCTGCTTTATCTTTATACATAGATTTATATATTGTTAAAATATAAAAGTACTACTTTTTTTTGAAAAATAAAAATAAACATAAACTTTCAAACAAACTTTATAAACTACTTTTGAAAAACTAGTTTTAATCTTGATTAAATAATAAAACAATATCCATATTAATAATCTCCGGAATTTATCCTATCTAACACTTTTGAAAAGTTTGATATTAAGATTTCCTTAAAGTTTTAAAATCTATTATAAAAATTATTGTTTATATTAATCAAGATCCTATATAGCAAATTGTTTGTTAAAGGTTGTTACAAAACTATAATATATATTATCATTGTCTTCGTTAATAATACTAGTTATATCAATTGTAGAAAAACCATCGAATTCAACAATTAATTCTGATTATTACAATTTTATTTAACTAAACATAAATATAAATTTAAACTTTGATTAATTTAACATTATATAAGATTCAACCTAGCTAAATACTATTATAAATTCGAGCTCTGAGTAAATTGACATTAAGAAAAATATATTATAATAAAAATATGTTAGCTATAAAAAAATAAACAGAATAAAACTCATGATTCCCCGAGTTCAATTTTATTATATTTCAATAAAAGTAACAGTATACAATAACACAAATAAATTCAAAATCAAACACTATGTTATTCTAAGATCTTACGCATAAAATTCGCGTTTTAATAAGAATTATATATCACAAAATTCTTTCTTGCTCTTCTTCAAAAGTAACAATAAATAATAACACAAATAGATTTGAAATCAAATATTAAAACATTCCTTGAAACTTACACATTAAGTTCGCATTTTAAAAATAAGCGATTTACTATTATAAGAAATAACGTATAACAATACATATTAAAACTTTAATATATAAAAATAATTAATTAAAACTTTAGCTTTAAACAGGATAATTTTATATAAGATTATAGCTATTACCATAAATAAAAAAAAGAAATAACAAATAAAATTAATAGTAGTAAATTAACTACTAACTATTCATTATCAACAATAAAATTTACTATCTCTTTATCTTTATCTTCATTTTTATTCTTATTTTCATCATCACTAATGACAATTTCAATATCATTATCATCCTCTTCCTTCTCCTCTTTCTCTTCTAAACCTTCTTCAATATTAGCTTCTTTAGCCCCTTACTTCTCCAAATACTCCTGAACATCTTCAGGATTGCTTACTCTTTAAGTAAACCAAGCCAATTCTTTCTCAGAGACACCAGGTTCTAGCTAAAAACCAGCTGCAATTATATAACACTCCTAGTACTCAACAACAGATTTTATATTTTTAATAAAAGTTTCACTAATAATACAACCTTGTTCTATTCCAGTTTCTATTTTTTTTGCAACTGATTTCTATATATTTTATTAGTTATAATCTGATATTCAGATATTAACTAATATACTTTTGCTTTTGCAAACAGATTCTTAAATTTTTTTTTTATTTTTTCTTTATCAATAACTAAAATAATAACAGTTTCTTCATCAGCTATAACAATCATTTTTGAATTGACATCAATNACTAGCTNTAGACCCTTCAGTCCATAATACTACTTTCAGCAACCTCGATTTCTCTTACCTTCTCCTCAGCGGAGAAAGTTACCCAGTCAGCTTACTTAACCCAGGCACAACGAACACAATCTCATACCTATAGTTGTAAATATAACATCTAACTGTAAAATCAAAACAATTACTTACTTATCTATCTGCAATTTGTGCTTTCTCAACAAACACACAAGTAACCTCCTAAACCATAGCACATCTCGCATCAAAAGAAAACATATTTTGTAATAATATCAATATACAAATATATTTACGTTACTGTATCACATTACTATATGCTATAACAACAGTATAAGAAGCACATACTACCTTAATAAATCAACTATAATACAAGGAATAAAAAAAAGGATTTCAAGAAAATATAATATATATATATACAGGTTTAGTATTGTAGTTTACTGTCAATAGTTTTATATGCTCAGTTATTTTTATTATATTATATTTTTTTTCTTTGTTACTATTGTTATTTACTATTGTTCTTTGTTTTTTGTTACCCCCTTTGATATAAGGTTATTTTTAATGATTTTTACAATAGCTTTTTACACTACAGATAAAAAAGCTTTATATATCATTAATACAAGCTTCTTTATTGTCTTTATTAATTATAAAACCTTTTTTTATTTGAGTATAATATCTCTATTATAACTTATAAAAAAATTAGCGATAACTACAATAATAACATTAACCATTGTCCGAATTTCTTGTTATACTATATATATAAATATCGATTATTAAACTGATTTCTTTTTTTTCTTTTTACCTGAACCATTATATATTATACTTTGTACGTTTACTCTGATTTCGTTATTTTATCGTTACAGTACTGTTATTTTGTATTTACAGTAATATTATACAATAACAGTATACACGTAGAATTTCAAAACTGATAAAAATTTAACTATAATCACTATATTCAAAATAATATATATCAAAAATATCCTTATTAAAAATACTAGTAAATATATAATAACTTCTTATATTTTATATAAAATATACTAATAACTATAGATAAACGAGTTATTAATTATATATCAACATATAATCAGCAAAGAACAAAGATTACGAAATACCAGAAGAAGAAAACCACTTAAGAAACACAGCACCTAGGTCAGCAATATCCTGTTACTACCCTTCTTCCTCTTTTTACAAACTCCTGTGCGCAAGCAGATAATAAGTTATCCAAGTTTTACACGTTTAATATATAGCTAATTTAAATATAAAACATGCGCTTCTGGAAATACAACATTACCAGAAAGCAATTGGTATATTAATACTAAAATTACTATTCCAGCAATTAATCCATAAAATTACTCAAGATTACTCAAAACATCAGCTCCATTTTCAGAGTTTTACTATTTTTGCATTTCAAGAGACCGCTGAAACTTATCTTATCTTTTTCTTCGAAAGTATATTATATATTATAACTTTATTGATTTTAATATTAATAATATATAACCACTAACCAATATACCATTTACACCTAGTGTATCACCATCCAAAGCAAAAATATGTAGTTAATTAAGTAATTTTGTAAATTAACAATTGTATAAAATACAACTAATTTTTAAATAAAAACTATAGTTTATAACTATAGTTAAATAAAAATTTTTCTTTTCTTTTATATAATAATTTAATCTGTAATACTAAAGTATTAAAATACTAAATTGTATTATAAAATATAAAACTATAAACTAAAACAATAACGTTCTATAGTAACACTATTCGATTTTATTTATCTATATATTACATTTAATATAATAATTCAAATTCTTAGAAGATTCGACAAAAACTCATATATAAATATCAATAATATATTGAATTTATTATTTTAATCATTTAATTATTTTTACAAAATTGCGATAAATTGTATAGTTTATATTGAACCAGACTATCCTTAGACTAGATTGTACAAACCAAACCGTACAATCTCAGACCGTATAATCTGGTACTAATATACAGTCTCCCATATTTATTTCAGACCGGACTATAAGACTACGGTCCGGTCTCATATATTTGATTTGAGACCGTGGACCGTTCAGACCGGACCGTACGGTTCGGTCTGAGCTCCAGACCGAAAAAAAAGACCGTGGGCCAGCCCGGACCGGACCGCGGCCAGTCTAATTACGTTACACGCTATCCTAACGGCCCATACATATCAACCCACTAACTTTATAAAAATGTTCGGAGGGTGGGGGAAGGGGATGGACTATTGAATGCATTTACTACACCTACACAGCGCTCGACCCACCCAAGCTCGGCAGGACTATCTGCATTGGGCATGTTATCACAGTCGCGCATTTTACGATGATTGTATCGAATTGATCTACCGTCATGCTTATTCCGACCTGCGGCTTTTCCGGGACGATATACCCGATAGCTGGTTGTACATTGAATTGTTTACTTGAAATAGATAGCCAAGAGCAGATTGCACTGTGAATTTGATCATCTGTGGGTTCAGTTATCTTAGTTCGGTGGTGCCTACCCAGAAGTAACCTTGAATGTAGTCGGATCGGTCATCTCATTTGTACACGAAGCATTATATATTTAGGGGTATCTATTAACTCTACGAAGGCTTCTAGAAATGCATTGAGGTTCCTCTATCGATTTCTACACAGTGTTGCACTTCTGGAATCAACACTCTCGTGGCTTTCTGATCCTCCGACGGCAAAGCCCATTGCCATTCCACTTGCTTGGTGGAAAAGTACATGACAATGGAACATCCAGATTCCTGGATTGTCTGCCCAAAACCTCAGGATCACAAATCCTCTCCTTGGCACGGAGACCGTATCCTTTAGTAACGGGTTGGCAAGGTTGAGGGCTAGTTCTGAAGGCACTCCTCCACTGGATTCGGCGTATGGGGTGTAAGAGCCCCAGCCGTGCTCGCTTCGATGAGAGTATAAAACATAGAAACTATAGCCATGGAGATGGAACGGATGTGATCCATCATCGAGGTTGTTAATTATAATATCAATCCACCGTCCAGGTGTTCTCTGGCCCTGGCTCTGATAGGTCGTCTCGGGAGAGAGGGGTATCCATGGTATTAATTGATGGGCGTCCCAACTTTCTCTCGGTAGTGACAAGAGAGGGGATGATTGGGGTCTCCAAGTAGTTCGGTTCATGAAGCCTTCTACATGGTTGTTGTGTATGGTTAATTTCTGAGATTTTGTGTACAACAGGATTACCCCATCGGGTTCCTGAGGTAACTGTGGAGACAGAGCTGAAAAGGATCGTGCCTGGGAGAGGTCAAAGCGGGATTTGCCCTTAGTTGGGACAAGTTCGCTTGGTTTGCGGGATATTTGGGGCGAAGGGAGAAAATTTGTTAGCGGGAAGGCTTGGTTCGGCCGAAGCGCGAAGTTTGTATATTTTAGATTTCTAGATATGTAGTGAGTTTACGGCATACATGGCTTCGAATCGTTGGACTTACTCAGGATCTAGTTCTATCTCCAACTGGGCTGAAGAAGAAGTGTTCTGACTCGATTGAAACAAGAGATCTACACGCTCTCCAGGATAGAGAATCCCTACGGACTGGGCAGGTGTGCCCAGTATTCTCGAACCTCCATCCGTTGTCAGCGGTGTAAGGGTGCCTTCATTTACGCCAAGAGTGAAGCCGGTTAAAGTTCTGGTATATAAAGTTAATTTACCTAAATGCCAGGACCAGAACTTGGAGGGAGCACCACAAGCACGTGTAAGACTTACCCTACATTTACTACGCGCACTCGGGTTGGGACACCCATCAGGTGTCGCCCTAGGATGCCATGCAACTGCTCATTTGGGATATCAATACATTCGACTGGATTTGCTGGGACTGCCATGGAGCAGATAAATTTCCCAGCGCCATTTACCAGTAGCGAATCGGGGGCAGGCTGTTTTCAAATTAGTATAACGTCAAGAAAAGTAACCGGACCAGAGTAATGATTTTTGTCCCGCCCTGCATTTTGCGCTTGACGTTATTTGCTTCTCCATTCACAGCGTGTGCAGGTTCTTTTTAACGTTGCATCCTTGCCGTATCATTCGAGAAAAATCAGAACGTACCTCGTTTACCAAACCGACATATCTGGTATACCACTCGAGGACGTCTTCGGCAGTCTTATGATACCAGTCCCCCACCATCAACAAGATCTCTTTCTCATATCCATATTTGAGCAAATCAGTGGCCGTGTCCGCGGCATCAGCCTCTTCCGCCGCCTTGTGGATCACTAAGCCACCATACAGACCATCGCCACGGTACACGGCGCTGTGGGCATGCCACCAGAAGGTGCCGGCTTCGCTTCCCACGTCGAACTCATAGGTGAAGCTCTCGCCCGCCGGAAGAGGGCATTGGGTCACGCCCACGGCACCGTCCATGTGGTTACTGCCGCGCATCTGCAGGCCATGCCAGTGAATGGAGATGCCCTCGGTGGCATCGGCGAGGGCGTAGCTGTCGGCGAACGTCGCACTCTTCTCCCCGGGAGCCAGGGCATTGGTGACCTGGATGATCAGCTTATCGCCCGGGCGACATTCGACGGTGGGCCCGGGAAACTGGCCGTTCACCAGATAGACTCTCTTCTTCACCCCGTCGGGCCAGCGATAGTCGGAGGTGATGGTCCAGTTCTGGACGATGGTGGTGGGCGGGCGGTGGATGTGGTCGTTGGGATGCAGATCGATGCCCACGTATTTCTCGACACTCATCTCGGGGCTGTACATGCCGGTGTGCTGGAAGAAATTGAGGAGTGTGCTGTGCCGGGCCGGATGTCGGCCAGCCATGACGAGGACGATGAGGACGAGCGTGCCCACAGCCAGCGCGACGGTGGTGCCCAGGCTGGGTGCTCGCCGTGCCAGCCTCTGCCGGCCGTGTCGCTCTTGCTGCTTGGGCTCGCCATCTCCATCCTGCGCATCTTGGTGGTGCAGATACGCACCGGCAGCTTCGCAGTCCATCTCAGCAGCAGCCGCCGCCGCAGCGAACGCGACGGCAGCGCCCTTGCGCGTAACCCCCGAAGCCATTGCCGCGACGAAGTGCCTGGGGTTCTGGAGCGTCTGGAGCAGCAATTCCAAACCACGATCACGATCCACCAGCAGCGTCTTCCCACACCATGCTCCGATGTTCAATTGCACGGCGCGGATGGTTTATGGGACGTCGAGACGGCGGGCGGAGGGCATGGCGATGCACAGCCGGGGAGAAAGTGAACAGCAGACGGAAGAACCAGCGCAAGAGCCAGAGTCACCGTCAGAACCAGAGCCGGAGCAATTGCAAAGATGGAGGAGGCTGGCGAGCACGCGGCAGAAAAGAGCGACGTCGACGATCGGTGGCTGCACCACCATGGACGCCGCCCCGCCGTGGGCTCTTTCCGCGGTGGTTCTGGAACGGCCACGGCGACGGCGCCCACTGGGCCGGCACATTAAGCTTAGGCACGTGTGGCGAGAGCCAGTGCCGAGAGTGTGCAGAAGCGGCACGACTCAGGACGCTCCCCAGGCGCCGTCGCTGGAGGGGCTCGGGGCCGGGGCTCCCCTCGCGCCGCCACAGGCCCCGACCGTGCAGTCCAGGGCCTGTCTTGCCCGCACGTGGGCTGCGAACGGCGCACCCTGGCGGGCCCAGCCTGCGCTGCCCAGCGCCTGGCCCTCGATACCTCCAGGCAGGTCGTCGCAGAGCCCCCGAATCCCACGGGGAGCCGCAGGCGGTGGCGATTGGACGTGTGCCTGGCAGTGCGCGTGTTCCTGGCTGCTGTTGCTGTAGCTTTCTCGGCCTTCGCACCGGCACCCTGGGACCCGGGAGTGGGCCATCCACGCGTGGTTGGTCTGCTCCAGGAAACGTGATGGCTCAAGGTCGACCCCAAAGTGAAGCTTAAGTATCTTCCCAGGAAGAAAAGTGGAATGCCGCACGGCACTATCGAGTGCGAAGAGACAGAAGAGCCCGACAGTGCTGCCATTGCCTGCTACGCTGCTCCTAGTGCTCCGCGGTCCAATGAAGGCACCCGCCTCCATCCCATCCCTCGCTCTCGCGTCGTGCGCAGCGTGAGTGCACGTGGAGCTGCGTGTAGCTACCTGGGTGAGGGGGCCCAGTGGCCTGGAAACGTCGTGGGGATCTTCGGGAGCATGGCTCATGCTGGCAGGAAAGCCCACGAGCTCCAATGCTTCCGAAAAGTGTCATATAACCCGCCGGATCCCCGTTCGGATCTTCCTGCTCCAGCCCATCCAGATCCTTGCGATCCATTGACCATCCGTCGCAATGGCTGTTTTTTCCAAGCTCTCCACCGCGGTGGTCCCTCTCCTCCTGGCGGTGCCCGCCATGGCGGCTGGCTCCATCAAGGACGTGGAGCATGTCGTGCTCTTCATGCAAGGTAGCGTAGAAGTTCTCCAGGAGCAACAATGGGTGCACCTTGGGGCTGACGGAACCTCACCACAGAGAACAGAGCTTTCGACCACTACTTCGGCACCCTGGCGGGTGTGCGCGGTTTCTCCGATCCCAACGTCCAGATCAACTCCAACGGCCGTTCCGTCTGGCAACAAAACGTCACCTCGGCTCTCTCCAACGAGACGGACTACCTCCTGCCCTGGTACTTGAACTACTTGGGCGGTGACTACGTCAATGGCACCCAATGCATCGGTGCCGGGAGCAACGGCTGGTCGCCGAACCACGCCGCCTTGAACGGAGGCCGAAATGACGGCTGGGCCATCTACCAGACCCCGCAGAGTTGGGGCTACTTCACGCGTAAAGATCTTCCCGTACACTACGCCATTGCGGATGCTTGGGCCAGCGGAGATATGTATCAGGTATGTGGGATAGAAGAGCCGATGCGGCGAGAATGCACTTCGCGGAATCATCGCCCGGTCGTCATGTAGGTTGCTAACGGCTCGCAGCAAAGTGTCATTGCTTCCACCAACCCCAACCGTGTGACGTGGGGATCGGGTACAGTCAACTCCCCTGGTTCTCCCCCAGGAGATGCTTCCGTGGGAGGATACCCATACATTGACAACAACGAGACCCCCGGTTGTGAGGGCAGCAACGGATTCAACTGCTACCCGCTCGAGTGGGAAACCACTCCTGAGCTGTTGGAGAAGGCCGGTGTCCCCTGGATGCTCTACCAGAATGGTCTCGCCAATGTTTCCCATTTTACCGACAATTTCGATGATAACCCATTTGCTTGGTTCAAGCAGTACCAGACCGCTGCTCCGGGTACGCCTCTCTATGAGAAGGGATTCGTTGGAGAATTTATCGAGACTTTCTATGAGCAGGCTGCAAATGGCACGCTCCCCGCCGTCTCCTACATCATTGGCCCGGCCGTGCTCTCCGAGCACCCTGACAATACTCCTCAATCAGGTGGCTGGCTCCAGAAGCAGATTGTTGACGCTGTTACTTCCAGCCCCATCTACAACTCCACCGTCCTTATGATCTCTTTCGACGAGACTGGAGGATGGGGCGACCACGTCACCCCATACCACTCTCCTAATGGTACTGTTGGTGAATGGCTTGAGGACCCTTACAAGGAGGTGGGCTATACCTACACTGGCCCCGGTTATCGTCTTCCTTTCGCTGTGATCTCGCCATGGACCCGCGGAGGCAGTGTCTTCGTGGAACACGCTGACCACAACTCCCAAATCCTGTTCCTCGAAAACTGGTTGGCCGCTAAGGGCTTTGATATTAAGACTCCTGAAATGAACCCCTGGAGACGTGAGCACATGTCTACCCTTATTAACATGTTCGACTTCGAGAACCCAGATTACTCTGTTCCAGAACTTCCATTTGCTGCAGAGCCATACATTTACCCTCAAACTGATATCTTTGAGCCTACTGCATACTGCCAAACTCTGTACCCTGACGGAACCCCGCCTGCCCCTTACGGCAAGCAGATCGCCCCAGATGCCGTACACACGCTCTCTGAGCAGGGCTTCAAGGAAATGCGTGGTCTTCTCACCGAGGGCCGTTATATCGTCTTTGAGTACGGTGGCTTTGCTCTTAGCAACCAGGGTAAGCCAAGCGACGACTTCGCTGCTACCCCAGCCACGGCGGCTCACGATGATATCCATCAACGCTGGATTGTTAATTACCTTCAAGACAATGGTGGACAGGCTCCTAGCACCTTCACCATCAGCAGTGCTTTCGACGGCCGTTACATTGGTGCACATCTTGGATTGAGCACCAGTGTTAAGGGTGCTGAGACCTATACCGTCAACTTTGCCCCCTCCAAGGGTTACTCTCTACAGAAGGAGAACGGCAAGTATCTCACCATTGACACCCACGGCACTGTCCAAATCACTGCCGAGGAGACCTTCTTTAAGGCTTATTCCGTTACCTATTCTTCATAAGTAACACGTTAAAGACGTGTCAGCTGAAGAGCTTTCTCGTCTTACTATTAGTACTGAAATAGTCCTACAATATACTATCGTGAACTGCACAAATATTTCCAGCGTGATCCAAGCCACACTAAGAGGCGATTCCTTGATAGTAAGAGACACCCGAATGAGTAGATGCTAGGATCCAGCAACAAATATTAAGATTCTGAAGACCTATTTGCTTTTTTCTTGGTGGTAAAAGATAACTTCTGGCCTATCGCCCATATGGTGAATACAGTATCCCGCATAGCGCAGCTTCTGTCTGCAGAAAACAAATTTCTTCCTAATAGCTTCAAGGTACATGCTGACAGAATTAACTAGTAGAAAACCCACGCGGAAGCGTTCGTCGCGAACCCAGATTGATATAAGAGGGCTGAATGATGCCATGTGTGCCTAAACACAATTAATAAGCTTCAATACCTTTGTAGACACTGATTTATCAACACAAAATGGTCTCGAATTGCTAGTGAAGATGTGCTGATTGCGTTAAATCAATGTTATCATCAATAGACGTTCATTACTAGCTGAAGATCAAGAACACTACATTGTAGATCACATGAAACAATAATTGACGTTGCATCGTGAAAGCGCAACTGCTGATACGATCCTTCTTCATATGTACCGTGGTATTGCAACATTGAAAACCCAAAAAGTCTCTAAGTCACCGGAATTCAGAGCTTCTCTCCGAATGCCTTTATCTTGTATTGTATCATATCCTTATGGATACCTTGCCAGAAATGCCGATGCTGGGCAAAAGTTTCAAATTCCGGCGCCGGAATCCGAGGGAAGATGCCCATCTTCAAGACGATTTTTCCTGGATAGATGGGGGTAACCGATTTTATAGGGCTGAGGCCGTCAGCTAATACTGGATCTGTTTATTTGACTGCAGGGGCGAAGGTGAGCACTGACTTGCCACACTGGGAACAGAAGAACCTGCAAAGCGGGGTCCCACTTCCCGTTTCAATATCGACAAATTTTGTCAGAGTTCCTTTCCGGTCCTCGATATTAACCTTTTCCTCTTCAATTATGAGATTACTGGCGACATAGCTACCAGCAACCTTTCGGCAATTTGCACAATGGCAGAGATGCCCTCGACGCTTGCTGAATAACTCACGATCCTTTATAGTCACTTTTACGGACCCGCACAAACAAGTCCCGCTGAGGCTCTCAGCAAACTTAGAAGAGTCGAACAGGTTTGGATCTCCTGCGAGTTCTAGCATATCTCATCAAAGCTGGCCGAGACCGCAGTCTTTCCACAAGCACAGTAATATGAGCCTCGTCAACTCTAGTGACTATACGGCGCGATGGCGTGTCATGCTTTTAAGCTTCCACAGTAAAACGGGGGCTTTTATAAAGGTTGTCGGCTAATGGCCCCCCCATTACAAGTATGCTCTCTAATAATTCAACGCCACAACTGTTATTAATTAGAGTGGAGTTAGTGTGCCACTAGCAAAGCCGCCATGTCATATCCATGATATTTCCGAAGCTACCCGTTGTATCAAGTATTTTAGTCTACTATTTTCCGCATATTTCGATACAGGTACAAAGTATAGATATCTATCACATGATAAATTTAATCAATTGCTATTATAGATTACAGTTCTGAGGTAGAATTGTTGTATAGTCCACGACAACAGGACCATATATAGAGTAATCACTTTAGCCCACGGCAGAGAAGCATGTCGGTCTTGATCACTTAGGGTTACCAGCATCATGTTACATTGCGCTAATATCAAGTCTATTCGATCCTATTCGATCCAAAGTGAGCTCGGANTATCTTGAAAACCGAAGACGGCTTTTTAACTTTATAACGGCAATGGTGTACCGTATCGACAGACATGCAGCTCAGCCCGTCTTACCCCAGTCCTCCCCCGCTTTCCACGGCAAACTACTGGAAGTCGACGGATATAATATCTTGCATATCGCGCTCACGGTACACGGGTGTTGTAAATTTCCCGCTCATATTAAGACGCTCAACAACAATTACTAGCTATAGATTAGTGGCTGATCATGGTTTCTACCTCGTATGACTTGATTGTAGTTGGCTCTGGCTTTGCCGGTTGCATGACTACGCTTGGTTTTCTCGAGGCGTGCCAAAAGCTCAACAAGCGTGGACGAGTTGCCCTTGTGGAGGCTGGCAAAAATGGTGAGCGTTGTGGTGCTTCTCGCTGGACGGGTGCCTTTTTGCGTCTGGATCAGAGCCTTAATTTCGATGAGGACTGGATTAAGGAGATGATCCAGGTTAGTAATAATCAAGCCGATCTTGAGTATTGTCGGAAGCTGGAGCAGGAAGCCAAGACTACTGCAAAATATCTTCAGGATCATGGTGTCAAGCTTGTTCCACAGGAGGAGAAAAACGTGAGTGGTCATAGTCGCGAAGGAGTTTCCCCCCAGTTAAATTGGGTTTGTAGGTTCTCCTCGAATTCAAAACGAATCAGCGCTTTGTTATCCCCGATGGAGGAGGATGGGTGTCATCAAGGCGCTTATGAAACATATCGAACAGTACGACAACTGCGACATCCACTGGCAGACTGAAGGTCGAACCCTGTTGACAGATCATCAAGGTCGAATCAATGGATTACAAGTACGCAAATCCAACGGGTTACTCGAAAACTTGTATGCCCCTGAAGTAATGTTGGCAAGTGGTGGGTTTGAAGGTAATCGTGAGATGCTTGCGAAATACGTTGGATCAAAGACTCATGAGCTGGAACTCATTGCACCTGGTTTAAAATACAATCGAGGTCAAGGACTCAATATGGCGTTAAACGTTGGGGCTGACACCGCAGGTTCCTTTGACGGGATCCATACTGAACTCGTCGACACCCGCGCCACAAAGCCAGACGCTGTTATATGGGGCCATGCTTATGGTATTGTGGTAGATGAAAACTGCGAACGTTTCTATGATGAAGGGAAACGACATCTCTTCGCTACCTTCGAGATGATCGCTCTCGAGCTTTGGCGTGATCACAACAACAAGGGCTATTTTATCACAGATGATACCATTATGAAGAGATTCCGCCCTGGCTGGGTTTTCGAAACTACAGATCAAGAACCTATTAAAGCAAACACCATTCAAGACTTAGCCAAGAAACTTGGAGTGGATGCGATGAAGCTCCAGAAGACCGTCTCCGAATTTAATGCGGCATGTAATGATAAACCCTTCGATCTTATGAAACTTGATGGGAAGGCAACTGCGGGACTTAAAATCAACAAATCGAACTGGGCAAACCCAGTGGAAACTCCACCTTACCATGCCTTTCCTCTTAAAGCCCAATTAACATTTACCTACGGTGGCATTAAGGTCAATACCGATTCACAAGTCTTGGGAACAAATGGTGCCCCGATCCCTGGATTATGGGCCTCTGGAGAACTGACTGGTCTCTACTATAATGGTTAGGGTTTGTAGTATACTATAAAGAAGTACTAACAATTAAGACAGAATATCCACCATGCACTTCTGTACTCCGATCCTTAACGTTTGGCCGATTGGCTGGTACCAAAATTGGGACTGAACTGTCTCCACGTGAGAGAAGCCTACTTTAGTTGATCATTTGAGGTAGATATCTAGCAGGTCATATTCTAGTGACATTATATTCGTACAATGAAAGGTTTGATACTTTGTTATGGAGATAGTCTATCCCAGAATGATATTGATGGGTCGTCAATACTCGTACTTAGCTGACATCCCAATGCATATTGAGATGTTTTATATGTTATGTCTTAGCCATCTGCTCTCTGTTCAATATATCCTCTCGTTACTGCGATATCCCAACGGATGGTTTGTTAGAAGGGACTCTCCATACCACTCGGGAGAAAATCAGGCATGCATATTAGTTTGACCAGGATTTCTATCACCTTGCACATCGAACTGTATAATTTAACCTCCTCATCATTATCCTAAGTATTGCAGAGAGGAACCACAAAGATTCCGCGGAAGAGTTCCAATCAAACGTTCCTTCAGTTGTAAGTTATTGCGGTTCAGCAAAATCGACAATCAGCTTCGGGTTTATTCAACCACAAAGGCATGTAATCGTCATCTAAGCACTGCACTTGTCACACTCCATCAGGAGCTTTTTCATGAGATTGGTTTTGGCGGGCACTAGGCTCCCGAGATGCTTGACTTCGCAGCGGCTATAGGCTGGCGAGTTTAAGCACTATAAGGGCCAAGAGCCTCCCAACTACACTATCTAGGGAGCCTGTGACTGTGATAGGACCCCATTGTGTGGGAGAGCATGGCGGACCGTACAAGGGCGCATGCTACAGCTAAAGCTATGTTACAAACGTGAAAGGGAAGGTGGGTGGGCAAAAAGGTCGCGGTGATCAACTGTGCAAAGCATGAGGGAGCATAGGGGGAAAGGAGGTCCCTTGTACGCTTCCCGTTTGCGCTTAGACCTCCTTGCTCACCATTGCACTCATACAGTACTTGCAAGAGGACCCAGTCCTTTATGGCCATGATAGTGTGCCCGGGTTATTACCGTCGAAACATAGAACACTTGATACGATTCTTGGGGAACGCTTCTCAACCTCATACTTAGGAAACGTAAGTTATGAAATGGTCAGAAGCTCATGCTCAAGTTTGATAGGTTTCCAGATTTATTCCTATCCAAAAGACGAATACTATGAAAATCGTGCTGTCTCAACATTTTAGAATACTCAATTGCCTTCGTCCCCACAATTCTCTGCTTACCTTAAGCAAGATAGACAGCGGAGGGGGTAAGGAGTTACATCAGAAATAAACCTACAGGAAGAATTCAGATTAATTCAACAAGTTCTTGATTCTGATAAGTGAGAGACCACTAGGCAGTTCAGTATATTTAGGAATTTAGGGAGTTTAGAAGGATAGGCTCCATGGCCTAGCCCCAGAGAGTCTGCGAGCACCCAGTGGAGCGGAGTGACTAGAATTAGAAGACGCAATCCAGCAGTTTCTCGGCGGGAGAATACTACAAGGCTGGGAAAGGCTATGAATAGGACCGTCTTGGCATGAGAAGTTGCCTCTGAAATGTATCGAATTAAATCAATCCATCTACCTTGCCTCAGCTCTATTATAAGTTTGGTAACGGCATGATTTGCACAGAGCGCGCAGGCCTCGTCAGACTTCGACTAAGTTCCAGATAAGCGTAGTCGCAAATAGGCCCGACTCACGATAACATATAGCTAAAGATGGCTTGATTACGATGGATTAGAAAGACTTAATCGATATGGAGCACGCAAGATAATAAACTCTAATTAGCACCTGCTGAATTTGATGTCACGATATAGAGAGGATGGTGGGAAATGTGGTAAGCTCGGAGGAATTCAAGCCGAGTACCCACAAGCAGCAAACCATAAATAGGAACACTGCTTAGAGGGATGCTGAACTTTATGAGTCATTTCGTAGCAACAATTTATTGCTCTAGATTATCATTACCACTAACGGTGCTGTGCTTTTCCCTTTTTCTTTCTCGTTTGATCCCGCGCAAACCTTGGCAGTCAATAAGAAATTATTAATTGTCTACGTTCCGTGGCTAGCGATGGATGAGATTTCAGCTGCATTAACAAATGCATACCAGTCCAAGCGACTAGTCTATCGAGATATCGAGAACAACGACGCCGATAAAGGACTGATTCACAAATTTGGCCCAGCCGACCATATCAGCTGGGGTCTCGTCAATTCTCGTCTCTTCAGAGATATTAATAAGAAAGCAAGTCTAGACTGGCTTGGACAGTTCTTAGAGTCCGGTTTACTTTTAAAGGTCCTCATCTGTCTCCCAGATCCAACAAAAGAAGACGTCGAATCAAGCAAGTTTGGCCCTGGCTCTAGGGCAGCCAAAATCAGAGAAAATGCTATCCCAATAGGGAGCCTGACATTATCTAAGCTCCGTGAGGATTCCTTTCAAGCCCCTGCTACTACTGTCGGAATTTGTATTGGCGAGGAGTATCAGAATCAGGTATGTTAGATATTACTTCAGGTTAGATGACAGAATGGACATTGACGGGTGATAAAATCGATAGGGGTATGGTGCTGAAGCTATAAGCTGGGCAGTGGACTGGGCATTCAAGTTTGCGAATGTGCACAGGGTTGAAATAGTCACAGCAAGTTATAATGCGAGGGCTGTGCACCTATACCAGAAGCTTGGCTTCAAACTTGAAGGTAGAAAGCGCGAGGTAGTATATATGAATCGCAAATATTACGACTCGATTGAGTTTGGAATACTAGAGAACGACTGGAAAGAATTGAGGGGTATAGAATGAATCGGGGTGATTTCTGACGAGTTCAGGGTTTCATTCACTGCCTTTATTACTATATTGAAAGATCATGACACCGGAGAACTTGCATGATCAGGGAATATTGGTATCTGCACAACGACCACTAGTCATGTGATCTAAAACAATATCGCGATGGTGACAGATAACCCTTACTAATTAGTGTCTGTCTATTGACGATGGGCGGAATAATTGCACCGCGGAACAGTGGTCTAATTACAGGCAAATGTAGCATTCAACCTGCGTGTCCACCCACTCTGTTGCCATGCTCAGAGTACGCCTCGCTCGGAGGACAGGGAGAATGAGCCAGGTCATTCTGACTAGCATAGCAAAAAAAGCATCAAACTGTATTCTCCTAGTTAACTCTGTAAACAGTCTCAAATTCGTAATTGAAGACAAGGGTTGGTAAATCATAATCGATCAGGTGGGTGGATAGGCCTTGCCGGAATACTTTCCAATTTGGAAATTGCCAAGCGGATGAGTCACACGCCGAAGGTCCGAACCGAAGTCACATCTGTTCATAATTTTGATATTTAATCCTGATTATAGGTTTTCAAAATGCGGGATTCTTAATATCTTATTATTTCATTATTCTGTAACTTTGCCTTCCTGGCCTACATATTGATAGGTCATATCGAACTTTCTCGACACGAGCAAACAAAAAGTCATGGATATCACCAGTGTTTCCGAACCTCGCATGATACATGATAGATACTTGGTAGATATTCCTGCAGTGGAGATTCCTCCCAGCGATGTCACCCTTGAGCCGCTTGATGTAACAGAAAGTCCCACGATCCGCACCAAGCTGCGTCTATATGCCATCTTGTCAGCGCTCTATGTAGCCTAACCCATCCTGATCTTCAGACGACCTAGTTAACATTTTTCTGTAGCTTGCGCTCTTTATATCTGCCCTTGATCAGACCGTCATCTCAATAGCTATTCCTACAATATGCGCAGATCTACACTCTGCATCGGGCTATGTTTGGATTGGCGGCGCCTACCTGCTGGCCAGCGCTGCTGCAGGTCCAATCTGGGCCAAATGCAGCGATATTTGGGGCCGCAAGTCCCTCTTGCTGGTTGCAGTCGCGCTATTTACAGCCGCCAGCATCCTTGCAGCGTTGAGCTTCACTATGCTAATGCTAATTTGTGGACGAGCGATACAAGGCACAGCTGCTGGTGGTCTGATACAATTGGTGATCATTACGATCTCGGATCTTTTTAGTGTGCGGAAGCGATCGTTATATTTGGGCTTCGTAGGATTCGTGTGGGCTCTGGCCGGATCCGCGGGCCCTTTAATCGGGGGAACTTTTACACAGTTCAAAAGCTGGCGATGGTGCTTCTGGATTAATCTCCCCATCTCTGGGGTGGCCTTCGTCCTCTTATTTCTTTTCCTGGATGTGCACAATCCACGCACGAAGCTAGGCGAAGGCATTAAGGCCATGGATTGGCTTGGGGCCTTCTCTATCCTGGCGGTAACCCTTCTACTTCTCATAGGGCTTGATTTTGGCGGTACGATATTTCCGTGGAATAGCCCAAAAGTTGTCTGCTTGATCGTGTTTGGTACACTTATGATCGGCTTTTTCCTCTTTAGTGAGTATCGCCTGGCGAAATATCCCCTAATATCGCCCGCCGTGTTTAGAAGCTGGTCTAATAACGCGACTTTCTTTGTTGTCTTCTCGCACGGCATGGTACTCATAGGCATCGAATACTATTTGCCACTATACTTTCAAAGTGTACGGCAATCCTCTCCTCTTCGCAGCGGTATCCTACTACTACCATTGATAGTAACGCAAGCCATTGTCGAAATTTTAGTCGGTGTCCTGATCAATCGGACAGGTCACTACAGAGAATTCATATGGGCTGGTGTAACGCTCATGACAATAGGGACAGGGTTATACATAAATTTTGGAACCAATACGTCTATTGCGGCACTCGTCGGGTTGGAAATCGTTGGGGGGCTCGGCCCTGCGCTTCTTTTCCAAGGGCCTATGGTTTCTATCCAGAACAGTGTAAGCCAGGCCGATACTGCAGCCGCCACAGCTTCATTGGGGTTTATCCGTAGCATTGCTATGTCACTGTCTGTCGTAGTTGGTGGTTTGGTATTCCAAAAGAGCATGGATGCTCGGCAATCGTCCTTAGCTGCAGCTGGGCTCAACAGATCTACCCTGGAAGCCTTGTCGGGTAACCACGCAGCGGCAAACGTGGGTATTACACAGTCGATCCGAGACTTCTCGCAGCGTCAAGTTGTTCTAGAGGCTTTTGCGTGGAGTATGAGAAACATATTTATAATGTATACATGCTTGGCGGCCGTTGCCACGGTAGCCAGTGTATTCATCAAGCATCAAAATCTGAATACAGAGCACACAGAGACAAAGACTGGAATAGAACAGTTAAAAGGCCGTAAACAGTAGGCATTAATTAGAGACGGAGCACGGATATTTTAGATAAATCGGTACAATGACCATCTCGCAATCGCATCGTATCTCATTATCATATAATATCATTTGCTTAAGGGGTGTATCCAATCACTTGGCATAATTTGAGGGTCACGGTCAATCAAATCAAATCAATACCTGCCCCAATTCTGGATTAATCTAGCCAATAATTCGAAGGATTTACTGGACGCCTGCCTTCTCCGAATGGATCCTCTTAGGTTACGTCTGTGTAGATTTTCTGATGTTAACCATATCTCGAATCGATGTCTATCCGCTCAATGTATTGGCAATAATCGAAGATTGCTTCTATCTATAGTTATCTATTTATCTTGTAGCATGATATCGTGTAATAGTAGCAACCGCAACAGAAAGCGTATCTAAATACCTCGATCTGTTCATAGAGTCAAATCTACTAAGAAGTTTACGAAGCTGAACTGTTATATGTTTGGCCATAAGCGCGCATCACACGATAAGTGCAAGCAAGCTTGCTTACAAGAAGGGTACATATCGGCTTACCAATTCGATAACTGAAGTATAACGCTTCTGATGTCATCTTAGCAACGCCACCTGACGTATCATTAAAGTATCACTATCTGCTCATTACTACTTTTGCAACTTTAATGTTGGCATTAATGGAAACCTTTTTCGGAAGGACCTCGGCGGTCAATTTGCTAGCTCTGTAACTGGCGATCTGCCCAAGATGTTATGGTATTGGTGTCAAAAGGCCTCATGTTTGATCTCTCTGTATAATTTTAATATCAACGATTTCAACGACCCCCAGAAACAATCGGAGAGCTCCTCAACCTATTAACAAACTTGACCTAATGAAATGGACATCCAGCTTGCATTACTGTGGTTATAGCAAAGTTTTGTATTATGCGCACACCTCTACTTCCGTTGGGGCTGGATTTAGTTCCCAGTTACTCTTATATCAATAGCATTTGGGAGGTTCGTTTAAAAGAATCGATGCGAGGCATACACAATTTCATGACGGTGCTGTTAAACACATGGGATCAGTATACCGAACTGATCGGTGTGCGTGACTGCATAATTGTTATTTACTAAGCCCTTATTTCTTGTTACGTCAAACCGAGTACAATGTCATTCCATTCCTGCGTGTGGTTGAGGGCATGAGTGGTTTCATTCATTCGCTCGTGTCTCGCATGTTCTGATCGTACCAACCAATGAGCCGCCTACCCGGACACGAGAGCGGACACTCCTCCAACCGAACACTGTGGCTGTTGATGCCTGAATTTATGGGGAGTGCCAAGTTAGGCGGTGAATACTGTATATAACGTAAATCCCTGTGTCAACGAACACCCTGCGTTACCGAACACTTCCCCTCCACCCTCCTTCCACTTGTATATTCAACAGCAAATATTCAACTAATAACAACAAATAATTATATTAATTCAGCGACTAATTAACTGAGGACATTTGTTAATTTTATAGCTTTCAATCCTATAGCCTGAATACTTTAGTAGTTATTGTGATAGCTGTTGCAAAAAATCAATAGATACCGAAAGATTAATAACTTCTTTTATATTTTGCCTTGTAGTATTTGACTGAATTAATACCTAAGCCTTTTACTTAATTAATGAACTTGTATAAATTATACGTTGTTTAATTTTATATAATTTTCGTTGTATTACAATATTTATAGCTTTTAATTCCTTAATTTCTTTTGCTAAAAACATAATATTGTATATAATTAATTCGCAACTTTTAATAAATTAATTTAAAACTGTTTTAGTAAAAGTTAGAGAGTTATTTTGTTCCTTGAACAAACGTTGAATAATCTGAGATTAGTACTGTAATTAAACAATATTATAAGATATCTCTGGAATTTATCGTATACTTGAATTACTATTATAGATATTTTTTAAAAAAGTAAAAGTATAATTAATTTGAAAGCGCAATTTGCTCAGTACATATTTTAGTTCATATGGAATTAATCTAGTAATTAAAAATTTACTTTGAATAGTTGTTGATTTAAAAGTTTGTTAATATATAATAAGATATATTTCCAGGAAATTTTTTTTATTAATATAATGAATTTTGCTATTCATTTTAGTTTCAATTTAAGCACTATATATCTGTTTAAAAACTGAAAAACAAGTTATATCAAGTAATTGAAAAATATAAAATGAATAAAAAAATATATATATTAGAATAATATTATGTTGAAAGTAAAATACATCGAATTCAGGTATTATATAACTTCTATAATTATCTAATATTAGTATACAATATTAACTCTTAGTTTTATCTTTAGTAATAGGTTCGAAAATTTTTAAAAGTTATTCAAAAATAATTCGATTATTGGTTTATTTATTAAAACTTTATTTAATTCTTTAACTTTCAAATAATAAGTTAGTTAAAGTTTATTAGTGATGTTTGCTTTTAAAAATAAGTATAAGTAGCAAAATTTATCTATAAATATTAACTGATTTAATTACTGTTATTTATTTACAATTTTCAAATTATATATATAGAGGTTTTCTAAAAGTTTCAGATAATATGATTATTTTAGTTATAACAATTACATTTATTACAAATTTAGTCTTATCAAAATTATATATATCGTTGTCAAAGATACTATATTAAACTTTGATCTCCAAAAATTGATTAAACTACTGTTAAATAATTTTTAGATTTTTATATTTAGTTTGCAAATAAATATATTTGCGAATAAATTTGGTAGTTAACTTTATATAATATTTCAAGAATTTTTGAACTCAGTTTTTGTTTATAAGTAAAAGTGAAAGTTGTTTACTACATTTAGTAATCAAATTATTAATTATTATTTTTATATAAGAAAACCTAAGAAGTATATCACGTTTATTTATAGATATTATCTATTGTATTAGTGATTTTTCTTTAAATTAAGTTATTTTGAATCTGTTATTATAAATTGTAAAAACTTCAGGGTGTCTTTTTATTCAATTATAAAATATAATCATAAGTATATCAAAACTACGTGCTGCAGCTCGAATTAACTTGATTTTTTTGTTTTTGAATGCATTAATAGCAAGGAAGATCCTTTTTTTCTGTTGTAGAAATGGCTTTTTAGGCATTGGAGCACGTTTTGGTGGAGAAATAATTGAATTTAAATGTAGGTTGTGATAAATTCAAAAATTGGAGGGGAAGTGTTCGGTAACGCAGGGTGTTCGTTGACACAGGGATTTACGTTATTACTCGAACCCTTCGTCACTGGAAATAGATTCACTTATGCAAATGTATAAATCTTAGATGTGTTAGCTTAATTGGCTCGTGTATTTCTGTTCTTATATTTTGACCAATAAAACCTCTAGTTTCAGAGAATTTTATGCACTTGCAAAAGTGACTCCCATTCTCTAGGTTGGGGGATAAGACGGCCAATTATCACGGGTTGTACTGTACCCCTCAGCACGGGAGATCAATCTGGTACGCGATCAACAAACCCTCGTATCACACAATCTTAGATAGGGGCGGATACGAGGACAGGGGTATCTACCAATCTACTTGTCAGCTTTGGCTTTGTCAATCGGCTGCAATTGGTTCTTTTTGTGTCATAACACCTTTCTCGTATTCTCAATTCTTGGCATTTTCCCTTGCAAACTAGGCTGACATATTTCAAATTTCTTTCTTAATATTAAAGAGGATAAAAAATCCTGCAGTTCATGTTTTATGTTGTTATTCTCATACTCCCTTTTGGTCCACCTCTATTTGTGATTTTTAGCATACTTTATTGTCAACCCAATGTGTACATGGCCTCACGATAGAAACAAAGTGTAAAACCACGGGATCCGTCTGACTTCTCGTCAGCCCAAAAATCTTCGAATGAACTAAGATCCATCCTTAGGTATTACTCAAATTTCCCTCTTAACGGAAGTCTGTTCCTTGTCTTTGTTGCCTCATATTCGCTGTTCCTGTGAAGCTCCTACCGGAGACGTTATTCGTTAATTTCTATAACAGTCTCGGGATGTGGCGGCCCACATATCATCATGTTATTCGCATGACCCTTGTTACGCTTGCTCTCGTCTTCGTGGTCTCCCATCTCCGACAATCAGGTCAGCTATTCAAATATCGCTTCGCCGAGCTATTACCATCCCAACAGAGATCATCGTCCGGAGATCCTCTTGGCGAGAACCAGCGGTTCTGGAGAGATTTCCATGAGATCCTGAAGCGATCAAAGCCCGACTGTCCATCACCAGTACGACTAGGGAAACATGCACCATCGATTGGTTTCGACCCAAGTGACATTTCCAACGTGACGATGCAGGAATACATCATGGTGGATCCAGAGGTGCAGGGAATACTCAAAACAGCACACTCGACCTTCATGCAGCTGGCGTCAGGGACAACAGCACCCAAAGTTTACTCGAAACACGGTAGTCGAGGTATCGTGAGCACTGCAGGCGGCCCATTATTGCCTGCGTTCCTGCTCACTTTGTACATGCTGCGCAAATCAGGGTCGGAGCTACCAGTGGAGATTTTTTTGGCCGACCAGACTGAGTACGACTCCTTCGTCTGCGAGAGAATGATGCCAGAGATGAACTCCAAATGTATTGTGCTATCTGATATACTTGATATTTCGCCTCCAAAGGAAGGGTTAAAGAAATACCAGTTCAAGATCTTCTCGCTACTATTTACGTCGTTTGAGCAGGTAATCTTCGTCGACGCAGACGACTTTCCCCTGCATGACCCAAGCTTCCTATTCGACTCGGAACCTTTCATATCAGCCGGCTTGATTACTTGGCCGGATTTCTGGAAGGTGTCGTATCACAGATCTTTTTTCGAAATCGCCTCTCAGGCTGTTCCTGACTCATTCCCATACGCTTCGACCGAATCTGGGCAGATTGTCCTCGACAAGCGCAAGCATCACAAGACGCTCCTCCTCTCCGCATATTATAACTTCTACGGACCATCTCACTATTATCCACTACTCTCACAGGGTGCACCTGGTGAGGGTGACAAGGAGACCTTCGTTGTTGCCTCCAAGCGCCTCAATCTTCCCTCATACCAGGTTAAAGCCGGGCCGGGTGTCCTGGGTCGCTTCAGCCAAGGCAAGTTCCAGGGTAGCGGAATTCTTCAGGCTGATCCCGCTTGGGATTTCCAGACACCTAACAACACATATTATGGCTGGAAGGGCGGAGCCGCCACACCCAACTCATCTTTCCTCTTTTTACATGTCAACCTGCCTAAGCTGAACCCGCAGAACCTTTTTGGCTCGGGAAGATATGCATTAGACGCCGAGGGGAACCCCCGTCGTATTTGGTCTGCTGATACCTCCAAGAAGCTCGGATCCGATATCGAACGGGTTGTTTGGGATGGTCTTCGCTCTATCACCTGCATGCTAGAGAATGAGGATCGTCGAATATGGGAAGGCGGTTTACAATACTGCCGAAAAATTGAACAGTACCAACGGGAGCTGTTCGGAGACAGTTAATGGAAGGTTATTATTAGATTTATAGTACTTTATATCCGTCTTGTGGTAGAACAAAGAAGGGTTTCTGGCTATTCATTTATTCGTTCTATGAAGCCTAAGTTAGTGCCATATCACAACAGCTTACAACATGTGTATAGAATAAATCCACCTCTATGTAGTATATTCTTTCATGCGGTAAAAAAACGTGGCCAACTCTCCTGCACTCGTGCAAGGACACCTTAGAATCTTGTCTCTTTCTCCCTTATCTCTCTTGTACAAATGATTTGCTCATATCCACTACATACAATTATGAGCTATCTATAGCGCACAGTCAGAGCAAGTGGCTAGCAACTGACTGGTCGTATGTGAACGGTATGGGAAGCTACAACTGGTAACCAAGCCGGCAGCGAATGAGACCCCAGAAATAGATGAATATGATTGTTGTGCCATACGTAAGGCAGCTGTTACTATGTATATATTAGGCACAGGTATTTAAAGTTTAGTGGGTAAGTGCATGCGTAGGAATCCGGGTTTTCTATCTTAGTCGCCCAAAGATAAAACACTGCAATACAGCACACGAAATATTTGCTCGGTGTCCACCAGAACAGAGATGGCCGAGGGTTTCGCTAGGCAGAGTGCTCCGGGAACTACGCTAGTACCACGAGCACGTTGATGATCGTATCGTAAAGTACAAGGCATGCGTTCGGCAAAATATTTGACCGCCATTTTTTATTCACAGTATCTACCCAGTGACTATCTATTCAGCAGCAATTTCAAGCGCTATCAGGCCTCCCGATTCATCATTGTGTATATCATTCGTGCAATATGTCTCAAGGGGGCAAGGAATAGTAAGCCAGCTCAGCCTTACAGCCCAACAACGAATCAATCGAGCGGTTTTGATTCAGCTTGTGTTGCGCTAGATGTTGTGGAGCGCGCGAACCCAGCTGATCTGATGTGAGAATTGTGTGCGCGTGATATCACGCGAGCTCATGCCCAACCCAGGCATATATATAACGTAGGTGTGGTATCTGTGTTTTTGTCGTATGTGTATCGTGTTATTAGTTCAGTATTTACATCTCTTCACATTTCGGGGTTTCATATATTTCTTCTATTCTGCAATTAGCCATTTTCAGCAGAGTTGCTCATCCATTAGGACTAATTGCGTTCTTTCACCCACCCCAAGAGCCACCGCACACTTCCCAACCTCAGGCTCAATTTGTAAATGGTAAGCTCTGTTCCAGCCTCATTATCTCCCCTCTCATTACCTGTTCTCCAAATTTCTCTTCCGAAACTCAAACTAGCGTCTAAACAAGGCACCGATAATCTATCTCATCCGTCACGGCGAAAAGCCCGCCAAGTTAGCAGATGGGAAGGATGCCGATGGTCTCTCGGCCAAGGGAGTGGAACGCGCTCAAGGATTAAGGAAAGTATTTGGAAAGGATAGTGGCTTTGATATCCAATATATTATTGCCGAAAAACCCAAGGAGGGTTCGTCTTTAATTTCCTCTTCTGTTTTCAGTTTTCCAGGCCCTTGCTTTTCTCTCTCCTCTCCTTCCCCCTCTTACAAGTAACTTTATCTCCTTCTACATCCACATTCCACTAGGAATTGACGAATTCTCCCTCACACAGACGGCGCCCGAGACCGCCCTCACGATACTATCCTCCCGCTCTCCCAAGATCTTGGACTCACACCCAATATATCCATCTCACGCAATGATGCCAGTGATGCAGCGGAAGCAGCTAAAGCCTACGAAGGATGGGGGAACGTGCTCGTTTGTTGGGAGCATGGTGTTCTGGCTAAGATTGTAGAACATCTTGGTGTAAAGGAGAGGGTTGTCTATCCTGAGGATAGGTTCGATATTATTTGGGAGGTTAAAAAGCCCTACCACAAATTAATCTGGGTGGGGAGTGAAGATGTGCCAGGACTCGATGATGGGGAGAACGGTATGAACGGAAACTGACAATGAAGTGCGGGTTGTACGGGATGAGGGTTGCTCGTGTTCTGACAGAACACCACATTCGTGGCGCATGCGTCTAACATTGATGACAATGAGGTGCAGGTGCACACACGAGCTTTAGGGAGATCTTTGAGGTGCTCGAGACCAATAGGAGGGCGAGAACATCGGAATTTCGGGGGGGACGGGCTATTATAGAGTAATAGGTGCTAATAACGAGGTGATTCCGCCGAGCAATGGGGAGCAAATGTACGCAGGAATAACTTTCATCGTGGTACAAGATGGAATGTAAGAATAGCAGAAGTTTTCTACACGACTAATAATATGCGGAACAACTTCCGAATTTGACAGCGAGAATGCTGTTGGACCGGTATCATTGACAGCTCGATTTAATAGTCTGCGCCAATGGCTGTTTTTGCCAATCATCGCTGAATATATGAAGAGGTATTGAGAAGCAGGCTTCGGCTTCGCTCATTAACTGAACAGGTTGACTTTCAATCACAAAAGGTTGTCACGATGGTTGGCGAGTAAACATAAACTAACAAGCACAGAATCGGTCCGAGCTTCACGATACTCCTGCAGAGCTCATCACATAATCTTCTCTAGACCCGACTGTGTCTTAAGATGCACAGATCCTCAGTTTCCAGATTCTACTCTGAATGCCCCCCGTACGAGAACGTTGATTCCCCACCGAAGTCTAGAAAAATGTTCTCGTAGCCTTTTATGCTTTCGGTCCCCGCTAAAATGATATAAGATTAGTCGACCAGTTGTCCATATTTCTAACTAGACGGATTAGCTCCGTGTCTAGTGTCCCTATGACGTTGGTCTATCATGTGTTGCACCTAGCATTTAAATTTTCACGACCCTAATAACACAGCCTGTAATTACTCTGCTATCATCAGGAAGCCTCCCCTTATCCATTTACCACGCTTAGGTCTCTACCGTACCATAATTCAATAACTTGAACCGAATGGGGAATTAAAATGAATAAGATATATATTGATTGCCCTATTGTCATTTGCGCGTACTGTAATCGGGTGACAATTCCAATGGCGATAGATCTTCGATGTAATCGGCTCCCGGGTAAGAAGGACTGCCTAACTTTTAACGAGTCTATATCTATCGGTTAACGATCTCCGTCGGCAAATCGATTCTGTGTATACCACTCTTTAAAGTTATCCCCTTCAATCCGAGTCACAAGCTCTTTGTGGTGCGTTCGTATATCCGCTGAAGATTGAACAGCATATTGATAATACGTCATGAAAGTATGATGGATCTTAGATTTCCTTAATTTTTACGCGAGTGTTGCCTCTCTTTGCGTATCGAATTTCTAACATATCTCTTAACTTGGTTTTGATACTTTACTAAGAGATAGTTTATGCAGTGATCGATATCTTTAACCTCTGTAGAACCAACGAGACCACGGCATTGACCTCTTGTAGTGGTGAGTCGCACTTGTATGTAGTAAGATTATCCTCTCCCTTTTCATTCCGGCACGATGAAGTCCGACAAACTCATTTAGATTCTGAACTAGGGCCACAAACTGCTCGAGGATAGGTAACGGCGAGTGTGCTTTCGCGGTAGGTAGCCGTAGTGTTTCGCTTCTGCCGTAGACCGGCAGAAGAAATCCGTTAGATCTATATTAATTGTTTAGAATCGCGGGTCAAAGTGCCTGACGAAGGATAATTAGTGATATGATCGTTAATAATCGTAGTCCGAGGTGTTTGTCCAATATTGAAAGCAACAACGCTAGACAACGGCTGATTTTGAAAGCTAGGTTTTCTGTTTTTCTTTCTGCAGAAGCCAACTGTCTATAGCGACTTATAAGACGTTGGTATAAATGAATTATAATAAAGTAGAATTACTTACGTAGACTTGACATTATGCTGAATCGTACTGGATCGGGTCGATGACGTATTGGCCCCGAACCCAAATTCATTCTTTGTCAACACTCTTGTAGTATCGGTAAACTAAATCTCACATAGGCTATAACCGAATCAAAAAGCTTAAAAGAGGGTCATTTTATTCTATTTTCGTATTTGGGCTTGGTATTGGACGTCCATAGCCCGACGTTTGCAATTTACCCAACCTCAACTTGGCCAATTGCATGGCGCATACAAAACCGAATGAATATTACCAGGCCTAATTTTAACCCAAACTGCTGAGCAACGCTTAGCAATGCTGCCCAGAAGTAGATGGGCCTTCGGTCTATAACCCAGCGAGCATCTCCAATTTAAAACCAACAAGGCAACACTACCAGCATATCAACAACCCCTTGTTACCCCGCCAGAGAGTAGCATCCCTAGTGGCCATACTACGGCCTTGTAGGTGAGAAGTTCTCGCAGAGCATTCGCAGAACCCTGGCTGCTAGTTAGGCCACACCGAGGAGCAAGACAACTATGGGAGCAGATGACCCGTCACCCCAATGGGCCCTTCCTCGGAATCGCTGGAAACATCGAAGTGTTGACGTGAGGGCGAAGATACCTCCAAGCGCTGCGATCGACGTGAGGGGTCGATAGGCACCGCATGATGGAAGGTTCGAAACAACGATCCTATAAATAGTCTGACAGCTCTCTAACCTGCCTGGATTTCTCATGTTTATCGATCAGGAATATTTTTTTTGTAGAAACATCGTGCTGGATAATCTTTTGCCAACAGAAGCGATGTTAAGGACCAGCAAACAATTCCTTCTTGCCACCTTGTCACTACCTTGCCATGTGTTTGCACAACTACACAAATATGTAGATCCTTTCATTGGCACAGAGGGAACCGTCCCGGGCACTGGGTACAATGGAGGCAACACTTTTCCTGGAGCAGCAGTTCCATTTGGGATGGTAAAAATCGGACCCGACGTCACGACTTTCAATACTAGCATTGGCGCCAATGCCGGATATCTACCCGATGGCAATGTTACTGCTTTCTCTTTGACACACGTCTCAGGGACAGGTGGAGGCCCTGTATATGGCGTTGTCTCCCAGATGCCGCTTTTGACATTGGAAGGAGTTAATGTTGTAGACAACCTAACTTACATGCAACCACGGTCTCAGCGAGACCGTGCATCAGTTGGGTATTTCCGTTCGGATTTTCGGAATGGCCTAGTTACTGAATTGACGGCCACAAGCCACGTGGGCTTTCTCCAATATTCAATCCCTGAGGGGACATCTGAATCTCATATCTTGGTGGATGTCTCGCACTACTTGCCAGCATATGACGGAAACCAGGCTCAAGCCTATACTAATGGCGAAATTCAGCTATCCTCAGACGGGTCTTCGTATACCGGATGGGGAGTTTATCGAGGCGCATTCAGCCACATTCCCAATTATAAGATATACTTCTGCGGCCAATTCAATCATCGTGCAAAACTAAGCCAGCTGTTTACGGGTCCATACACTGACTATTACTTCCCATCAGCACTTAATGCGCAAGCGGCCTTTTCTCTTGCATCTACAGTAAACGGTGGTCCAGCATACTACCAGTATGGCAAGAGAGTCGGCGCTCTTTTCACATTTTCTTCCAACCTAAATCCACTGCAGTCCAAAGTTGGAATATCCTTTGTATCAACAGAAAATGCCTGTGGTTATATTTTTAAAGAAATTCCTCACTGGAACCTCAATGATACCGTATCCCAAGCAGAGGACTCCTGGGAAGAAGTTATGAATAAGATTGCCACTACAGACTTATCGAACCACACAAGACTCCAGATGTTTTACACTGGACTGTACCATTCACATCTTATGCCGACAGACCGCACAGGCGAAAATGCAAACTGGGAGACGTCCGAGCCATCGTATGATGATTATTACACGCTCTGGGATACCTTCCGATGCCTTAACAGTCTGTGGACACTGATTGCGACAGACCGCTCCATTGGAATGATACGGTCTCTCATTGATATTTGGAGGCATGAGCAATTCATGCCGGATGGGCGGTCTGGGAATGCCAACGGTCAGGTCCAAGGCGGAAGTAATTCAGATAACGTCCTTGCGGATGCTTTTGTGAAAGGGTTGCATGGCGGCATTAACTGGACAGATGGTTATCTTGCAATGAAGACGAATGCCGAGCTCACTCCTTGGAATAACTGGGATATCAGTGACCCCACTGGCAGTACCATCGAGGGACGAGGTGCACTGCCGGATTGGCTTCAGTATGGCTTTCTGACGCCAAGTTATGATCGAAGTGTGAGCCGGACAATCGAGTATTCATTAAATGACTTCTCTTTGTCACAGGTTGCAAAGCAAATTGCGCCCGAAGATTATAAAAAATACTTAAATCGATCTGCTGGCTGGCAATGGCAGTGGGATCCGAAGTTGAGTAGCAACAACTTTACAGGATTTGTTGCTCCGAAATACGCGAATGGTTCCCGAGATCCAGAGTATGATCCGGCAGTATGTCCTGGAGGCTGTGAATTTGGGGGCTACACGTATGAGGCACTGGGATTGGAATATACGTGGACCATACCCTTCGATATGGAAACTCTAATTGACTTCATGGGGGGGCCGATCATCACAGAGCAGCGTCTGGACACTATGTTTATCCCAGGATTAAAGACTTCTGGTGTAGGTAGTGGACAGCTCAACGGCGTGGGGAACACCTTTTTCAATCCGGTTTGTCTCTTATCATTTTCGTGTGATCTCTCTTTTCATTATCTTTTAGGTTTGACAATATTGGCAGGGAAATGAACCCAGTTTCGCAACACCATTTTTGTACAATTACCTACCACAACGACAGCATAAATCTGTACTTCGAAGCAGGCAGATTATTGACCTCTACTACAGCAATGGGCCATCTGGATTGCCCGGAAACTCTGATTCAGGTGCCCTTGATTCATGGTTAATCTGGCAGATGATCGGTCTCTATCCAGTTGCAACACAGCCTATTTACCTTATTCTTGCACCAATGTTTTCAAGCTTGGAAATGAAAGTAGGTCTGGAGAACAAAAGCCTGAATATTACAGCCCGTGGGCTGTCGAAGGATAACATGTATGTACAGAGTTTGAAGGTTAATGGAAAACAGTGGACCAAGAGTTGGCTAAGCCACAGTGATATTGCTGACGGAGGAGAGCTTGAATTTATCCTTGGCAGTAAGCCAATATCATGGGATACTGGGGACCTACCTCCTAGCCCTGGTCATGTGACCGTCGCTGTTTCAGACTAATCATGAACAAGCAGTGAAGGGGTATTCTCACCATTTTTCTTGCTCTTAAGCCTGTTAAACTATTCGTTGCATTTAACTAGCTTTAAATATCCGCAACTGAAATTCACATCGCGCGAATAATGCTCTCTTTTAACAACTTAAATGGAGGTATATTTCTAGATAGCATTTATCCGGCTAAATGGATCGGCTAAATGAGATATACATATTGAAAACGCCTGGGGCGGTTTGCTCTTATTCCTCTTGAATTCTTACTTCCTGGAGTAGGCTTAGCAAAGCTTACCCTTTTATACTTACACTTAGCCCTGTGGGCCGTTCATTTGGTAATCATAATCAGTAGTTGTCGGCTAAAACTATGAAGTTGTAGATCCATCGTGCGTCACGCAAGTTCTTTGCATTCATATCCCTCATATTATTGATGGTAATCAGACCAGCTTGCTAATTAAAGGTGATACCTAATCTATGTTACCTGTAGCAAACCAAAGACCAAAACTAGAAGATAAAATATAAAATATAAAGCATTAAACAAGGCATAGATAAAGGGGAAAAATGACTCAAACCGAGGCGTGCTGATATGCCTTATATCTTCCATGTTTATTGGGATATAATTTAGTCTCCCTTATTTCTGTAAAGTATTCTAATTATCGTGTATTTTTTCGAATTTATTCCATCTCGCAATGCTTGTCTTTAATAACTATAAGTTATTGCAGAAATATTTGTTGACAATCGCGTGGGAATATGAACGTTTTTGATCACCTCGCCAGATTTTGCTTAGAGTGGTAAACTGCTTTGTGGAGTAGTAGCAGGGTACACAGTGAGAGGACGTACGGCAAGCAGAAGGCTTTTCTGCTTCTGAGTAGGCAGTGGATAGTTGTATATTCTGCCTAACCTCTTAAGGTGAGTGCTTTTAGGCATTACGTTTTTGGACCGACCATTTTTGCTTCGACGACTGGGGCTAGCATTGTTTCGTAACCACATCATGTGTTATTCCGCAGGATATTGTAGCCTGGCGAAGACCAAGGAGATATATCCTGGGAGGCGTTATAATCTGTTAGCATAGTGTATACACCATACCAAGCATAAGGGTCATTCATTGACATCTGGTACTGTTACTACTCATTACTGTAGATCCCGTGCAGCAGAAATTTCAGCTAAAATCTGTCGGCATTAAGGCTTTTGGATTGGTCAGCCAAGTGTTAATCGCGTGGGAGGTATTGCAGATGGAAATCTTCAAAGACCTAAAAGCCGATCTAGGGCGTCTAGGGACGGGATGCGAAGACGCGTGGATTGGAAAAGTGTGAGTGGTTGATCGGCTTACGGATTAAATGTAGAACTATCCGGCGTGGATTGCATGGCGGGTTCACAAAGCGTGCCATGGCCATTTGGATCAGCCAGATTTTCATACAGTGCTACGCTATAATTGCAACTCAGGTATACAACACATCTCTAGGCACTACAAGGTCACAGCATTACAAACGCACTTTGTCTCCTAGCAACGGTCAGCGTTGGCACTTTATATATGATAATGAAGCGACCCAATACGCGGCGCGATAAAGGCGCACATGAATTAGAAGCAAAGGGTGAAATTTATCCAGATTAAGAAATCCCCAGACTTAAAACAAAGCGAGAAGACACTTAAGAGAAAGCCCAAGAAACCGGACCTATTGTAACAGATACGAAAAGCTTAAATGTCTCGGAGGGCCGCAAAGCTCACCCTATATCTAACTTTTGCTCAATCCATATCTTACAGTACTTATCATACCATCTATCCGTACCATACCAGTAGTAGGAGCACAAGCCCCCTTGACCCGGGCCTGGGTCGACCTGGGTGAAGTGCTAAGCCCCTGATTTTTGGAACACAGAGAAACACTGGGGTCTTGATTGGGCCACAGTCCCGCGCCACGAGTGTCACCCTAGTGATTGTGGGTAGCTGGAGTTCCGAAAATGGTTTAACACTGGAATCTTGCGCCCCTGTTCCGAAAAGGCTCCACCCAGTAGTTCACTATTGCACCAAAGTCGCTAACAAATGTTGGCGCGGCTGAAAGCCATCGGATTGACAAATACGACTATTGAAAAGTTAACTCATATTCGATTAGCATGCAAATATGCGACCGAACAAGGTTAAGGAGTCAGGGAGCTGAACGCCCCAAATTCCAAAGAAAATGAGGGCTTCAGGAAAGGGGCTCCATAGACGTATATTTACGAATGTTCCTTTTATCGATTAAAATCTCCATATCTCACGGCGCCGTGCCACAAAAAGACAGTAACGGCGTATCATCGAGGACTATGATTGCACTTCAGCGAGTCTGGTAGATGAAGTGTCGCTTGCTTGCTTGCTCGTTTGCTCGTTTGTTAGATGGCTGTAGTTGAAAAGCCCTCACGGACAAGCAGAATCCCAAATGCGCCATGCAAGAAGAGAAGAACAGAACAACCATCAATCAATCAATCGACAATCAATTCTCTAGACGCCAACTCTTAAAGGATTTGCGACACGATTATCCTGTTTTTCGCAATGGCAGTGGAAGCAGCTTGGGCAAGCAGTCGTACGCCTTCGAGAGACGACGATGGGGAGGTAGTCTGGCCACTGCAATCGTCGGCTAAGATGCTGCTGTTGAAAACGGCTGCAGCAGTGAGATTACGAGTGACTCGCCGACCGCTGCTGTTACCAGCGTCGCTTGCTTTCGTATGCTTCGTCATGTTCTTATTGACTAGTAACAGGATAACGTCAAGATATGTGGAAAGCGGCGAGATAGTGGAGATGGGTGGTGATGGTGGTGGTGTAGGTGCTAGTATGCGATCTCCTTGGTTGCCAAATTTATCATCAGATGAAAAGGTTCTAGATGACAGCAACGATAAACTTTGCATTTCTTTCCCACATATCGAGAGTATTCATCCAAACCTGACAACGCACCTGGCGCACATACCGCCCAAACTCTGGCAAATCTATCTTCCTTTCACGTCCTCGGCTATCGAAGAGTCCGAGGTGACCAGCTGGCTCGTCCGCTCACCTTCGCACGCGTATACTATGCTCGATGCTGCTGGAGCGGTGGCATTCGTGTCCAAGCTGGCCAAACTTGGTCAACAAAGATACCGGTTTCCCTCTTATCGAACTCAGAGAGCCGGAGGGAACCACGAAGTCTCGGCTCAGAGGCACGGCCCTTACAGATACGACAACGATGGTGTGCGCTTGGCCCGCGATGCCGTGTCCCTTTATTACTCCATGACGCGCCACGTACTCCGCGTCGACTTCCTGCGTTATCTTGTGCTTGCCCTCGAGGGCGGCATCTACGCAGACGTCGACGTGAGGTTGGTCAAACCGATACGCGAATGGGTGCCTGAAGAGTACCGCGAGCAGACGCGGCTCATTGTGGGCCTCGAGGCAGATCAATCACCGCCGGTCGATGGTACCAAGTATGAGGTGCAGTTTTGCCAGTGGACGCTGGCAAGCGCAGCCAACCATCCCGCGTTGTGGGCCATGATTGACCGTATCCTGGACAAAGTACATAACAAGTCCGGCTTGCCATACTACTCAGATGATGATGTGCTAGAGATCACAGGCCCCGCCGGGTTCACAGAGGTCATTTTCGAACACCTTAACTACGTGTCTGGTCCCGATGCCAATATCACTTGGCGAAACCTGACGGGAATGACGGAGCCGCGTCTCTTCGGTGACATTCTCATCCTTCCCATTGATGCATTCGGTACCGGACTACCGCATTCCAATGCTAGCGGTGACGACACGGCACAGACTCTAACCAGACATGAATTCAGGGGAAGCTGGAGGGGTGAACAGGACTAGCAACGATCTACCGCTCTCCTAGTTTAACTAGCTCTCTTGTTCCAAGCCCCTTTAGAACGGGTATGGTGACCTGTCAAACACTACGGTTACATATAAATAACGCGACCAATACATGGAACCTCTTCTAGTAAAAGCAGTTCCATCAATGATATGTATATATATAAGTATTCAATCGTTCAAGGCACCTAGGCATCTACTCAAAAAGGGTCAATATTCCACTGCTAGATTGAACCCTTCTCGTGGGGTAGATATTAAAAACAAGTAGTAGCATACATGTATAATATCACGTGTTAGCCAATTAATTCTTCTGGCTTAGATACTATAGAAGGTAAAGGAGGTCTCTGATCATATAGCAGCGGTACATATAGTTCAGAAGATTATGTCCACTTTATATATCTTAATTATTACTACTATTAAATGCCGGCAGTATTGTAATGATTAGTGGAGGCGGTTAAGGTACGGGCTACTAAAGTAAATTTGTTTATAATAAATTAATATACTAATATCCAGTGTGTCTAATGAGTTGAGTTGAGTTAATTTTCAAGGGTAACTCAACTCAACTCAACTCGTTTCGTAGACAACTCAAACTCAAATCAACTCAATTCAATTCGTACTTGAGTTGACTCAACGCTAAGCCCTATTTAGGNTATAGCCTAAGATTAGTAAGCAACATTGACCAATCAAGTTCAAGATTATTTTTAGAAATTCCCAAAAAATTCCCAAAAAATTCCTAAAAAATTCCTAAAAAATTTATGAAAAATTTATAGAAAATTTTCTAAAAATGGAATATAAAATATTGTAAATTAATATTATAACTAAAATTCAATATATTGATTAAAATTCGATATATTGATTAAAATTCGATATATTGATTAAAATTCGATATATTGATTAAAATTCGATATATTGATTAAAATTCGATATATTGATTAAAATTCGATATATTGACTAAAATTCGATATATTAACTAGAATTTGATATATTGATTAAAATTCAATATATTAACTAAAATTTGATATATTGATTAAAATTCAATATATTGATTAAAATTCAATATATTGATTAAAATTCAATATATTGATTAAAATTCAATATATTGATTAAAATTCAATATATTGATTAAAATTCAATATATTGATTAAAATTCAATATATTAACTAAAATTCAATATATTAACTAAAATTCTAATATATATATATCGTATATATTTCTTTTATATTTTGATTAAAGATTATATATTTTATATTATATTATCATAATATAATAGATTCTTTTAAATCTACTTTGAATATTAGACAAAATCAACCTGATTTTAATCTTAATAAAAACGATTTTTCACCTTTATTTAAAAAAGGTTTATTAGAAAAAATATTAGATCCTATTGTGGTGGGATGAACCCACCTAAAGGGGTGCCTTTCGGGGGAACGTATTTCCGGTGCCGAGGCACCATATAGGCTGTAGCCGTAGCATAGGCATAATACAATTCTCTTCCTCTTTCTTACCTCACACCTTCGTATAGCGTGGTGCTTCTGCCTCAGTTTGTTGTGTACTAGACCTACACTTCCCATCCCATTACACTATCAAAGAAGATATTACAATATAGCGAACAGTTACAGTTAAATATTTATTTAAAAATTGCAAGTATATATATTTATTTATATAAATTATATTATATTAATTTATTTAGTTTTAAATAGTCAAATCAAGCAATTAATAATTCAACAAGTAATTGTATTACTTATTATAAAAGAAAACATCTATTTGTATCTTTAAAAGATATAAATAATAAAGAATTTAGTAAGTTAATATATATAATTAATAAAAATTATATTAATAATTTTAGGTTTATCAGATTCTGAATCTACTAGTTAAAATACTAGTATAAGTAATTATTTTAATAATTATAAAGCTTAAAAAAGACCTAAATCACTAGAATTTAATAAAGATAAATTTTTTAATTTATTATTAAATTTTATTATTTCAAATAATATATCATTTAGATCTGTTACAACAGATTCTTTTAAAAATTTATTGAATTATTTAAATAAGTAAATTATTATATATTTATATCTATTTTAATTTATTAATTTAAATATAGTAATATTCCTCTAATATATCTAAATCTTATCAAAGATAAAATTAATTCTTTATATATAATTAAAAAAGATTTAATTAAAAAAGAATTAAAAGATCAAGTTGAAAATAAAGGCTTATTTAACCTTACTTTAGATATATGGACTACTATAAATTAAGATGATTATTTTGGTATTACTATATAAGTTATTATATTATTTATATTCGAATTAAACTAATAAATATTAATTATTTTATAAATAAAGATTTTATTTTAAAATCTTATTTATTAGCTATAAANAGATTTNAAAAGAAAAACATTCAGGTGTTTATTTAAATAAACTTTTATTAGATATATTAAATGATTATAATATTAAATTTGATATTATAAAGTAAGAAATATTTAAATATTAATTTTTAATTTTATTTTAATTATTAATATTATATAGTATTACTCGGGATAATACTTCTAATAATAATACTTTATTAGAATCTTTTAAAAATCATTATAAATTTAATAATTATAAATTTCAAGGAAATATACCTTGTATAACTCATGTTTTAAATATAGCTATACAAGATATATTAAAAGTTTTAATAAAAGATAAATATAATACTTTTAATGATTTTTCAGAAATTGAAAATATAGAAACAGAAGAAGAATTAATTACTAAAGATATAAATTTAATTAATAATTTTAAATTTATTAACTAATCTATTTATAAATATTTTAATTTAGAAAAAAATAAGAAAAATTATTATTGTAATAAAATATAACCAAGAAAATTCTCGTTTATTAGATGCTCAAATAAAAGTTATAAATTTAAAAGAAATAAAAAAACCATAATTAGGTAAGTTATACAATATTTATATATATTTTTATATATATTAATATATTTATAGATCAAAAAACAAGATGGTGTTCAACTTATTATATGATAAAGAATTTTTTAAATCTTTATAAACCTATAAAATCAGTTATAAATATATCTGTTTGTATATCACTGAATGTAAGCACGTGAGTAGCACATGTAGTATAAGCTAGTCCCGATTAAGATGCGAGCACCTACAGTTACATATCGCACTCCTCCTATAGGAGAAACATTATTAATCACAAGTATAACTAATATATTACGTATAAATATATACTATATTACATACTTACAGGTGAACTAACATTAATCAATTTATATATACAGATCAGGAGATAACAGCACAATGTAACAGGTCTTCTGGTATATTCCTGGAATATACCACGTGATATGGATCTCTCGTAGAGCTGTTTAAAGATATGGTAGTTGTGTATGAGAAGTGTTACTCTAGTCGAGTTCGCAACGTTACTATAATAGACTTATGATTTAAGAATATTAATTGAAGTTAAACACGAAGCTTTTATCTATTTGGTAATGAGTATATATTATATAAACAATGAAATTCTATAAATCTTAAATAAACCCCCAAGATCTAAATTCTTAGACTTTGATTAAATCTTGAAAATCTAAGGTTTATCATATGATTATCTTAACTCTGTTCCACTAGTAAAACTCTTGTTTAACACCTCTTGTTTAGTATAGATTTTCTATGTTCCGAGTAGTTTTGTAACATTATTCTTTTTCTAAATTTAACGTTATTTCAACGTTTAAATTATAAGATTAAAATATCTGCGGTTTTTTATAGTTTTTTTTTTTTTCTATTATATTACTTATACGATCTAAGAAATACAAAAAACATTTAGAGTTAACTCTGGTAATTGAAAGGATTAGTTACTCTATAATACTTTGTTTATATTGTAAAAAATATTTAAAAGAATGTATTATAGCTCAAAACTCGAAAAAATATAATGAATATATTTATTTAAATTAATCGTACAACGTTACTAACTCTAATACAAAGAATTTCGAATCTCTTTTAGTTAAACAAAAGTACTTCGATTACGAAAAAAAAAAAACAATTTCCAAATTTCTTTGTTTATAACAACAAAAGAAATTTTTTCGAAAACGTGTTATTAAAATAATCTGTTGTAATATAAAAATAATGAATAAACTAGACGAATTAAAAAAGAAGGAAAAAAAACAAAAGAAATAAGAAGAGACTTAAGTATTGAATATTAATATTATCCTGTTACTCGAAGTTTCTTTTGACAAAATTTCGTTGTTTTCCTTGTCAGACTTGTTCTAGTTTTTTTTTACAAATAATAATAGTATTCTGCTAACATCTTCTAAGAGTTCTTAAAATATATGTATAATTTTTACGAATTATCCGAGTCTAAATAACCTTTTTATTTGATAAAATATTAAACTCTTTGTTTAGTGAATTTGAAATCGAGTATTTTCTTAATTTCTTATTTTTTTTGTTTGTTAACTTCGAGTTTTTTATCCGGTGTTTGTAATATATCGAATAATATTAGT
>JMRO03000138.1:0-26438 GCA_000743665.3 Scytalidium sp. 3C | reverse complement strand
AGCGAGAGGTTATTCTTCGAGTGTGGTTATTGCACTTTATAGTTTGCTAAAATTCGTGGTTTTTTATAGTCTTGGAAACAGTGTCAAAGAAGACATGTTAAACGTCAAGGATTCGCCACACTTGCCCAACGATATGGAGGTCTTTGGATGCATATCTAACTTGGAAACAGGTAAATTGCCCGAAGTCTAGGCTTGAGCGAAATACCTTTTAAGACACTAAATTATCTGAGACGTATTGATGAGATAGTGGATCTTCCAAAATGAAGGATACTTGGGTTAATTATTTAGTTTATTTTTCTCTGTCTTGAATTTTTACCCTACCGTTTCTAAAACTGCCATAAACTCTGCCTTGGAGAGCAAATTAAACAGGAACTAGATAAATAGGGAAATATTCTGTCACGATAGTTCGCCGTATGAATCAGTGAAGTCTGCCAAATAGACATGCTGATCGAGGGCTTACATCTTACATTTAGGATCAATAGTATCCTTCACCGATTAAAGAGCAAATGATTCTTCCCCTCGCAGCAGAAAATTTTGAGTTCAAGAAGAAGCAGAAGAATAGTTATGAATCGGATACCGTACCCAGAAGGCTTAATTTGGACGACTCATCTCGAGCTTTGGGGTGGCCAAGGGGAAAGTGTGTTTTTCACTTCATGGGCTCAGCTGAGTCAAGCCGAACAACACGTCAACAAGCGCTAGGTTCATCCGATGGACACATGAAGAATGAAAATGCGCTCAGGATCAGCGGCACACCTGCGATTTGCCAAGCATTGCCCAAGCATGACGCCTCTAGGATCCAGCTCTGGTTAGTGGAGCCCAATTTCGGTGTGTCCGCGCACTTGCGTCAATGGGCCATTACAAAGGATGATGGCCAGGGTTGTAATTAGTTTAGTACGGTGCGTACGTAAGGTGCTTATGTACATCCAGATCCTTGACCCAGCTAGAATTCTCGGCAGATGCTTAATCTCTGCCTGGCAAAACGTGCAGTCCGCTGACCCGCTAGCGCCCTTCGTATGCGGAGACGAGCTAGTGACATACGGGACTGTCATCTCCAGCTGTCTTTTAACCGTACCATATATGGAGACTGGCAAGAAAGCCGGGGCTGAGCCAGCATTGGAAAGTTTGTGGCCCAGGTCCGTACTAACTGCATCTTCAGTCATGTGCAGCAAAGGAATGTGTTGAATCTCGAAGTAACCTGGACAGCAACTTGGCCCGCAGAGAAGTGTAACCGAATGTGACAGTCTTGAGCACTACTCTCGAGCACCCTGGCAGTAAAGCCGTCTCCTTGAAGAGATCGAAGGCATGTCTCCGAAGCGGACTTGCTGGGGCCTGTTAACCTAGTGGTGACTGCTAGGCATATCGGTTGCAACGTCTGAAGGTGTGGTAATAAATTCCAGCATATTTTAACACCGTGCTCCATCAACGAGATCAATTATGGTGATGACCTTATGTATCCTGAGTTTGGCACCAACACACTTTAAAATATCTTTTAAACTTTCATTTCATATCCTGCTTCCAACTAGTGATCCAATTATAATTCTTGAGAAAATTTAATGCTGCAGAGATATAAGAATGCTATGTATACCATATTCTAGGCCCACGTAAACAGTGCAAAACTGACGTACTGAGCACAGCTCGCATAACTAATCAGAAGCGTCTTTCCACTAGCGTCCCATCCTGGATGAGCATGAGCTTGATAGTTCCAAAACTCGGCTGTGCCTTGGCACTCTGGAAGGATGGGAGGGGTCCAAAGCGGTACCGGTGTACTCCATGGTCCTACAATAGCATCATCGATGGCGTAACTGAACCAAATAGTTCCGTCAATTCCAGTGTCGCCCCAAAGCATAACCATTGTCTGGTGATAGTTATCATACCATACATCACCCAACGATGGCCCTATTTGCTGACCAGCAAAATTGTAATAGCTCCAAGTGAGGATATTTCCCGTCGGATCGTCCTTTTCGAGGAGCTGTTGCGGTTGCCACTGGGAGGTTGCTGCATTGTAGTATTCATATACATTTCGGTCTGCAAGAGTGGCATATCCCACTGGTGTGCGAGCAAGTTTGATACCAGTGATATCTGCTCCAAACAGATAAAGATAGCCAAAAGATTCTGCAAATAATGCAAATTTTCCGTAGCTCACCTCATTTGGATAGAATAACCGTCCATTTGCAAGACGACTGCATGGTGGATTACTTCCGGGAAATACACTATATGGATCTACAACTTCCATCTGCACCATAGTACTGTAAAGGTCTTCACCCGTAGATTCGTCCACAGCAGGGAAGACGCCAAGAATGGTCTTGTAATCTGGCATTGGAGTCATTCCACTGAGCATCCAAATGGCAAAATCAGATCCCATAGCAGTCTCGTTGCCCTCTGGGCCAACAGCGGCATAACCGGTAAAGGTGCCTTGACCCGTAGAACCATTCATCCCAAAGCTGTACTCATTTAATGGATCGCTAGGGTCGCGCTATAAAACAGTTAGTGATGTGACACCATATAATTTGGACAGAACGACTTGCAAATCCATAATAAGTAACAGAATTGTGCACCATATTAATCCCCTCCGATACCGTCATTGAATCGGCGAAAACTTGGACGTGATAACCATTTTGAGAGGCCCCGCCTCCTCCATCATGAAAGATGCCTTCGTTATTTGATATTGGATCAGTGACAATGCCGAGAGGTTGAATTGAGGATATTGTAAATGGGACATAGGCTGAGGTCGATTTCATCCACAGCCCCAAGTAGAAAACAGCACAAATCAAAGATGACATTCTAAGCATATCAGTAGAAAGGCGTGGGGATATAGAAGAAAGAAAACCACAAACAGTACGATGACTGTGTGAAAATTCCAGTACATCTGTTTATACTTACACGAGTAGCTTGTCAACATTATTGTACTCAACACTTTAGTGGGAATAGCTATGTAAGCAGTCTTAGTGGCTATCGCGGCAAGACCTATTTTTGTCTCAGCGTTTTGGGTTAACGCCACGCGCTAATCTCGCACACTAGCGGGTTGCTTTACTGTGCCACATGTTAACTGTTTTTTGTACGTGTAAGTTACCACGGTATCAGTCGGAGCTGACGACCCAATCAATGTCTCCCGAAGACATTACATTGCATCAAATTGAATGGTGCTTTTAGACAATATCGCACGGAGTTTGAGAGACGGTCGCCCCCGTATTTGTCATCAAGAGCTATTTCTCAGCAGAATCCGAAGCTAGAAAGGATAGATGAGACTACGGCAATCGAAATACGTGTGAGCAAGCCTAGTAATGAAGTTTAACGGACGTCATCAGTTTAGTGGATGTTCAGATAATTCAAATCTACGATTACATTCCCGTATAGCCGCAATAGGATTAACTTGCAAAGACCCAACAAGTAGTATCGCAAGCCTTTAATTATCTAGCCATAAGAAACCACTACTAGGCGAATTGTTTGCAAAGAGGATAGAAAAGAAAACTCTAGTATGTAAATGTACCAGAGTGGGTTAAAGTTGAATCTACAACGAATTAATCCAAGCCTCGGTATATCCTAGATTGCGCTTCGTGACGCACTGTGCACATTCAGCTGACCTTAGCTTGTCATCAACGCACTAGCCATAACATTTCCCAGAGGTGCTGGCTGAAAACTCATATCTGTCCCGTTCTTGAGAAAGCAACGCTCTGTGCCATACGGGAAGTCCGGAACATACCAGGTGTAGGTGACACCTGTACATCGTTGAATAGTACCTTTGTTAGAGGCATCCTGGTTGTAAGATGTGCAAGCTGCAATGCAACTGTTGAAGGAAGCTTGAAAAGAGTTGGTGAGATCGACGTTTGTATTGAGCGGCGATTCAAGGTTGGTCTGGCAGAACCTGAGGAAATTTGATGTAGAGGAGGTGAAGGTTGTTCCGTTTTGACCAGGACAGCCTGGGACAGCTGTTGGTGCTGCTGATGAAGTGCTACTGCTGGCTGAGTGCTTTGGTGTGGACATCGGTGTAGGTATAAAAATTGGAGAAAGCGAAGATCTTATAGCAGTTGAACTTGCGGGTAGATTAGGTCTTTGTTGTCGTCAACACTATCCCACAAGATTACAGTATCTGTACTGTATGCTTTGACGCGAAGGAAAAGGCAACACTTACGACGTAGATGTTGTATGGCTCCTTGCTCCCGATGCTCTTGATCCCCCGACTCCACCACCCACGCCAGCAGCAATTACTACCAATGTAGCCAGAAGTGCCAACCAAAGGTATCGCCTTCGCCGTCCATAGATTCTAGAAGGTGATGCTGGCTCTAGATAGGGGGACTCTGGATGTTTAAATGCGATCTGCTTCTCGTGCTCTGGTTTGGCCAGAGGCTGAGGGCGGTCATCGCAGATAAGACCAGACTCATATTGATCCGGTGTTAAGTGCTGTGGTATTTCATTCGTAGGATACGACATCAGAACAAGTCTTTGTATCGAGAGGTTCAGACTATGGGCGACCGAGTTGAGAGAATAACACAATCTTGATGAGTGTAAATGCATGAGATGGGTAATTGCCTTTCAGCACCAGAGGTGCAGGTTCGAATGCGAGGAAAAGACTGAGCTTGAGCTAGCACCTAATAGGTGGATTTTCTCACACCAATGATCACGACACTGGGCCTGCTTTGATGTGGTGGAGGCGTAGCATGAATTGTTGATAAAATGAACTAATTTAGGTGATTTTGGATCCCTCAAAGGATAGTGGGAGGGAGCGACTTACAGCCGCCGAAGGCTATCCTATCACGACTCGTCGTTAGTGCATCCGCCAACCTGGTCAAGTGCTGAGCTTCTAAAACAACGCCCCCTGCGGTAGCCCCGTCATCCCATCCCACGACGGTCAATCGTCTCCTTGTCAAGAGCGCGTTGCAGGAGGGGCTGAGACCACATCCCAGGACCTCTAATTAAAACTCCCCAGAATGCATCCAGACTGAACAGGGGCCAGTTGGGAAGCTGCACAATCTGGCGATGAACTTCGCCCGGAGAGTTCACAGGAAAGAGAATTCAGAGTCCTATCCTATAGTAAAGACCTTTTCATGGTTACAAATTAGTCATGTATTAGCAAAGTGTTCTGGTAACAAAGCTTCATAATCGCTCCAACGGATCAGGGTCACTGAGTTGAGCTAGTTAAAATTTACCCCTAGGAATCATATATGCCGAGTGGCAGGTTGCAAATAACAGCCACCCCCTGGCCTACCAAATATGAGAGGATAGTCCACGCAGGTCTTCGGGAAGGGATAATGAGATTTTCCTGAAGAAGACCAGCAGGGAGAGAAAATCATGCTATTACGCTGGAATCATTCAACCCCACGTCCTTAGCCAAATATCAATGTCCCGTGCCAGTACAGCCAAGCTTTGAAATAAGAATCAGTTAGACGTGAGAATACTTGATTACGTTCCTACAACGCTCGAGTACATACAAGCTTCAGCGCTTGAAACCCACCCGTAACGCGTTTGTAAGTACTCCAGGCTGTGGTTCAAACTTGTTCGCGTTGCAGGCTAACTCCCGCCTTGAATATAGTTGTATATGCAGTTTACACTGGACCTGTAGCTTGGGATACTCAATTAACTCCCTTTCTGTAATTCGGTGCCCGCTAGGAACTAACCCGAATATCTTATACGGATGCTCAATATTACAAATTCTATGACTTGTTTCGCTTTATTTTGTGCGAAATTTAGAGGGGACAATGGACTGGGATTTAAGCAAGTTAACTGGATGCTGGTTGTTGGCTTTTCGTGCCGATTTAGAGACTGCAAAATATAATTATAGAGTACCAGCATTTGCGTGCGTATGAGGTCAGGCAGACAAGGGTTTGCGTCTCGCGAAATAAGCCTTTTTAAGCGAGTGTCGGTTCTGCGCGCTAGAACGTGACGATCCCAATCGACAAGGATCAAGCATGTACGGTACCCCGCGACTTTAATTGCGAGCTAATATTATTCAGCATGCCCCAGCTACTTGCAGTCATGATCCCCTGCTCACGATCAGATTGGGCATCTGCCGGCAACTTCCGATACAGTAGACTGGTTATCGGCAGCTTCCACTCTACGCTGAAGTTAGTTTGACCTTATTCCCTCAGATAGGTTGCCGACGCTCCACGGTTCCGTCGGAGCCATTGACCAGTTTCTAGTTTATTTCCTTCTCGGGCAATACAACCCCTGGCAACCATGCCCAGTTCCTGTCCCACAGAACTTCATCGGTTTTAGCTCGAAGGATTCCCGACACAGCCAGAACTCGCAATAATTTCCTATTCGAGAATGGCTGCTGTCCACCTCAGAGAATCCCGCGCTTAAAACAACAGCGATATTCCCACCCTCGGGTCCTATTAGTCATGTTCCGGATTCCGGCCCTTGGATCCCGCCATTCCAAAATCCGTAATCCTTCCTAGACCGATCCGCCACTAATTACGGGTTCTCCCTGCAATAGCGGTAATTCAGTATTGCAATGGAACTGTGTAAAGAATATTCAGGTACCAATAAGCCTAATATCTTAGGTAGTTATCTTAGTATCCCTCAACTTCTGTACGTAGATGCCTCACCAGGTACGTCAGGTACATGTAGAGTAGACTGAATCAAGGGTAGATGAGCGATATTGAGGTTTGATAAGTGCACTCCACGGTTCAAACAAGATCGTTGGCTGGGAATGGGTTCACATCGGGTATCAAAGAAACCTATTGATTTTTTACTTTGACACTGCTTGCAATGGGAGAGGAAAGGTTGCTTTTAGCTACATTTTGACTCTTTGCGCTGTGAGATCTGCTCTGGCGGTCCGCTTGCAGACTGCTACATGCTATGTGCTGAATGATATGGCGACAGTCTTAATATCTCCATTCACTCTTCGAATAACCCCACCCATTGTGCACACTTGCTCCTGTCATGACTGGCTCGAGACTTCTTTTTGCAACTCGCGCAATTTGGCATGTTTGGACCTAAGCGGCAAAACCAATATTACACTGCTGTTTCTCGTCCCCATTGAATTACTCCACAGTCAGGATACTTTCGCCATAGAATAGTGCTCAATTCATGGAGTGGCCTGTCTCGATCCATAAGAGTGTGGGTGCAATGCTGCTGATGCAATCCTTGGGAGAGACTTGAATCCATTGAAAGGAGATCACCGCTTGTCACCGCTCGAATGAATTTTTGTGCTAGCCCAGCACAATGATGTCTGTGATCTGTAAACAATTAAAACGTGCCCTTGAACATCAAGAGCAAGTGACCAAAAATGCCGCTAGGAACACCAATATTCTTGAAGGGAATTCTGGATGGAAACTCACATTCCCACTCTATAAATAAAAGATCAAACTCTCCCTTGGCGGCCTCATCCCAACTGACCCAACCTGTTCTATTCGGAAACCGCCAGAATCCCCAGTCCGCATAATTCCGAAACTGCTCCTCTATCTCCTCGTCATAACACGCTTCTGGTACCCAAGCAAAATTTAGCATGCCAAAGCGGCAACCTTTCTCTCGTGCTTCATTTGGTGTGTGGCCACAAGGTTGCATTAGGAGGTAAGTAGTCCCAGAATTGTCTTTTTCTTGTGTTCTATGCGGTGCAAAGAACATACTCAGGTCTGGAGCATCCTCCCATCGTCCACCGTGGTCGATATCTTTATAACCTAAAACAATCTAAGTGACGGAATCTGAGGTCGTTGTCTGCAGAGAGGAGTCGGGTTTATTGAATGTCCATTTTGTCACCGAAAATATGATGCCAAATGATATAATTAAGATACCAAGGGTGAGAACTGTCTTCCTAGTATATGGACGTTGTTTGTGATAGATATCAGATCGGGTTTCATCTTCAGATATGTTTTCATTACCCCCTTGATGCAAGAGAGACTCTATATCTTCAAAACGATTTGATGACTTTGTTCGATGTAGTGGATCATCTTCAGTAGTACTAGGTTTGCCATGCTGAACCCTTCTTGTTGCTGCAAAATGGTCCCCATGATGCTTGAAAAGAGTTTTAAGACTTTTTGAAAGAAATATAGAGAACCTATCTCCTGTAGAGTAGTGGATCATGAGAAGACGTGTTGAAAAGGGAAGGGGAACTGGAAAGTGCAGCAAGAGCTCATAAACGTAGACTCGTTTTACCGAAAGACGCATCTTTACCCTGAAAATTTGTACGTAAGTACTGAGAGCCAAGATAGATGCACCGGTATGCCATATACGGCGTTAATCTTGTGCCGCCATTTGGTTTTGCTGTTATCAGAACTAGTAAAGTGTCTGCATATCCTAGTGTGAGATTTGTAATATTATTGCAAAATTGAGCAAAGTGATTTTCTGCTAATCTCAAAAATCACAAGTCCATATTTTATTGCGACTTTTATCTCTGCGAGCAGTACAAGGATTTCAGAACACCATTCAGTTACTTATCGGTTATCAAAAAGTAGCATTTGCAAAGTCATTAGTATTCTTGACATAAGCTGGATAGCGGATGCCCCGAAATAGCTTGCTAGCTACACGGTAGCTTGAGGGTTGCAAAACTACCCGCAGATGCCTCTGGCTTACAAAGATGATTATGTACAAGATACAGAGAACTAAAGTGCTGGTTGAATATCGTCTTGAAATGAAATCACATTATAGACCATTCAAGGTTCAATCAGGCTCTTAGAGAGTCTAAAGCATAAATATTCCGGTTATGATATTACTTTCCTGGAACATTTGCGTCCATCCAGTCTCTCGAAGTTTGCTAAGCGGTGTAAGCAACGCATCAATGAGATCACCTTTCATAAGAAACCCACATAACTCTTGCATTCGTGAAGGCTTCCATATCCATTGATATGAGGTCTCTCATCTTTTGTTTTTGACATAGCAGTACCTTCTATTGACATATCCCCAGCGCACATGATTGCTTGTCGGATGTAGTCAAAACAATGGTTTTCGTGATATGTATATGTAAATAGATCTTCACCATCGCCTTTCATTGTATTTAAGTTCCTCTCACCTCGTAGAGCAGCCCAATACAGGTCCCGTATCATCATCTGACAAGTCAGTCAGCTCGAAATCATATTTTCCGGTGTTGGCAAAAAGGACAGGCTGACCAGACAATGTAGTTGGTGATACATGCTGATGCCATAGACTTCCACATCTGCTGCGGTGTACCTATTTGAGATGCCTCCAGAGAGTCCATATCGGGAAGGGTTCTTAATCGCCACAAACCCCATACCAGCTGGAAAGTTTAGCAACTACGGAAATTTGAAATATGTATTCACTCACGTCCGAGTAAGTCCATCCACATAGCGGTATTTTCTGGAGTGGGGGGCTGCTGAAGTCTGAATAATTCTGAAAAATTATTGTTTCAGTAGGTACTGTAAGAAGGTAGTTAGTGCATATGTGGCTATAGTTAAGACTGCATTACTGACGATATGGTGTGGGAAGTGACCTTTGACTTGGAACTTTTTGTACCATTCCCTGGAATCCAAGGATGCTGATTGTGATGACTTGTAGAATGGCAAACGTGACTAAGAAGGATCTTAGATATTTCCAACTTAACTGTCCTTTCCGGGTCCGCTTAGATGCTGCGTCCGTATCAGCATCCCCAAGATTATCGCTTGCTTTATTTGGCTCATCTTTGCTTAATGGCAAGTATTCAGCGTCCATTTTTCTATCATCAGGCTAAACAAAAGTATGGAGGCTTGTGAGCGAGTGCAAGTTCAAGTCTAGTTTGATGATGTAAACGCAAGAAATAGACGGGTTTCTCTGTTATAGGTGAGTAGACGCCGTACGATATCGTTAGTATCGAGATTACATTGACCCTAGCTAGTGTTCAAGACGAGTCCGAAGATAGTTGTCAAGGACATGGCATGTGGAATCCTCTATAACCAGTATATTTTTCCTACTAACCACTGAGTTTACCCGCTGCGGGACTGTAAATGAGCCTGAATTGGTAATTTCCAGTTTACGTATATTGGACAACAACGCGGTAAAGGATCGTTACAGAGACTCATGAACCCTTGCAATTATGGTGGGTACTGTATCCGTAAAGTTTTTAACTCGACTCATTGATTTCCCAACACGGTAATGACTGCATTGTGCGCTTGATGCCAAGTCGGAGATTGCCAGAAAGGTATAAACAAACACCTGCCAGATCTAGCTACATCTACGTAAGTTGTGTGGCAGGGTAGAAAAACAGTCGTAATTGGTTTCACGTAAAATAAGAGGCATTCTCTAACCAGGCAATCTGATAGGACAGAGATTTTGGTACCAAGGGCCGAACATAATTTCGTAGGTATAGATGCATTCGTAATATTCCGTTGAAGTCTCTAATTCAAGTCTCTTCATGTGGCATAAGAAATCGACTGGAACAGCGCATGGACCTCGAAACCCAAATATAAACCTATCAGCCAATGATATATGGCTGTAGTGGATGTATGCACCGACTGCATTTACCACACTTAACTTAAGTGACTGAGGACCCTAACCGGATTGCTTTGTAAGACTTCATATTACGATACATATTTATAATTCGCAGCAAATTCTACCCGATTTTGCAGATGCTAGTTGGATAAAGTATGCATATTCAACTAGGCAGTAAACTGAGAGAACAATAGGTAAATTACCTGATCCGAGATTCGATAGGGGTCTATTGAAGGCGAGCTTCTAAGAATTCAATTAGGTATAACACCACTTGTTCAATTCACTATGAAAATGTTTTCTTGGTGGTGGCGCAATCATCGTCAGATAGAAGAGGATGCCTATTCTGATACGAATGACGAAACATTTCTAAAGGAGGATTCTTACACCCCTTTTCAAGAAAACCCAAGGCAAACCAGCAAATATGCTCTCGCAATATTTATGGCTTTCAATATCTTTCTTCTGGTTCTTAATTTGAACCAATACTGGGGTCAGGGTTTGAACAATGATCCTTTCCAACAATTGTATAGTAAGTTCGGTTTAAATGAGCCCGCGAACAAAGCTGACCCGAACCAGCACCTGCACAGCATGTGATTGAGTATCACAACCAGATTTTCGACAGTCCCAGTCCTATGATAGACGATGATTATGCTGGGCCTCCTACTCCCGAACGTAACGAAAAGTGGAGAGCATTGCACTACGTTGGTGATACACGTCTCTCCAAATTCGAAGCCTCTCAAATCCACAATAAGACAGCTGCAGCACAACCTGGGTCTGATGAAGACTTCCCAATCGTCTTAACTGTGTTCCATGATTTACACTGCCTTGTTTGTATTGAATTTTCTATTTCGTAATTTTGCTCGCTACTAAATTTTGATAAGGACGCAATTCGACTGTCCCTCAGCTACCTCAGAGACCCCGTTTGGAATTCGACGTACAATCCTTATACCACCGCCTGGCCTGAGGATTTCGAAAGTGGGCTCTATAGTATGGGGCACGCACACCACTGTTTCAATTCCATTCGACAATCATTGCAATGCTTCTCGGACGTTACACCCCAAGTGTTCCAATATGACTCCGAAAAGAATTTGGTTACAAGCAACTTTAATGTTCTACACACCTGCAGGAATTTCGATGCGGTTTGTGAAATTCTTTCTTTGCGTTGGCGTACAGCTTCATGAAATGTCCAGCTTATTTACGGTACATAGATACATAAGTGGGCGCTCAGCCGCCGCTTCAATGGAGAGTTTAATCCCTCCGGGTGGAGGAAGGAACAAGGGATATGTGGACCTGACGGATGTCACCGTTGAGCTTTTGGACAATAGAGCCGTAGAATAATCTTTATCCTGTGATAGTCTATAATATTGCAATTCATCAAAGAATTAGACGTCTTACAGAACCTGGCATAGTGCCAGTCCACGCACATATCCATAGCTGGGTAGGGCTCTGTAAAGGAACATTCGTCTTCCCTAACTGTACCTAAAAGATTATATGTGTTCCAGTCCATTTGCTAAGTTTTCATTAGTGAGCATCCATTTGGCACTCCGGTTATAAAACTTGAAGACAACTAATCTGATAGGTATAGCAGGCATTATGAGGTACTTTACTGCTATGCGTTACGATAGGGAGCCTGGTGTTCGTCATCATCGGTAACCCCGAAAACCGCTTGTTCTACGAAGGGATCTCCATTGGTATGTTTAGTAACCAATATGTTAGTTTAACCTTGAGGCAGATCGCTTTGGACTCTACGGTAGAAGACTGACTTAGTCAATGTCAGTTCACCTTCAGATTCTAGATAAACTTCCAGAATATTTTCTAGAACATGTATGCAAATGTCCTAGAGATATCAAGTCAGGGCTATTCCAATTTGCAAGAAACTATAATGACACGTATTTTGAAGGAGTACAGTCAGTCCCAGAGCAACAAGACATTGATCAATACATGGCACTTACAGGCCTCGAGCGTGTTAAGGAATGGTTTGCTTTATTCCATACCTAAGATTGGCTTGCCTGTATCAAACCTGCTGAACCTCTTTTGGTTAATAGTGGAGGTAGGCTTGATCATGATCTTGCGGCTTTCTATGTCTGATTCCCTTCACTCTCCGGTCAGGTTATTCTTCAGGATGTACCATCAGTAATCGATGATATGAAAGAACTAACTTCAGTTGGTTCCATCCTTATTAATAAGCCTTCCTGCCGGAGATGGACGTTGCGGTATACAGTGCAGAGATCAATTTATCAATGCTTGCTCTATTCTCATCACTAGAACGTAGAGAACAGCAATGGATTAGATGATTGGAGGAAACAGAATTTGAAGTTATAAAGGTCTGGGCTCCGAAGACACAAGTGGTGGAATCCGCGGTATTAGTGAAGGTAAGAAAAGACTAGTGAAACCTCATAATGGCAGTTTATCTAACTTCGTAATACAGCTATATAGGGCTCAAGACCATCTCTGAAAAGAAATGGGAACTGGGATTGGTTTATAGGCATCGAGTCCTGAATTCATAGAGAAGATGCCGTGGAGGTACATGTTTGCGATTTTCTTTAGTGAATAGCCAAATCTTAGGGTGCAATACAAGCCTGTGAACTGATTAGAAGCGCCTGAGAGGAGATTCGTTGGGGCCATAAAAAGGGTTCCAGTTGGATGTTTTCATCATTTGTCAGCAAGGCTCTATTATACAGACTCTATTCCAGCATAAACTGATAACATGTACTATGCTGTAAAGCTTATCCTCTTTATCTCTCAGCAAGAGCAGCAATCGTGGCTGTTCCGTTTCACCTGCCTCAACCTATCTAGTAGTCTTCGATTTCAGCACCATATGTGTTCATATGTGTTTAACCGGAAATTCGAGACTTTGGGTAAGCGGGTGATAGCTAGTCTGAAGCAAAGACTAGGAGTGAAAATAACGAGGATGACAACCTACAAAATAGGAAGGTCCTATGGCTCTAGCAATAGTAACTGTGTTGCCAATATTTTGCGTTGCAGATCTCAGCTGAAACTGGACAATGTAATTATTGCTTTCACACTTTCAATGGATAAATTGATGGCGTGCTCAACTTAAGTCACTTTTACTGCAAGCCTGTGTGCCCCTGCAAGGATTTAGCGGAAATTGTAGCTGTTCGAAGTAGACCATGTATAATACAATAAGCACTAAGAAAGCAGACTCCGTATCTCGCTCAAACGCCATTTTGGTACCTATAGCTATCCATTGACGTAAGATATTAGTAAAAGGTCTTTATAATTGCCTCATAATAATAATCCTTTTGTCACAAAGTACACGGGTCGTTCCCTTATCATGATCGATTCATGACAAATACAATCCTGCAGAGTGGAGCAAGGAGATACCCTGGTATTCGAGGGACATTCAATATCTACCATGACCATCAAGTTTAGGGGAATAGGAGGAAAAGTATAATATATCGTAACTCCCTCGCTAAATTGACATGAAGCGCAAGCAAGTTCAAAGTTGCTAAACAATTCGAATACAAAGCACTCCAAGGCAGCTTTTCAAGTCAGTATATGGATGCGCCCACATCATATAGATAACTAATTATCGAATTTAAGAATAGCCATGAAGACTTTCTCATCTCTTGCCATTTTGGCGTGTGTCGTCTACAAAGCTTGTTGCTTCCCAGTCGCCGATACCTCTGCAATCGAAAAGCGCTACGAGACTCCGGCTTCCCTTGCGTATGATCTGGACAAGTATGATCTTGACAAGCGAGAAGAGTCTGAACATGTTGAGGCACCCGCTCCTCTTTACTACTTTTACGGCAAGCGCGCAGACGCTGAGGATGCCGAGACTCCCTCCCCTCTCTATTATTTTTACGGCAAGCGCGCTGACGCTGAGGATGCCGAGACTCCCTCCCCTCTCTACTATTTTTATGGCAAACGCGAGGAAGCTGAGACTCTTGCTCCACTCTTGTAAGGGAAATGGGAGATGCAAGAGGCAAGTGCGATTTATCAAGGTACCCTTCTATACTGGTATGTCAGATACAATTATTTACTCACTAAAATGATCCGCATTTTGTAAAATTAAGACCTCTAACGTCCTAATTATAAAGACTACTTGGAATTGGCATTTATTAAATACGAGTTTAACGGTATTGTGCCGGGACAAAGGCAGTAGCGCGCATATCACTATATTTGGATTTNGACGCANTATCGTTAAAGAATCATAAATCATTTACTCTATGAATATTTCGTAAATATCTATGTGCTTCTCCCGTTGTAAAAGGATCGTCGGGTCATATGGTTAACTTCTGGCGTAACCAGATGTCTACTCCGACAAGTCAACTTCCAGAATCCATCTTGCAAACTACAATGCCCAGGTTCTCCTAACATCCGAGCATGTGTCCCTCTGTATTGATACATTCCGGTGTTTCAGTACTTGTGACCTTTAACCAGCAATGCTAATGCCAGTTTGCTATGCGATCTTGGCATCCAGAATTGGACTGTCAGCCTATGCCCCGACTTTTGTTTATACGTACATAGCTACTAGGAACCAAACCGGAGACCAATAAATCATTTGGACTACGTACACACATCGGAGAATGAGTCATAAACCGGCGGAAGCATCCTCGGGCCCTCTACAACCATCGCGTCTCCGCCACTTCTCGCAGCACAATTTGAGAAGTTATTAGTACAGCCTTGGAACTGGCTCTGGAGAACCGGGCCGCGCGAGACCGCGCTTGGGCGCTGCTGAGGAGGAGACCAAGAGGAAGACGAATGGTCTGAAAAGAGCGAGAGGTGCATGATCGACGGAAGGCACAGGGGCGGCTTCATAATTATGGACCGTTTGTAACACCTAATACGATAACATAGGTTACAAAAAGAAGCCCCTATGGGATCAAAATGCATTAGATGGCGGATGTTGTAGAGATAGTTGTCTAATTTTTAAGAGCAATTGTTATCGCTGCATATCGCGATTCTTACATACAAATATCAGCGTTATATCAAATTGCTGACTCAAATTGCTAGCAGTACTTAGGTGATTGATCAATGATAAAACAGCGAAGTGATCGCATAAACCATTAAAAATCGAATATGATCAGCTTATGTGACTAATAATGCAAGATTTCGGCTAACTCACCTCATCATTAACAGAAATTTACCGGGTGTGGTCCATTGCCTTCATAATAAGCTAGGTGACAGCTAGGCTATCCTTCAGATGTCGGATATGTCAGCGGCCCCTGTGACCGCCATTGATTAGTGTCAGAGGTATTTAAATCTGCCATGGTAATTTCTCTACGCACTCATCCAATCCACACTTTTGAGGTCTGGGCTAATTCCTACGTATACTTTATAGGTATCATCTGTTGTATGCAACAAAATGCTTTCCTCAAATAATGTTATTATCGTCGGTGCTGGCCCAGCTGGCTCTCTTCTAGGTCTTCTTCTTGCAAAGGCCAACATATCGGTTACAGTCCTTGAAAAGGATGATATGCCAACAGATGAGACGCGCGCAGTATTCTATCAGCCTGTCTCGCTGTATGAATTCAAAAGAGCTGGTATTCTTGACGATGTCATGGCGGCAGCTTCACAACCGCGATCCGTGGGTTGGCGCGATCTTGAAGGCAAAAGACTTTTTGGTCTCAGTGCTACAGGAATGGTAGTTCTAACACTTAACAAATTAGTAATGATAATACAGGAGCATATTTCGAAGGAAAGGGACGCTAGAATTCTTTGGAAACATACTGTAGTTGATATGGGTCAGGATAAGCAGAAAGCATGGGTGGAAGTTGAGACTCCTCAGGGTCGGAAACATATGGAAGCATCGTATGTTATTGGATGTGATGGTGGTAAGAGTATTGTTCGACGCTGTTTATTTGGAGATAGAAGCATGGCAGGCTTTACGTGGGATAGACAACTTGTAGCTGCAGATGTAAGCCGAGTTTCGCTACCTTTCGTGGTTTTTCAAATTGATTTAGCTAATTTTTATGATGACGATATCCAGGTCTATTATGACTTTTCAGCTCTCCCCGATGTCGATGACTCGAATATCTTCATGCATCCGGAAAATGCTTGGTTAGCATTCCGCCCCTCAAAAGAAGAGAGCTACTGGCGCTTCATCTATATGGAAGAGGATGGACTGAGTGACGAGGAAATAGTCTCTCGGCATCCTGCAAAATTTAAGTCTATTCTCCCAGGGCATCCAAAGCCAGATGAATATAAGGTGATTCGAATATCGCCATATAAAATTCATCAAAGGATAGTAGATAGCATGTATCAAGGTAGAGGCATTTTAGCTTCAGATGCAGCTCATTTATGTTGTCCTTAGTAAGCTCCCTTTAAGTCCGAATTAAATTCTTGGAAGGACTTACTGATAGTTCGAAGTGGAGCTTTTGGATTGAATGGCGGACTTGCTGATATTGGCTCTCTTTATGATTGTCTAGTAGCAATCCACGAAGGAAGTGCGGATGATTCAATCCTTGAAGTCTACAGTAACATACGACGAGACAAGTGGTTTCAGTTTGTAGATCCACAATCGCGATTCACAATGGAAATGATTTTCAGCGACCCAAACAAACTTCAGGATCACCCCTTTTATAAAATTTCCCAGCTTATGAAAAAAAATCCGGAAGAGGCACGACGAAACGCACCGGTAAGTTTTGTATTAAAATTTTGCCAAGATCATTAATATTTCTAACTATTGTACATTAGGATCCGTTTGCCTTAAGATACGATTTTTCTACACATTTCAAACAAATATAGATACGTAAAATTATATATTCAATCCCGTATCTTAATATAGAATCAAGATGAAAGTAACATATGTCCTAACCTGGTGTCTCACTTTTGAGTTTTATAGTTACTATATTATTGTGTCTTAATCATAGTCTATGTACTCATATATCTTATGCTAATTAACACATTATTAGAGCTCAAATACTCTGCATCAGCAATCGACGACATTGGCAGGCTGTAACTCTACTATAGATCTGATGATCCTCGTGTATACTGATCCTGTAATCCCAAGAAGGCAAGATAGTAAAGGTAGGGACGTGAAAGAGTTGGGTACCTCCGGCGATATTCCCAGTCAAGGAACCCCTTAAATCCTTATTTGTAATACACTATAGCTCTAACACCGGATTGTTGTCATACTATTTAATATAGCCTATTACAGCTCGATCTTCATCCAATAAAAGTAACAAAATGTTCACTTTCTCGGGTTAAATAGCTTTGGCTAAGAATACCGGCAAACCCCTACAGCTCCCTGAAGTAGAGTTGCACAAGGGTATATAGAATTCACTAACTTAGAAATAATAAGCACACGAAAGAAAATATATTAACGGAGTATTCCGTATACTGACAAATATGTCGACGCGCACATGCCTATATCGGAAAGATTCATGCCATCGGATACTCGGTAATATTGTTGAGTTGCCTAGTGGAAGCACGGTACCATATCTGAGTGGTTCATCACAACAGAAGAAACTAGTACGGTCCGACAACCCGAGACATGCCATATAGAGATTATTGTAATTAGCTATGACAGATAAATCAAGAAATGCATTGCGCCTCTAATATCTTTTAAGTCATCCAAGTTCTTGGGTTTGTCAGGGAACTGCGACAACTGCACGCAACTGCCGAGTCTATTTACCGATATGGCTACATCTTGTGGCAAGGTAAGATATTATAATATTGTAATATTTTACCTAACTTACTGCACTGACTGTGCCCTTAGTAAAAGTAGTTGTACCCACATATACAAACTTTTGTCTTCAATAAGTTAGAGTGTTGGAAGCTAGTCCTAGTGCTGTTAACATTTAGTGATCCAAACTCTATCGGATAGCTTATAAGCACCCCAAAAAGGTGGAAATATTGGTCCCTACTGGTAAAGCAGTTAAGCTATATATTAATTACGTATTACTTAAGTTTATATCAGTAATATTATATTACCGGCGAAGGGAATAGTCAGGTGATTAATTCTACAACCTATTCTACAGTTACGGAATAGGAAAGGCCCAAGGGTAGTGCACAAACGCTACCTTCGCAAAGCTATCCCCTACCGGTTAGCCATTATCCCGGACACTACTTGGCCAGCCAAATGGCTTGATGACACAAGATTAGGTGGTCTGTCCTCGTACGGACGTTACGCCACAGACTCACACGAACACGCGTGTGTGCCTTGTTAAGGCTTCGTGTTCTTGACCAATGTGCATCAAGCTCGGGGAATTCTACTTAGAGATTAACGTAAAAGTTACTCAAAATGCAAACACGCCGCCAGAAACCGGCGAAGGCTAACCAGCGAATCTAGCAGGCGAGCGGTCGCAAGCGAAATCCAGTCGCACCCCATCGACGGCGACCCTATGGTAATTGCACCACCACACCATAACCCTTCCGCGACTGATTCGACGTCGAATTAGTCGGGGAACAGTGAGCGCATACTCGAAAAGCTGTCCAGAGGTACCGGCGACTGTTGGGCGAAGTACTAGAACTCCTGTAAACAAACTGTTTTAAAAAAATAAAATATAACATATGTGATCCTATTATTTTATCCTAAAAAAGTAAACTATAATACACGTGATCCTATTGTTTTGTTCCAAAAAAATAAACTATAACATATGTGATGTCAGGGTCATCACCCAAACCCAGTAAGGGATTGGAAATTAATCAACCAATTTCTACCGTGCTAGCGAATGGGGAAACTAAAATTCCGGTTCGATGGAGCGCAGGCCCTATCCAAACTACCAGCCTTGTAAGTGACTCTACATAATTATGTGACGTTGATCAAAGAACATAATAAGTGGACAAGGAAACTTATGGATAGATATTTAGCTTATAGGAAATTGATGAATGCAGTTAGGATGAAGATTATTCAACCTACCTTTTAACTAAGGGTAGATTATGAATCTATCATGTGAGATGTTCGAATAGACATAATAATTAAAGTGGTTGAAACCGATGATCAATCTCATACCATATCCTTTCATGATCTTCTCCCCACTCCTTATCTCGAAAATTATCCGGCCAGCCATATTGTTCTCTCAGGATTCTTTTGATATCTTCGTATTTTTCGTACTTTTATTTGTTGATTAGCAAACTAAAGGTTGGATTATGAAAATGAAGTCTCGCAAATTTAAAACGAAAATAAAAATCAAACATCTCAATAGAATGAAATTAAAGGAAAAGAGAATCATACACCCTCTACCAGAAATGAATAACTCTCTGGCCTAGGAATCCATTCTAAGGTTCTGAATTTAGTAATATATCCCCTAAGAACCTCTTCTGCTGGTTCGGCCGGATAATTGCGATAATGATCCGGATCTTCGGGTCTTTCAGTGGTAGTATTGTCGGGATAAGTTGATGGTGCATCGTGAGCTGTAACAGTTCGAATCGTATCTAATGATACTATTTAGCAGATATCAAAAAAGAAAAAGAAAAGGATAACACAAACTCTCTTTGGTATCCAACACTAAAGATACGCCATATAATCGTCCAATTGTCAGCGCAACATCTGACGGAAGCAGATAATCTAGTCTTATATCCTCGAGCGTCCCTGCATTATTTGGATCGCGTGATTCTTTGAGGTCCTTGTCGTCAGTATATACGACCGCGCGCGATTCCGTGAGAAACTCAAAACTTAGAGCAGTTTCTTCGTCTATAGGACAAGGAAGCTTTTCGATTAAAGAAATAACCGCCGGACTAAGGTTTAACGAAACACAAAGAGATTTATTTAAAGGATAACCATTTGGAGGTGGATAATTTAGTTGTGAGGATTCTATATAACGTAGTTTTAAAAGGATAGTATATATTTCGGTTATAAGAGATACGATAACTGCTTCGTTATAAGGCGTTATAGTATTTATGCTTGAATCCATAGTGCAGATAGATGATAGAGTAAATTTAGAATTATGAAAGATGGTTTGTGATGATCGTTTAGAAGGGCTTTATGATCAATGGGCGGTCCCCCACTATATACTGACCGTGGTCCAGTTGGCAGGGAAATACTGCTAATGGTAGTAACCAACCATATGCTAGCTTTCTTGCCTGCGAGGATAAATAACACTCTGATCGGCACTGACACAGGTTTTTGTATCACGTGGACGCCTAGCATTATCTAAGAGCCCCACTGGAGATTCGCTAGGTCAACTAACTACTGTAACTAATACAAGCTACGTGTACGGAGAAATAACTCCGCGCGCCCAAATCGACTTTTTGGAAATAACTCGACAACCACGCCATCAATCGACAAACAAACCCTCGTAATCGATTCCTAAGGGCCAATTCCATGTTGCCAGGTGGTAAGGAATCCTTTAAGAATAATATCTGTTCCTACGTTAACAAAAAGGGAAAAAACCCCTCTGAGCAACGAACTTATTTTTTCCAAAAAACTGATATATTGATTGAATATATCACCCGTAAGCCAGTAACAAAAGACTACAATATAAGAAAAACTTACCTGATATTATCTGATACTACTTTAAACTTCCTCCTCCTCCATCCTGCACAAGGAGTCATGCTTCTGCCTTCGCACGCGGCCGGTCCGTGCCCGCTGTCATGTAGCGGATCCCACCCCCACCCCCAAAACCTCCCCGGTCGTTGGAGCTAGTATGTGATAGCAAACCACCGGCAGCTGCCCCTGCTGGTGTCAGACAGCAAGAACTCGTCTAATTGGCCCCCCTTTGGTTTCAGGGCCAAGGGGTCCCTGGTGTGCACGCGTTGCAGACACGTCTACGCGCGTGCCGACGCGTCTAGCCCCTGCTGCTGGTGCTGCTCCACAAAAAATAGGGGTCTCAAGGTCAATAACGAGTATCTCATCTCCATACTAAAGCTACAGCTCCATCTACAGCTCCACCTACAGCTCTACCCACAGCTTCGGCCTACGATTTAGCTAACAATTGCACTTATAGCTACAGCTACAGCTATAGGGCTTAGCCTATAACCAGTCATTACTAGCTTCCAGCCTAAAGTTTCACGCTGCTAGCTACTAGTTCCTTGCTTTGAATATTTAGCTGCTAGCTATTACCTAGCAGCACCCAGCTTCTAGCCTCTGGTTTTGACCTAAAATATACAAGCTCTTAGCTGCCAGCCTGCAGCACCCAGCTTCCAGAGTCTGGCTTTTTAACTAGCATACAAAAGCTTTTGACTGTTAGCCGGCAGTACCTAGCTTCCGATTTTGAGTTTTTAACTTGTAGGTAGAAGATTTTGGCTATTACTCTGCAGCACCTAGCTTCCAGCCTCCAGCTAACTGCTTCTGGTCTTCAGCTACTCCACCTACGGTCCACCTAAAGCTTAGCCTATAGCTTAGCTTATAGCCTTGAGCTTTGCCTGTAGCTTTGCTTACAGCTTTGCCTACAACATGGACCAGAGTGAGCCCGAAATAAACCCGGCTCTTTTTCCAGGAATCATCAGCTACCAAGCCTCCCACCGGGTGCTGTTTTGCCAGCTCCACCAGCAGCCTGTGGGCTTGGCCCAGCTACCCAACCACCTCAGACAACAGCACCAGCTGGGAACTAAGGTTCAGCAGGCCCTTCAAAAACACTGCTCTACCTTGGATCTATTGCCTACCGGTCAGCATGGCTATATCTTCCCACTCAAAGATTACAGTCCTATAATACCTTTTCTACCAGTCTACCAGGGTTACAGCTGCCAGGACTGCCGGTTTTTGACCCGTAACTACAAAAACCTCCGTCACCACTTGAATGCTAAGCACCAGTTGTATAACCAGGCCCTACAAGGCCATTTTCAGGACTCCGTAAGCCTCCAAACCTGGTATACCAGAAGTGCACAAGCACAGTACTGGCTAGCTGGCCCTCAGCCTACTCCTACAGCTTCTGTAGCTTCTGTAGCTTCTGTAGCTTCTGTAGCTCCTGTAGCACCTGCAGTTAGTCCAATAACCCCTGGCAATGGGCTTGCTGGGCCTGGGCCTGGGCCTGAAGGTCCCAAGGTCTTACATTGGTCTGACAGTATAGACGAAGTTCTCCAGCAACTAGAGAAGGATGAGGTGGCTCGACTGGCCCAACAGCAGCAGAATCACAGAGCTGAAGGGTGGGATGCAGAGATAGAGCGTACTAATACTACGCCCTGGCTTAAATACACCCACTGGCCAGAGCAATTTGCAGGCCGGCCTTTGGCAATCATAGCTGCTACTGCCTGTCAACCTAGGCCTGGGCCTTGCCAGGCTGAGCGGCTAGGGTTCTGGGAGGCTGAGGACCTGGTAAGCAGCATGCAAACAGAGCTACAGATCCGTATTCTGCTGCAAATATTTGATCAAGTCATAGAACGTTGCTTGACTACCTTCCAGCAGACTTCTTTTCAATTTTGCTGTTGGATAAATAATCCAGGAGAAAATGGCCCTTATCAACAGCATTATCCTTTCAAGTTACCTGAGACCCAGGAGACCCTCCGACGTTACAAGAGCTTCTAGAAGCGATTACTGACTTATATTTGCAGAGTATAGGCCTAGCCAGCTGCTATTCAACAGGCTATTTATAGCCTAATATTAAGCCACCAACAGCAGGCTAGCCTAGCTCAACTCTGGAGCCTCTTTAATAAGGAGCAGCTTCAGAAGCTCCCAGAGGCCCTGGTGCTGCTAGGGCCAGGCCAAGCAAGTTCACCTGAGCTAGTAGCTAGCCTTGATCCTGAAGCCTGGATGCAGCCAGAGCAAGTCCAGCAGGCCCGGGAGTGGTTGTTTGAGCTCAGCTGTCAGCTAGCCATGCAGCTTAGCCAGCTAGGCCAAGAGCAGAGCCTAGTTCTTATTCACTTTATGGGAGTATTAGGCATACATTCCTACAGCCTAGCCTACAAGACAGCCTATACCTTTACTCCTACTATTGCTGGCCTGATCTGGATTTGCCGGCTTCTCATACTAGAATATATGCTACCTTATAAAGCCTACAAGAAGCTAGGCTGGCCTGCTCGGGAAGCCTATGAGAATCCCTTAGCCCGGCTACAGGAGGTCCGCCAAAAGTATATGTGCAATAGTGGCTTTTATCCCCTGGCTTGCTTGCTGGAAGCTCTGATCCATAGCCGAAGGTTTGCCTGTAAGGAAGGCTGCCGGACGAATCTCAGCTGGTCAGTTGACAAAAAGGTGCTTACCCTCTATGATCAATCTTTTAGCATAGCCAGCTTTCAACACATGGTCCGGCTGGCCCTCTAAGACTGCTAGGATCTGACTAAACAAGCTCTACTAGGCTGGCAGCCTCCGCAAATCCAGCTGGTTGGCATTCAAGATAACCTTGTCCAGAGTCAGCCAGGCTAGTCCTTTCTACAGGATCCCCGGAATGGTTTTCAGCATTCTTTCAAGCACCTTCAGACACAGGCATTCAGTAAGGAGCATCTACTTAGCTCAAATAGCCATTCCTGGTCTTTAACTAAGTGCAAGCATTATTTAGCCTTAGTAGAACAGCTTAAAAAGCAGCAGCTGCTATGCTTACACTTTACAAAAGGCTTGCCTGGCCGGGGTACTAAGCTTATAAGCTTAAAATAGTACAATACCAGGCAGGTAATGCGAAATATCTTTATTTATCAAAGCCGGTTTATCCTGGTTCTTGAATATAATAAAGTATCAAATTTTACAAATTATGCCTTTTATGTAATTCGGGTTTTGCCTTTAATAACTAGTCAGTTATTATTTTTATATCTGGTATATATTTTACCTTTTAGCACAGCTTTAGCTTACCAACTGGAACTTGCTCCAAAAGCTAGCTTAGAAAGCTATATATTTGCTTATTCACAGGCTAAGCAAAAATCTATTTATACCACAGTTTTGCTAAACAGTCTCATAACAGCAGTTTCTCAGAAAGCCAGCATAGAACAAGGCCTCCTCCATAAAGAGGTATGCTGGTATTTACCCGCACCTGGTCCGTGCACCGGTGTTGACCATAGTTATCGCACCTTTTTTGATTTTGTTTTGGTGATTTGACAGCGCAAATCATATGCTAGCGCAGAATGAAAAATACCGTTCGATAACTTAAATTACAGCGATTCGCATAATGTCATTTATAAGGTGATGCACGCGGAACTCGAATTGTTACGGAGGTACGAAACTCAAATCGCTTGATTTTTGGTATGTATTTGCAAATTACGGGACAACCACAGGCTGATTCGTGACGCAAATGAGATCGTTAAAAAGCATTAAACCAGCGCTTTCCAACGAATTAATTTAAGAGCTAGCACATCTTATAACAGTGATATAATTGCTGTACAAAAACAGGGATAAAAGTTATCAGTCAACTAATGTTTACTATAATACCAAGCTAGTGTTTACTATAGCTCTAGCCTAACGCGGCACGCGCTGGTGTTGACCGTCAAAGGGGCCCGTGCACCGGTGTTGACTATAGTTATCGCACCTTTTCCGATTTTGTTTTGGTGATTTGACAGCGTTAATGATGTGCTAACGCAAAAAGAAAAGTAGCGTTTGATAGCCTGAATTACGGCGATTCGCATGATGTCATTTATAAGGTGATGCGCGCGGAACTCGAATTGTTACGGAGGTGCGAAGCTCAAATCGCTTGATTTTTGGTATGTATCTGCAAATTGCGGGACAACCACAGGCTGGTTCGTGACGTAAATGAGATCGTTAAAAAGCGCTAAGCTAGCGCTTTCCAACGAATTAATTTAGAGGCTAGCACATCTTATAACGGTGATGTAATTGCTGTACAAAGACGGGGATGAAAGTTATTAGCCAACTGGTGTTTACTATGGTGCCAAGCTGGTGTTTACTATAGCTCTAGCCTAATTCGGAAAAGTGGCGTCGCTTATGTCAGCGGTCCCGCGTTGGGGTAGCTTGGCCGATCAGGCTGCCGCGCTCTTGGTGCGTAGAATCACAAGGCAAATCTCTGATATATTTGATTCCAGCTACGATTCTAGTTGTAATTTGCAGGGTACGACACCTGTAGCTGTACGTGAGGGTGATGAATTTACAGGGTATCACATCTAGGTTCGTATGCAGCTGTGATCTACAGGGTAGCGCAGCTAATATTTGTAGGGCGTATAGAGTACAGCTGCAGCTGTAGTTGTAGCTGTAGTTGTGCTATATAGCTTATAGGTTATATATAATTGTAAGCTTGCAGGGTATAGCCGTAGCCGTAGCCGTAGCCGTAGCTGTAGCTGTAGCCGTAGCCGTAGCTGTAGCCGTAGCTGTAGCTGTAGCCGTAGCTGTAGCTGTAGCTGTAGCTGTAGCTGTAGCTGTAGCTGTAGCTGTAGCTGTAGCTGTAGCTGTAGCTGTAGCTGTAGCTGTAGCTAGTTATAACCGTAGGTTATAAGTATATAATTGTAAGTTTAGTTAGCTGTAATTGTAGCTGTAGCCGTAGGTTATACATAACTATAACTTTAGCTAGTTGTAGCTGTAGCCGTAGATTGTATGTAATTGTAAGGTTAGCTAATTATAGTCGTAGGTTAAGTATAATTGTAAATTTACAAGGTATAACTATAGCTGTAGCCGTAGGTTATATGTAATTATAATAGTAGTAATAATAGTAGTAGTAGTAGTAGAAGTAGTAGTAGTAGTAGTAGTAGTAGTAGTAAATTATAGTTGTAACTGTAGCTGTAGCTGTAGCTGTAATTATAGCCCTAATCAAAAGCTTCTTTATATATTAGTTTTAGATTTCACCTAGTAACTGAAATAGCCTAGTGGTTTAATGGTTATGAATAGCAATCTAGGTTCGATTCCTAGTAGGGCTTTTGATAACTTTCCTGCACTTTGATCTCCGGAGTGTAGGAAAGTTATCTCTCCCCTGGTCCTATAGTATAAATAGGCTAGTACTCTATAATTAACCTATATATATATATTTTTTAGAATATTTTATATTTTTATATTTTTACCGTAAATTGTTTTAGTATTAATAAGCTTTAGAATCAATTTAGGGTAGTAGTTGTAAGTTTACAAGGTATAGCTATAGCTGTAGTAACCGTAGCTGTAGCTAGAGCTGTAGCTAGAGCTGTAGCCGTAGCCGTAGCTGTAGCTGTAGCCGTAGCTGTAGCCGTAGCTGTAGCTGTAGCTGTAGCCGTAGCTGTAGCCGTACTCTGTAGCCGTAGCTGTAGCCGTAGGTCGTATGTAATTGTAAATTTACAGGGTATAGCTGTAGTCTGTAGCCGTAGCCGTAGGTCGTATGTAATTGTAAGTTTATAGGGTATAGCTG
>JMRO03000137.1:0-33593 GCA_000743665.3 Scytalidium sp. 3C | reverse complement strand
GGGGGGGGGGGGGGGGGTGGGGGGGGGGGGGACCCAGCCCTCTAGACGAGGCTGCAGAGCCTTCTGATTTGGTACAGAGCCTCGGGTACATTCACGGCGCCATCAGGAACGACGCATGCGAATCTTTCTCTCAAGCTCTCGAGTTGAGTGCAAGGAGCCGGCCTATTTACGCAATGTCAAGAGCCGTCGACAAAGATGCCGCAGCATCAATTCGAATAGGGAATCTTCAGAGTATCTACAGTGACATTGTGGACGCGGTGAATCCGAAATCATCTGGTCTGCTTGAGATAGAGCTGCTTGGAAAAAGTCATGTTCTTCCGGAAGGCACCACAGTCTTAATGGAGGCCAACGCTATTGCCATCCCAAAGATAAATCTCTTGAAGGCATTCACCGTGGCAAGACGTATACTTTTTGAGTGTCTGAAGGACTGGTCGATTAGCAGGTACCAGGACATTCGGGATTCGACTGCTGTTGTGCTCTTAATGGACCCAGAATATCTTACAGCGGCCAATGCGAGGAAGAAGATTGTTGAGGGTTCAATATCAGATCCTACTGCTAACGCTGAAGATGTACTTGGACAAGAGATGATATTCATTGACAGCTTGCTCACCTCGCCTCTACATCGGCATTCGAAATCACCTACGCTCTGGAGCCATCGCCGCTGGCTACAAGAAAGGAGACTTGCGGCCAGCATTCCAATTAACATACAACAGGACTTCACGGCGACTGTACTGGTCTCCGCAGAACGCCATCCTCGAAATTACTATGCCTGGTCTCACATGCGCTGGCTTTTCCAGAGCGGTACAAGTCAGGAAAGATTTGCCGTGAGTCAAAGCAGACACACGGATGTCTTGGTGACGGCGAAAGAGTGGTGTCTGAGGCACCCATCCGATATCTCGGGATGGTCATTCTTACTATTTTGCTTATTTCCAACGGAATCGCCACCCGACCCGTCAGTAATTTCATCTGTCTTCAACGAAGTCCTTGATTTGGCGCTGTCGCTGAAATGGATGCATGAATCGGTCTGGGTATTTCTTCGAACCATGGCTGCGTCAAGCCAGGTCTTAGAGGAAGACCGAGCCGCGTTCTCTAGAAGCTGCCAAGCTGTGCTGAGAACCCTACCAGATCCAAGTAGTGGTACCACAACAGGCCAAGTTAGGTCTGTCATCGAGGCGGCAAATGAGTGGTACCTTAAAAATCGGGAAATTCAGCGTTGAGAATAATGCAAGCATTGCGCGGTGGAACAGCTCGGGGAAAGCGAAGATCGGGATCGGGATTCGCCAGGTTTGCTCCACAGGCCAGCAGTCGGCTTGTCCTTCCATGTGGATCTATTTATGCTCGTATTACCACCTACTGCGTAGCAGAGGTACAGGACATGCATATCATCGAGAAAAACAAAAGCAGACAACCATGACTAGAAAGCCTGTGTGTGTTACGTGAACCTCTGCGTATAGGCGAGTGACGTAGCGCCCGCTGAGCACACTGATATTACCCGTGTCTTAGGAGGGCGGGCAGCTCAGGGCAAGCCAGTACGGTAATAAGAGAGCGTGGAGCGGGAGCGGAATGCCACTGAAGGCAAAGAATTGGTATCTAATGTCAGCCACGACTAACGGTCTGAAACGCGGTGGAGGTCGAAAGTCAGCGTGGGATTAGCCGCCACGGAGCATGTAGGGACGCCATAGCTCCCAAGTCAGGACTGTACATCATCGCGCGAGTAGCCACTGGGTGAAGATCTTGAATGAGCCAACCAGCACTCCTGGTGAGCGACATGCCGCGCGCGCCTGCCAGGGGAGAAAAGAGACTTCAATGTGCAAGCCCAGGCAAGGTTCTTTGTCCCCGTGAAGGCCGAACCCACTGCACGGCAGAGCGCACTACTAGAACGATGCTAAGAAACATCCTGCCTGGACTTGCGTGCAGACGGTACCCATAATTACTGAAGCACGGAGTTACAGATGTACTGTATGATGGTACCCGAGTTACCGTGTCTTTTGCCATTATTCGGGCATTTGGCGATCCTCACTTAAGGGCACAATGGCAGGCGGCTGTGGCAGGCTGGAAAGGGCAAGATCTGTTCAGAGCCAAGCGTGCGAGCTGCACTGGTCGGTGTTTCAACGTCGACGACGAATAATGGGTCGTTGACGATGCACATTGTGACCCTCAACCATGGTCGGCCCGGATACATCGGTTGCAGCGAAGAAATAGGGGTGGGGAAGAGGGGAAGAGGGGAAGAGAGGGAAGAGAGGGAGGAGATAGGAAAGAGCACTGCCTGGAGCGAGTGTAACGTGTTCGCAAGAGCGGTCAGCGTCGAGAGGATATAGAGTTATTACGGCAGCAGGGCTGGCTCGTGGGGTGTGGACGGCATGGGCCTCAGGACGGCATGGGCCTCAAGACGGCAAGAGCCAAGAGCAGGCGATAAGGAATGTTTACCTCGATGAAACATCACACAGGGCGAACCGTGGTCTGCGTGCTGCTCGACACCAAGCCAGACTCAGGCACCGACACACAGACGCTGGGGGTTGGTGACTGTCGCAATTTGCAATTGAGCACTGCGATTGGCTGGCGCCTGCTGGGTGGATGTTTTTCCGCTGGGGTGCCTGTGCACTCGGAGCTAGGTGGCCCCCCGCCAATCAGCGACAGAGGCTCCTTTCCGCATCGGGAGTGCCACACGCCCCGTGCGCCTCGCAGCTCGCTCTGGAGGAGGGAAATTCCCCTTCGAGGTCTGGGGCTGCCCAGAATCACGATCTCAGGTCGTCCAGAGCGGGCCACGCGCAGGCTGCTTTGGGCCTGGCGTCTGAGGCTTCCCGGGCTGCTCGTTCGCCAGAGGGTGGCAGCGCCTCTCAGCCCCTGCTTCTGCTGGGGCTGCACTTGTCCCAATGCGCACAGAACTTGGGCCCCATGCTGCAAAATCCTGGAGCCAAAGCAGCACTGATCTTCTCCTGCCAGAGCTGGCTCGGGATTCTGATAGTAGAGTTGCAACCTCCTCTCCGTGCTCTCCTACTCCTCTCTCTCCTTCTCCGCCGCCTCCTCTCTTCTTCCTTCTCTACCCCTCGCCGTCCTGTCCTTTCTCTCCTCCTCCTCCGCCTCCTCCTCATCTCCTCCCTCGTTTTCCGGTCGGTCGCTGTTGGTGAACGGGTTGGACCCTCCTGACCCGCCTGTGGTCTGGTTTCCTCTGGGCTTGCTGGGAACGCTCCAGGTATCCGTCGATATATCACACAACAGCCTCCCCTCGACGCCCGGTGTATATCCTCTTTGTTCTGAAGCCCGAGAGTCTGGTGCAGTCCTGCAGTTACACGTCTGAGCTCTCTCTCAGAAGCAGATATAATCTCACCAATTGTGCATCGACAAGAGTCCGGTACTCTGGCGAATCTCGAATCGGCATAGCAGCGTCTCTCTTTGTATTGTTTTTGTCTTTCATCCACATGCAATCCTGCTTCGTTCTTTGAGCAGATTCCTCTCGCCTACATCGTGAAGGCCCGCTGGTCCGCCCTATAAAACGTGCTTTCAGGACGTCTTACCGCGTTCACCAAATGCTCGATCATCACATCCGTTAATTCTTCGACCTTCGACATCCAACATTCAATATGCTGATCACAGACGGGTTCTTGGCCGTCACAGCGCTGTTACCCGTTGCGTCTGCATTATTTATCTGGGATCCACCCGACTTATGTGATGGCCCCCGTACGTGTCGTCCGTCCGTGAAAGCAGTTGACGGAGATGTTCAAGCTCGTTCCGAGGGAGCCAGTGCCATAACTGTACCTCTGGTCCAGAAACTTCCGGCTGTGAGATGCCCATCTGTATACACCCATTGCCATGCTCTGCTAACCTTTCCATTCAGGGTGCATTACTCCATGAGCTCCATGAAAGTCGAGTTGACAGTCTGGCAAGACGACTCGCCAAGAAATATGCTGATCGTCCGACGAAAGTCCAGGCTGCAGCTGTAGATGAGAGAGATCTCTCAAAACGGACCAACACGTACTCGATTGACGCAGCGGCTACGCCTACCCAAACCAACAGTGCTGGAATCGACCAGGACGGCACGGATTACTCCTACTTTGCTCAGGTGCTTCTTGGGTCAAAAAGCACGCCGATGTATATGCTCCTGGATACCGGTGCTGGAACCACCTGGGTGATGGGCGATTCCTGCACCTCGGATCCCTGCCAAAAGCACAATACATTTGGTCCTGGTGAATCAAGCACGTATCAGGCTTCCGATAACACCTTTAGCATAGAATATGGCTCCGGTTCAGTCAGTGGAGTGTCGGCCAGCGATAGTCTCTCGATTGCAGGACTAAAAGTCGTAATGCCTATTGGTATTGCGAACGTCACCAGCGATGATTTTAACTCCTTCCCCATTGACGGGATTTTGGGACTATCGCAAGTCCCAGGCTCGACACCCAACTTCTTACAGTCTCTGGTTTCGGCAAAGTTGCTGCAGTCAAATATATTTGCTGTTGACCTTGACCGGGCTTCTGATGGCCCGAATAATGGGGAAATAAGTTTTGGCGCTGTTGATTCGTCAAAGTTCACCGGGAAAATCGGCTACAGCCCGGTTGCCAGCTCGGAGGGTGGTGAATGGGCTATCTCCTTGGATAGTATATCCGTTGGCGGTACTCAAGCTCCCATTACGGACAAGCTTACCTATATCGACACTGGTACCTCTTATATCTTTGCTCCGTCGGAAGATGTCAGCGCCTTGCATAGTGTCATTCCTGGCTCGCAGAGCTCAGACAACACCACATTTCAGGTCCCATGCAAGACGACAACCCCGATCACGCTTACCTTCAGCGGCGTCTCCTACGATATCTCCCCAGCCGACTGGGTTGGAGGGCCATCCAGTGACCCTAATCTGTGCACGAGCAACATCTACGGACACACCGTTGTTTCCGGAGCCTGGTTACTGGGAGACACATTCCTGAAGAACGTGTACACCGTTTTTGATGTGGACCAGAATCGAATTGGTGAGTCGATGCGGCTTGCGGTGTCTTAAAACATTTCAACTAATACCCCCCTGCAGGATTCGCTCAAAAGGCATCATCTGCTGTCACGACGACCTCGACATCCTCTACTGGTGGGCCTACTACTTTTTCTATTCCTCCGTCGAGCCAAGGCCCCGTCTCTACCGTTTCGTCGGGTCCTGTCATTCCTACAAGTTCTAACCTAAAGGTGACAACAGTATCTTCCGTTCCCACCTCGTCTGGCACCAGCAATTCGGCTGCGACCAGCCTGGCCGACGGTATCAGCGGCCATCAGTCTTCCAGCGCTACAGGATCTGCAGTGGCAGAAACTACAAGCGCCCCATCATCTACCCCTGTGAAATCGAACGCAGTACGACTGGGCGCTGAGACGACCACTCTCACTACAATAATTCTGGGCTCTTTCGGCCTTGTCTTCCTTCTATCTTGATTTATGGAGTTCTCCGGCATTAAACCGCGTCCGACTACTCTCATTTCCATTTTCCTGACCATGCTGTGAATACTCAGCCTCTACACCTTACGGCTTGGTATATGGTTCCATACCTGTCATCACAGGATGATGTTATCCACCAACGCCAGAACATTGTTGAAATATGTCATCACGCTCATGGTCTCACATATAGATGACCTCTCACCCTGCGGCTAGCTCGATCTCTTACATCTTTTGTATTATATTGTAATTTATACCTTCAGCATTAGCATTAGCATAGCATCGCATAGCATTAGCATTACTGTGCATGGCGATTTATTTGAGCGCATATGGGGCGGGGCATTGGAGGAGCCGGTTCGGGCCTGCATGTCATTTCTTACGGATATTTATGTGCCTGAAATGGTGGCAGTCCGTCTCATTATGACTTAGAATTTGGTCAAATAAACTCTGATAATGACCCCGGAGATTTGGATTCTTATTCGCTCTTGTGAAGAATTATGAAATTTTTTTCCCACGTGGAAACCCCAGTTACCCCTTTATCAGTGGTATCTTTCATTCTGTAGTACGGATAGCCTATCGTCAGCCGCCTGTAAGCGAGGCTGCGTGTGCATCACGGCGCAATCGCAATCGTCAGCCCCTACGAATACATATCCATTGCTGTGGATGCAGAATGCTGCCGCGATAACAGTATGGCCAAGGCCAAGGTAACCAGCAACAGCAGCCGTGGAGAAGACACGAACTCACGGAACTACGACCCAGAAAATGCAGAAGATCGAGGTCTGCTCTCTGCTACCAATGCGGACATCTCAGACGACGATGGAGACGATATCATAGTTCATTCCGGCGAGCAAGAGGAGGAAGCCCATGGCGAGCCTGTAATCCCAAGAACTCCAAGTCGAGTGAGATTTGATCTACCTCCTGAGGACGACACGCCAAATGCCAATAATGGTGGTCCTCTTGACGACGCACCACCACCACCATACTCCTCTCAGGAGAACTCTCCACCACTCTCCGGCCGCAGGGATCCTCGACCGCGTACCCAGCTTCAAGCTCCTCTCCTTACAAATATCGAGGCACCCTCCGTGACACTCTCCGAAACACAATGGGGCAGCGACATAGAAGAATGGGCAGAGGCTGAGCGTCTGCGACCCAAATCTGGGCTGCGATCAGCCTTCATGAATATGGCCAATTCAATTATCGGCGCCGGAATCATAGGTCAGCCCTATGCGTTCCGGCAGGCAGGTTTGCTGACGGGAGTGATCCTGCTGGTGGTCCTCACCGTCACAGTGGACTGGACTATTCGCCTTATCGTTATCAACTCCAAGCTCTCCGGAAGCAATTCCTTCCAAGGCACCGTTCAGCATTGCTTTGGCAAGACAGGTCTAATCGCCATTTCCGTCGCTCAATGGGCTTTCGCATTTGGTGGAATGGTTGCGTTTGGCGTCATCATTGGTGACAGCATTCCACATGTGCTTACGGCTCTATGGCCTGGACTGCCACATGTGCCAGTGCTAGGGCTTCTGGCTGACAGGAGAGCGGCTATTGTGGTCTTCGTGCTGGGGATCAGCTATCCATTGAGTTTGTACAGGGATATTGCAAAGGTGAGTCACCGGTGACTAGTAATAGCTCAGTTTTCCAAAGTTGCATAGAGGTGGAAACTTGTAAACATTGCTGTTGAATGAGAAACTCTTGCTAATGATGGCTATGAGAATAGTTGGCCAAAGCTAGCACCTTAGCATTGATAAGCATGCTGGTGATCCTGATAGCTGTCGCCACCCAGGGATTCCGTGTCCCTGCAGATTCGAGGGGGAGCTTCGGTCTCCCTCTCTTAACAATCAACAATGGAATATTCCAAGCGATTGGAGTCATATCATTCGGTACGGCTCTCCCCATTCTCCTTCTATCTGTCTTGATATTTCGTTTATTACTTGGTATACCTCCTACGAACCAAGCTGACATATAGTCCTTCATCCAGCCTTTGTCTGCCACCATAACTCCCTCTTGATTTACGGTTCTCTCGAGAAGCCCACGATAGACCGCTTCGCTCGCGTCACTCACTTTAGCACTGTCATCTCCATGATTGCCTGCCTTCTCATGGCTCTGGCTGGATTCCTTACCTTTGGCTCCTACACCCAAGGGAACATCCTCAATAACTTCCCTACCGATAACACCATTGTTAATATAGCCCGTCTCTGCTTCGGCCTCAATATGCTTACGACGCTGCCTCTCGAAGCATTCGTGTGTCGAGAGGTCATGCTTAATTATTACTTTCCTGGAGAACCTTTCAACATGAATCTTCATCTTATTTTTACCACGAGCTTAGTAGTAACTGCTATGACGATCAGCCTGATCACCTGTGATCTGGGCGCTGTCTTTGAGCTCGTCGGTGCAACGAGCGCTTGTGCTCTGGCCTACATTCTGCCGCCGCTTTGCTATATCAAGCTTAGCAGCAGGAGCTGGAAGACAATTCCGGCAATGTGTTGTGTAGCATTTGGATTTGTGGTCATGGGGATCAGCTTGGTGCAGGCAGGCGCGAAGATGATACGCAATGAGGGAGGTGTCACACACTGTTCATGATAGATCAGCGCTTATTTCCTTTTCTCTAGAATCGTGTACATTATTGGCATCGCACAGTTGGGCTTTACGAGATTATATAGATTGGCAGGCATGTAGGTAAATTATGTGGGTCACGCATCGCCGAATAATACTTGGTAGAACAATTGACTGTCCAGGAACTATCTTCTAGTTGCTTCAATTCTCCTGTGTAGTAGACTAGGACGAGACTGTCTGTACACCATCTTTTCCAGGCTTCTAATTCTCCGACAGGATTTAGGGGGTTGCTCTATTTGCTCATTCACACCCGTACAGAACAAGAATCCTCGTCTTCAAGAACAGATAGACGCACGCACAAATGCTCAACCTCAAACGCTGGTATCCATGGCCGTTCCTTCTTCTTCTCGTTCTTCCTTCGCCTCCCGAGAGGAACTGCCACTTGGTGAATCATTGTAATTACATCTGCGCTTTCTTCTCGAATTGTGCTCCCTGGCGATCTGCAAGGAGATTCTCTCAGCTGGACAAAAACCCGTCATGTCTCGTTGTTCGCTCAACTCGTCCACTAATTTCTCCAAGCACTTTAAGTAAACCTTCTGTTTCCGCTGCCACTGACCATCGAACTGGAATTCTCTGGGGATGGAGCTGGATCGTGCCGTTCTCTTTTCTTTTTCTTCTTCTTCGTCTACCTCGTCATTATTATCCTCCTCGTCATCATAATTACCGTTCTCCTCATGTCCTTTCTCTTCTTGTTTGATCTTGGCCTTCTTCTTTTCCTTCTTCTTAAACTGACCTTCTTGGGTTCGTGAATAAGGTTTGTCTTCATCGTAGTCTTGACTGCCAGTGCTATGGCGTCTGTTTCTATTTCGTTCTCTAGGTGGAAATCAACGTTAGATACTGATAGCACAACTGACCCTAACTCTTTACTCTTCGCCATACCGTCTCTCCCATAACAAACTCTCCGATAGGAATGTCGGGAACATTGCCAAGATGAGAACGAAAGTGAGGAGTCTCTTTTACCTCTTCCACTCCTTCTTGACTTCATCTCCTCTCTCAAAGGCCCAGTCGGTCTTTCCGCTCACTCCCATTTGACAATCCGTGTCGATATCCTCACAGTTGCATAACGGGTTACGCATCTGAATGATGTCCTTGGTATGAGAGGGACATGGTGCGTCATCTAGCTGAAGGCGGGTGTGATCAATATGAGCTTGACAAATGGTGATCCTAGTGATGGTGTAGCGACAGTTGGTGTAAACGAGATGCTTTGTATTGCACATGGCTTTGACTGGACTTCCTGCAAAGGTAGGTGTTCCTTCTGTCTTGACGTAGCAGTGAGGATGTCGAATAATTTCAGCTATCCGTACGAGACAGCGAGAACTATAAGTCGATAATTGGGCAGTAACGCTAAAAGACACTTGTAGACTCGGTAGTGAAGTCCATTTGATTATTGTAGGAGGTTTATTGTTCGAGAAGTAGATACATTCAGGCGGACACAAAGCTCGTGCTGTCCATAGGAGACGTAAATACCGGGAAAGTGGCCAGACTTGTCTAGCAACTATCGATCTCCAGAAATATAGGAAGGAACTGCGGCATGGAGTAATGGTACGATTGGTAAACGAAGGCACAAAACTCGTCAACCCGCAGATTCTAAGCAGAAGGCTGGTAATGAAAGGGAGAAAGAAGTGGGTTTGTATACGATTCTTTTACTAAGACTGAATCCTTAAAAACATTACATTAGCCAGCCATGCCTTCCGGAAGCGATCTTGGCTTTGATGCATCTATTTGAACGTTAGGGAAAAGGTGCATCGTAGTAGGAGAACATATTCATTGCATGGAACATGTCGATAGGAAATAAGATTCCAGCTATAGCTTCAAAGAGCAGGTCTGTATGGTACGAAATAGGAGCCATGATCAAGGTTCAGACCTGAAATATACTCCTACTTAGATTTAGCAAAGCACATCAATCAGAAGGTAGATAGAATTTCAACAGGTCTTTAGTGGACCACGCCTATTCCTATTACAGCCTACAAAAAAAGGTGTCCAGCCCCAACATCGACTCAAAACACAACCATGAGATAAAAACACTGTGCATGCGGCAGACGCACAAGACTTCATTCCAAATACAACACAACTCTTAAAACGCGCAAGACAAAAGAGACCGCAAACAGACTGCAGGGAAAAGAGCATGAAGACGAAACAGGTGGAATAAATATTAGCACAGTAAGAGCAGCCTCCATGCCAAGATGTTTGTGTCTGAATCAGAGAAGAAGAGGGGTTCCATTGTGTATTGGCCGACGATTTCACCAGAATTTGTGGAAGCTCGACAGCAAAAGTATCCGAGACGACAGGTTAACCGAAGGAATAGGGTAGAGTGTGTACGTATATGATCCCCAAGGGGGACAAAGCTCGTCCGCACCTATGCATGCTATCATCATAAATGGAACGGGTCCGGGTAGCAGGAGGAACCGTTCGCATTAGGACACAGACAGAGCCAAAAGCAAAATCCGAGTTTACAACACGATGCACTTCTTCTTCTCCTTCTTCTTGGTCAAGAGAGCAGCACGGGTTGCGTGTTCAAACACCTCACGGACACCTTGATTGGTCTTGGCTGAACATTCCAAGTACTTATGAGCACGGATCTTCTTTCCGACTTCCTCGCCCTAGGTGTCACGCCATCATTAGCAGCCGTCCTGATTCACGCATCGTAATACATCTTCCCTCTCCGCACACTGCGGATACGGTACGATGTAAGACTAGACTTTTGCTTACCTGCTCGGGAGTAACTGGTTTTTGGCTGGTCTTGTTTAATTCCTCAATAGTCCTCGGGTCGTGACGCAGATCCTTCTTGCAGCCGACGAGAATGATTGGGAGGCCGGAGCAGAAGTGAAGGACTTCAGAGATCCACTATGGACAGAGCACGTGTCAGCAATTCCTTATCGCAAATGCCGCTGCAGCGGGGGAGCTGGAAGTCGCTTTACCTTCTCCTGAACGTTATCAAGGGAATCAGGCGAATCAATGGCGAAGCAGATCAGGATGACATGCGAATCTGGGTAGGAGAGAGGTCGGAGACGGTCGTAATCTTCTTGACCCGCCGTATCCCATAAGGCTAGCTCAACGTGCTTTCCATCGACCTCGACATCGGCAACATAGTTCTCGAAGACAGTGGGAACGTACACCTAAGTCACGGCAAATTAGTCGGAAAAACCCAGGAATGATGTTCAATTCAAACGCATGTATGTGCACCGCTTCCTCCGAGCACGGTTGGAGGCACGCGAGGTAGTCGGGGGGGACGATATCCCACGGGTTTGAGATTGCTAGGCTTCCGGCGAAAGAGGAATGCTTACCTCAGGGAAGGTACCCTTGGAGAAGACACTGGCCAAGAATTAGCACTTAGATCCTGTACCGCGGGCTGATGCGGCGGGAATAGGTGATGATGGGAAGGGGGAAGAGACTCACATCAACAAGCACGTCTTTCCACAGGCACCGTCGCCCACAATAACGAGCTTTCGACGGATTTCTGCCATCTTGATGATCGAGAAAGAAAAGACAGAAAATATGCGGGTGGAAAGCTAGAAGGCGGTGGTGATCGTATGGCTCGGATGCAGGAGGATGGAAATTTGTCAGTGTGTTGGGGGAGGTGGACAAAGATGATGTTGCGAGGTTCAGGTTTGGTTGCTGTTGCCATCCAAATCAAACGCGGCTAGGACGCAAACCCAGAGGCGGATTTCAGGGGGGTTGCCTGATAAGGCGCCCAGGCGAGCGCTACCGCCAAGTGCGTGCGCGCTCCGAGGCTTCCCCAGCGAAGGGGCAACGGGGGCAGGGGAGCTCTGGCTATGGCTATGGCTATGGCTGTGCATTCCAGCGAACAACCCGCTTCTGGATGCTGGGCAAAGAAAGGAACTTTCCTTCACCGACATGGACACATTTCCGTGGAACTGAACTAATAAATTGCACTGCACTGTCCTATTCATGCTCATATGGCTATATCTATGCCAGGCTGGATGAATGCTTTCCGGTCTTCCTGCCTGCGGATTGTCCTGGACCGAGCGAAAGCTGCCAGCGATCGCAATCCGTTCCCAGCGATGACGAGGCTGCTTTGGAGCTTTGCGCCAGCGCCAGAACCTCAACAGCAGCGGGACTCTCCACACTGCCTGTACCCAGCTGTATCACGAGTTCGAACGGATGTCCCTGTGGTGCGGCTTCCTCATGGTGCAGTGCCAATGGCGAATGGGACGGAGCGTTTGGCAGGCCGCGGAAGGATACGGCTCACCGTCCTGAGCGTCCGTGGTCGTAGTGGCCCGGGCTCTGCTGCACTGCCCTGAGACCGCCTCTTGGAGAAAGGGGCAGCACACGGCGGCACCGAGCGACGGTGGTCATCGGGGATTTTGGCTGTCGCTCTTCGTCATCCGGGATCCTCTCCTATGATGTCGACAGTCCTTGCAGAGCTGAACACTGGGCTCCATCCTCTGCCCTTAGTCGCGCTGAAAGGCCCCATGGTGGCCGAACGGGCTCTTCGCAGCGGTGACGAAGCCCATGCCCGCTGGGACAGGTCCAAGAAGATGGCGCAGCTTCCCGCGGTGAGTGAGGCGAACTCCAGACTCCATTCTTCCATTACACAGGGGACCTCTGGCCCGCGCTGGCAGAGCAGGGCCGCTGTTGCAGCTTGCCTCTGCAGCAGCTGGGCGACTTGTGACATTCTAATAGGCAGTAGGCAGCACGTGAGCAAGATGCCAAGATGTCCGCATAATGATACTATTGAAGTTTTGTTTGGCTTTTGTGCTTCATGTCATGCTGAGTCTATCCCAAACCTGCTGCCCTGCACTGTGCATTATTCCGGTATTATTCTTATCCCAGCTCGTACGATAATAATGCTGAGAGACGATGGAAAGGCCCCCTGATCGACCAGGACCAAGCGAAAAAGCCCCCGTTGGGCTGTTCACGTGACTAAAGCACGGACCACCCAAATCGGATCCCGGTTTGCAAACAGTAGCTCTCGCAAAAAAAGTTACAATTGAACCACATTGCCTCCTCCGGTGGACCACCAACGCGGCAGGCATGCAGAAGGTAATCCGGAGGACCATCCTCGCAGAGAAGCAGGCGGCCCGGCGGCTGGCCAGGAAGAAGGAGTCGGAGCACCGAGATTGGCTGAAGTCCCGACTCGAGCAGCAGTTTTACGCGGACAGGGAGACGTCCAAACTCGTCAAGCAGGCCAGGCTCAACCGGCGAGAGGATCTGGAATTGGGTCCCCTGGCGCCTAAGAGAGATGTCGGTGATGCGAAGGAGACATACGGCACCATCAATTCGCAATTGATGCGTGGCCTCGAGCTGACCAGGGAGGAGATGGACGAAGTTCTCAAGCCCGTGGGCGGGCGCTATGTGCACATTGTCCCAAATGACCGGGTTGTCCTCCTGGAGGGTCGGGATAAGGGCAAAATTGGAAAGGTCCTCTCAACGGATCCCAAGAGGAACGAGTGTACGGTGGAAGGCTGCAACATTGTAAGAGACTGCTCTTTACCGCTCCCCTCTTTCTAGGCGTATCTGATACCACTGTGGTACAATGGCTAACGCACTTCCCTTCTCTAGGTCGACGTGGCAGTCCCACAGTGGATGCTGGATGCAGATGATGGTGACAAACGCCCAGTCCGTTCTCTTCCCAAGCCAGTCCCTCTCACTTCTGTCCGGCTGGTGTATCCGCTTACGAACCCGGAAACGGGCGAAACTCGCGACGTGATCATTAAGAAACTTGTCAACAGCAGGATATGGCATGACAGATACACAGGTACTACAAAGTGGTCACGAGTAATTCCTGGTCTCGATATAGTGGTGCCATGGCCCAAGAAAGAGCCAAAGGAATACAAAGATCATGAGTGCGATACGCTCCGATTAGATGTTGAAACCAAATCTTTCGTGCCTACATTGCTGCGGCCTCCAATGCCGGGTAGCGTAATCGATGAACTAAGGAACAAGTACTCCATTTTCAGGACAAGACATGACCCGGAATATATTGAGAAGAAGATGGCGGAGGACAGGGAGAAAGATGCCAAGAAGAAATTGGCTGAGGAGATGAGGAGTCCACTGAAAGAACTAAACCGAAAAGAGAGGAAGTTGAAGAAGGCCAAGGGCAAGGGCAAGATCTCGACAGATATGTTGGAGAAGATTGGGGAGGTGATTGCGAAGAACAGGCAAGCTGCTTTAGAGGCAGCTGGCGTTTCTAAAGTCGAGGCTACCGCTTAAACGAAGAGGATGGCGGAACTCTATGTAACATTATGTGATTGTTCGTTCATCTGGTTCATCTGTAGGGTGCATCATTTTGGGCGTTTGGATCTCCAGCGTAGAGAAATGCTGGCTACACCAATCTCCAGATAGTGGAGTCAAATCTGTATTTCTAAGTGTGCAAGATTTTAGCAAGAATCCCAGAAACGATCTAATTTTTTTTCTATGTACCAAGCAAGGATAACTTCTCGAACGCCGCAATATGGGGAGGTTCTTTCCGCTTCGTGGACGCCTCTAGGCTTTCCTGTAACACGGCATCCCCACCAACGGCTCTATATCCGTCCCGCTCAGTAGCTTCCTCTTCAGTCTTGGCCGTTTCAGGATTTCCGAAGACCCCAGGAATGGACGTAGCACACATTCCCACAACATCCGCCAAACTTGTTTCGATAGCTCTTGCTCGCTCCCACATTCCCCTCCTCACTAATCCAAAGACCAACCTCTGGATCTCGTCCCTCACACTCTCCACTCTCTCCACCAACCTCCCCACGCTTGCAACAAGGTACTCCTCTTCGTACACAGTACCTTTCTTTCCTCTCGCCCGCTTCCTCTCCTCTCTCCTCCGATTTTTGCTCGTCGCTCGACTGACGCCCGTCCCGGCGGTGCCTAAACTGCCTCCCCGACTGTCCTTCCCTGTATATCGTGTGAACAGGCTACGATTGGTGCTTAATCTCGAGCTTGCAGCAACGCTGACATCGTCCGGCAAGTCCCCATCAACCCCACCCCTCTCCCCCTCGTAAAAGCCGAGCGGATCAGCGAGTGCTTTGGCACGGAGCTCTCTAATGCGAGGCACCTGGGCGAGTAGCTGTGACTTGCATTCCGCCAGTAACTCCGTCGAGCTCGCAAGTGCCTCGCCGAGGCCGACGTCGATGACGGCCTCCAGGAGATCTGGGCGGCCTTTCTGAGCCACTAGGTGCAGTGCATCAGCGAAGAAGTAGCCCTTGCAGAAGACTTTAGCGGCAATCTCGATGGATGAGAGGTAATCTAGCTGCACGGTTGCCGCGGCAAAGTAATCTTTGGTTTCCATTAACGCATCGAATATCGTGTTTGCGAGCTCGACGAGTGATGACCCAGAAACTGGAGGTGTTTGAGACAGAGCACAGAAGAATGTTTCGCGCCATTGAGAAGGTCCAGAAGAAAGATAGCATGATGTGGCCTTCGTATAGTTGCCCAGTGATTCATACGCTAAGGCAGCCTCACGGAATGATGACTTTGACTCCAGATATTCTGCGTAGATCTCCGTAATCTTGGCCAGCTGATCTGGTTGGTAACGATATAGCGAAAGTGTGTCTTGGTACAGCGCATGCTTGCGGGTATATGAGATCACTTCCTCAAAGACATTCAAGTCAAAGAGGTGTTTCAAGGCCTTAATGTGACGTCGAAGATAATCGTCAATAGTAAAGCGTCGCCGCAACTCTGACATCTCCTGTAAGCTTTGCATAAATGGAAGGTACTCCCGAGGGTCTTTTTGTGACTGTTGAGCTACGAGAATGGCAAGGTCTAGATTATAAAGCCCAAGAGCATTCTCGTATAATTTGTTCACATCTGCCAAAAAGCAGATATGTTCTACAGCTCTCTCAGCCAAGGTATCGTCCTCTTTAATTAACTGAGCCACCACCAATAGTCCATCCTCTAACGCAGGAGGGGACTTGCATACGTTTGCCGTAACGATATTTTGAAGATTCTTGGCCGTACGGGTCTTCAGCACTTCAAGGACTGAGTCACATATCCGATTTATTTTTGAGATCTTGTTAATATTAGCTCCCTCGGTATCAGTAGTGTTAATACCGCTAGCAGGGACCGCGTCCTGTTTGCGTTCTGGAACCACTCTTGTCTCTTTATACATTGTCTGAGTCACATCTTCTTCTCTGTAAACCCAAGTCAGTTGAGTGGCAATTATCAGCTATAGTCAAGCATACCTCAAAGATGAGAGGAACAGGTCGATGTAAGAAATCTTGGAAAGCTGGTCGATGAAAAGCGGTACATTGGCTAAAAATTGGTCCGGGGCATGGTCGTACAATATATTCATATCCACCCTCTGCGTTCGACAATGTGTAAATGCTTTCCGATAATTCTTCTCGTCAATAAGCTTTCTTATACCAGCAACCACCATTGCCCGGGGCCAAATTGTTTCCAGATTGCCTCGAGGCATCTGGAGCACCAGACTGAGAGATGTAGGCGTAGCAGTAATGAGCCGAGCACCACGCTCAATGCTTCTGCATCTCTCATCATTTTCTGGGTCATCAGGAGGGAGTTCTAGGTCTGGAACAAGTCAGATACGCACAAAATAATCAGATTCACATAGAACAACATACCTTGTGGATTTGTTAAGTGGACGAATTTTAAGAGATGAGAAGTAGTCGTGAATATGAGATGTGCCGGGGTGACAAGGAAGGAAGTGCAATTCTTCACGAGCAGGCGTGAATTGGCATATAAATGGCCATTGTGAGACAATCCGACAGCAAAATTTCCAGCCGCATGAGATGCCACGTCAACCCAAGGCATGAAAAATGGTAGACTACACGTCTGCAAACGTTCATCATTATATGTCAGGCTCTGAATGTCTCCTGAGCTTAACTGAACAAATGCATGTGGAATACCATCATCCACGAATGTGGACATTGTGAATTGTGTCGAGGTGGGAATCGGTTTGGAATCCAACCTTTCTATACTGCCAGCTCCAGTGTTAAAGCTGTAGAAAGCAATAGATGAGTGAGTCTCGTCTTTCTGTAGCGTAACCAATTCACTTGTGCCAGAAAAACAAATCTGTTGTAATACGATCCATTTCAAGGTAGCTTTTGCTGGATGAAATTTGATCTCGGCAATCAATCTGGGAGCGGGAGAAGAGGGATTTTCAGGGTTCCATTGAAAAATACAGATCCCTTGATGATGCAAAACGGCCAAGAGTGAGCTATCTGCTGAAAGCGCAAGGTCGACTATATTGCTGTCTACAGTGATCTCATGTAAGGCCAGTGGAGGAGGTACATTGGCTATCCTGAAGGGAGTGATCTTGATGTTTTGACCATCGATGACACTCACAGCTCCATGGTCATAAGGGGGTGCACAAGAGCCTCTCTCTATGGTTGAGATATATTCAAATGTATTGATGGAATCTATCATGAATTAGTAACTTTAGAGGATAATAGAGTCTAGGAAAGCGTACCGGTGGATATGGTCATTAAGCGCAATGACTTTTCGATGTGCCAAACCAGGGGCATGCGAGCAAGCCAAGGAGAATGGACTCTTTTGATCTCCTGCTTTAAGTACCAGTGATAGTTTCCCATGGTCCACAACTGTATCGAGTCCTCCAAGATAACCGCAAGGACCGTTGAATCCGGATTCCAAGAGAGATTGATATGTTGACCGGTGTGCAACTGTTCTGGGGTAAGACGAAGACTGAATTGGCCGTGCCTTAATCCATTACGTTCGAAGAATACAACTTCAACCTTGTCATCCATTCGTTTGATACCAGCTATTAAATTGCCCGCTGGCCTCCATGATAAAGCGCCTTCCAACCCATCAACGGGTTCACTAACGCTGTCCAATACACCTTCTCGTGAATAGACTCGGACGAGTCGCCTTGCGCCACCCTCAACTTTGGAGACAGCTAGATACGCACCATCTCCCCTCCAACTAATGGCAACTTTTGAGTCGTCGTTTGGACTAAGCACACCTTCATCGATTTTCTCGGGCATAGTTGGATCCCTGAGAGCCTTAGCGCCTCTGCCCTCAAACTGAGTTTCTTTTTTGCCCCAGCCAACAGACACATGGTTTGAAACTTTCAAGTCCTCGGTAGTCATGGTGATATCTGCAATTCCTTCGAAACTTCTGCTCATGAAGACAAGAGTATCTGCTGTAGTAGTAATTGCAAGGATTTCTTCATCAGGTGACCATTGAGCAGCAGTGATACCAGCATCAACTGAACCGACAATCTCGATTCGGTCCTCACCAGACATGGGCTCCTCTCTCACAACGACAATGTCACCACCAGCTAGGACAAGGCATGCTGTTAGGCTATCTGCGAAGAAATGTATGCTAAGTATCTCGTCACAAGCCATATCTGGATTTGGTGGTGGAGCATCCCATGATGTGATAATTCCGTGTGATCTAAGATGCAGATCAGTATGCTATTTTCCGGTGCAGTGATTTGGGATGTTTGGAAGTACTGGGCATTTGCAGCTGCTTTCACTCTCACAAGCTCTATGAGAGGATTATCTTCGGTTGGGCCAAATGTGCAGAGGAAAGAATCATTATTGGCAAGATCCCAAGTCGACGACGTGACTGGTCTTCCTTGAAAATGACTTGGAGGTTTCCAATCTTGGAACTGAACATTTCTGAGATTGCGCATCTTCAAAAAGTTTCAACGTGGTATGCTCAGCTCATACCTCAACTTTTTTGATACTCACCTCTAAAAATTATGCACCCTTGTCGTCACAAGGAAATTTATTCGGCCAAGCGATTTTACTAGACCCACCCCGAGGCATCATATGCGTTCTTCCCCAGATTTTGACCGCCCAAACGGTTTCTGCTCACCAGTCTTTCTCCCCTCCGATATCCTCAAAACTCTATCTAGGACAGGCTTTCTCAAGCATGGACGCCGCATTTAACCAGCACTCCCCTCACATCCGTCGCCATGCACGGTCATCAACCAATTTAAACCACCTGAGTCTTGCTCCATTGACCTCGAGACTCCCCATCGACGAATCAGAGGATGCACCATACCCAGTATATCAACGATCATATCTTGAAGGGCGGTCAGCGCCAACAACACCATCCGTGCTATCCAAGTCTCTCTCTAGAGTATCACTAGACACTCCAAGAGAACATTCTATCTCCAAAAGCAAATCTAGTACGCATCTTGTGGTCGGTCGATCGCGCCATGGCCAACCTCGGTCGGTAACCCCCGGCTCGAAATTGCGTCGAAGTGTTGCTCGAGATGAAGCACAACTCAGCTCAAAGGATAGAAATGATTCCGACTGGTTACTTCGGGCTGGTGCACTGATGTCTAGTACTGCACGAGAATCAAAGGGACAGTCTTGGCTAGTTTCGAGGGCGAGCTCCACCAGCTTGACTGGAGAACGAGATGAGGACGATGAAGCTCTCGAGCGGGAGCTGGCTCGTGAAAGGCAGATGAACAGTAGGAGAGGTAGTGCTGCTGGTGCGTTCGATGCTGATGATGAGTTCTCTCCGGTTACCGCCAGAAGGAGTTTGAGCTTCGGCCCTGGCACACCCAGCCACCCTCGCAGTCGATATGGTAGTCGAGCACACAGCCGAAGGGGAAGCAGAGGAGGATCGATGACTCCATTGGTTTCTGAGCAAGAAGGCTACTTCGATCAGCACGTAGAGGCAGAAGAATTCATCGCAGAGCCAGACTTTATCGATGTGGAAGAAGACGGTTACGATTATGAAGATACCACCAAGGAGGATGAGGCAGCGCTCAGGAAACTTGCTAAGACTGGCAATCTTGGTCTTGGAGGTTGGGTTGAGCGAATGCTAGGTTGGAATCTATTCGCCGTGGACGAAGATGCCGAAGAATCGGATACGGAGACAGTCGATGAAGAGAGAGATGGATCCGAAAAGGCCCAACCCCACGAAGCTGGGAATGCAAATGACATAGATCCTTCGCTCAAAGATAAAATACCACCACCTGAGGCTGAAGATGCCGGTGGCTGGCAGGATGCAGCGTGGCTATTGAGCGTCGCTTCAAAGGTTCTGTTGTGATTCTTATAAATACGGACATGTCTGACGAATGACGATATTGATATAATTATTTGCATAAATCGTATTGTCTTATTATCTTGGTGTTATTCTTGAACTGGAGCTTTGGAAGCAACATATTTTCAAGTGCAATCCATTCGGTCTAGTCTATGCATTACTGATAACTAGCACCCTTATTCATTATAGAAATTCGATTCAATGGCTATATTTTGCAACGATTTATTTCTGAAAGGAAGATCTATCACATTAGGGAAAGGACCATCATACTTTCTGTGATTGACGCAAGACCACTGTATGACTTCAAAACTACTGTTTCCACGCAAATATCCTGTTAACGAAGAGGGCAGAGGGTTCATTTTCCAATTACATCCAGTTAGAATATCTCGACGAAATCTTAAGCTTCCAATTGAATGATAACCTAAGTTGAAATCTCACTATGTATATTGTCATAGTACTAGTCAAATATAATTACCTACCAACTCCCTTGAAAATGCAAAGATACCAACAACTGCAACTTTTGTTTCGCCATAAAGAATTTTCATGCCAATTCTACAACTATGCAGATCCTTTCGATTTCCTGGTCTTCTTCGTCTTCTTCTCACTACTTGCAGCTTCAACTGGAGCAGTCTCCTGATCGACCACATCCTTAGATTTCTTATCTTTCTTCTGCTGCTTTTTTGATGTTTCTGGAGCCGGAAGAGCAAGTGGTTCCTCAGAGAGCTCTTCAATGGATTCGGGAGCTTTAGCCCCCTTGGTCTTGTTCTTGGCTTTGGCTGTCTTAGGAGCTTCAATGGCCGCACTCTCTACGTTAGGCTCTTCCGTTGACGGAAGCGCTGGAACCTCGCCGCCCTTTTTAGCTACACCTTTTGTGGACCTGATCTTCGGAGCCTCAAACTCGTAACCAATCTCCTTGAGCTTTTTAGCCTTCTCCTCCCGCCTCTTTTCCTCTCTCTCGATTCTCTTATCCCAGGTAGTCTCAGAGGCAGCCATTTGCAACTTTCTCCCCTCGATCTTGTTCCATGGGACTTTCTTAAAGCGTTTGTTGGCGCCCTTGAATAGATTTGGAGGTATCTGTTCATCTGGCACAACCTTGACCTTTAGAATATGACCAAAGAGCAGGTAGCTGTCCATTGTTTTTGCCACAATATCTGCAACACCAGCAGACTCGAACTGAATCCATGCAATATGCTTGCTTTGTCCTGTCCTGCGATTACGTGAGAGACGAAGTTTGAGTATATTTCCGAACTGGCTGAAATATGCCTNTCATTTCGTTTTCGTAGAAACCGTGTGGAATGCGGCCAATGTAAACAACTCCCGGCTTCTCAGAATCTCCTGCTGCGGTGATCTTTTTGGTCTGCTTTTTGCTAGGGGTGGGGATCTTGGGGATTTCCTGCCCAGGCTTCAATCCTTCTTCGTTTGCCGCATCTTCTTCATCTCCTTCACTTTCGAACCCTTTCAAGAAGGCTTCGGTCTGGTCATCTTCTTCCGAAAATTCACTGAGTTCGTCGGCCTCTTCATCAAACTTATTGTCATCGTCACTGGGTGCAAGCTCCTCCTCTGCCTCCTCAGGCTCAGCAGCTTCGAGATCTTCAAGGGATGTCTTTGTAGACTTGGCTTTCTTGGCACCAACAGCGCTCTTGGCCGATTTTGATTGCTTCTTTGCAAGACCTGCATCTTCCTCTTCCTGGGCGGTTCCATTGGCCTTTACCTTCTTAGATGACTTTGGCTTAACTTCCTCTTCGCCTGGTTGATTGGGCGTCTTTGGTTTTTTGACCGTGATAGGAGTAGGATCTTCGATGGCTAGTTGACATATATTAGTTTGAATAGTATTAATATAGATACGGTATCAAACCTTTGCGCTTTTTAGCGGCAACATCTGCATCTTCGGATACTACTTTCTTTGGCTTCATCTTTTCAGCTTCGCCATTTGCTATGGAAGCTACACAACAGGTCAAAAAGAGTTTTTGCAATACAATGTCAAACCGGGAGACCTACCTTTGCGCTTCTTGGACTGGAGTTCTTTCGCCATTTTCAGTGTCAATTGGGTTATCGGATATGTGGTTACGATATGCGAAGCAGAATCTCAAATCATGAACTTTTTTTTCCAGACCGATCGTTGGCGGTGAACTTATTAGGAATAGCGCGATAGTCAGTTATCCACCAGGTTTTTGCAAGCATGTTCCTGCACCAACATACTCTCAGAGACGAAGGTACGTAATAAAAATAATATTTCCTACTTCGAATATTCATATTACTTGTTAATTGATTATGTACCAAAATTTCCATTTACATGTCTTACGTTGCCAACTTGCGCATAATCCAAACGTGTTAAAGAACTTTTGTTTTACCCCAAAAGCTTGGATACCAAACGATGCAGTTGCTCTGCCCCATTTTTTAAAAATGATAAACTTGAATTAGAACAATAGCATGAGACTGAAGCTCACTCAAATGCTAGCATTCCAAAGATTCTTTTTTAATTGAGTACCTGGTCGTGATCGGAAAAGAATGCTTGCGTCTGCGACAGAATAGCGTATCATCACCGTTCCCGCGTTTCAGCTATAAAGATGTCGGGTTCAGCAAATCCATCTCATGAAGAGATTTGGGATGACTCCATGCTGATAGATTCTTGGAACGATGCTCTTGAGGAATATCGGGTATGATCCCTTTTACATTTACTCAACAGCTCATGGATTGACTGAACCCCCTTTAGCGTTACCATAGTATTCATGCCCGAGGAGAACGGGTTGAGGACATTTTAAGAAATTTCGAGGAGGACGAAGAAGGGTAGGTTGTCTCCGAGAGAGTAACTCAATTATTAACTCTCCACTTTTCAGCAGCCCAGAGCCAGATCATATTGAGCAAGAAGCAAAAGTTGCAGCATCTGGCCCCATGGGTGCTAATGAGGCCGGAGCGACGGGATCCGTCGATCATACGGAAGATATAGTTGTCAACGAACCTCCTAAAGTAAGAATCTCGGAACCGAAAGCTTATTAGAACTAGATCTTTCGGCATGAGAAGTTTGGCTGATCATTGCTAGGATACCGAACACTTAGCAGCCACAGATGAACAAGCATCTGCTCCCCACGAAGGCGAAAGGCAGAACGGACCGGCTTTACCTCAACATCTTATTGGACAAGGTAAGGATGGAGTCTTCGGCCTTAAGTAGGTATCGTCGCAGCTGACGCGTTTGCGGTTGACACAGTACAGGATGCAGGTCTCAAAAACTTATTGATGTCCTGGTATTATGCAGGCTACTACACTGGGCTCTATGAGGGCCAGCAACAGGGTAAATCCAACAAGCCCTCCGGATCTGATGCATGACAAAGGCGATAGCAAAATTGATTATCCACCGAGCTGGTAACCTGTGACAATATGAGTTTGGAGCCATCGGATGGACGGTCCTTATTCGGTGAGCGGATGGGAGCCGGGCTACTTTCCATGACCCCTTCCTAGCTAGGAAGCAAAGAGGCTAGGGGATGAAATAAAGTAGAGCCTTTTATTCCGATAGATTCCCCACCCGTATGCTTCACGGGAGTGTACAGCCGTCTCGTATACAAGGCTACCTGTGTGGAGCTGGAGTTGCAGTATGTTCGGTTAGGAAACAACCGAGAGTGCTGCAAACCAAGCAGAACGACTCGAGAGTAACTAAAGATGAAGGGATAGATACACCCTGCTTATCGTTAGTCTAGCATCTTGAGCTGAGAGCGCGAGAACCGTCGAGGGTTGAGACGCAAGGGATTCGCCTTCAGTAGAGATTAGTTTTGACGAGCAGATCCGGCGCCGCAAATCGAGCTTAGTTAGGCGACTAATTCGTTACAACGGGCGAGTTAAGCTATTACAGGCCTGTACCCGTGGACAACTTGCACTACTGTAACTTTAAACTTATTCCTGTGTACGTACGCACCTTTGCTATCCTTCCACACCAGCAGCCTGCACACGCGGAGATCCTTTGCGATAATTGCAGTATCTGATCGCGGACGCCCGAGACACAGCGTTGCATCCGTAGCCCCTGCGAGCCCCTCGAGGGGGTTCTTCGCGTGCGCATCTAGATCCAGGGCGAGGGGTGAGACGCATCTGGCACAGCACCTCCGACAGAAAACGTCGAGCCAGTACCGCAAACGGCCGGAGCTATGACCGCCCGCCGCGCCCGACCCTATCTCAGCGACGGCTCAACCGCCAGGCCTGCAACCGAAACCCGCCGCGTCGACCTCGACAATGGAGTCGTCCCAAGTCGAGCAAGAGAAATGCTGTTTCAACTGCCCTCCTTCCTCCGGGCCAGGAGTTCTCCGAGCACAGCCTCTGTTCGATATTTTGTTTCATGCCAATGCACCGGGGTAAGTCTCTGCTCAGGTAGGGTCCCATTCTCATTTCACACTGCATTTAATAGACCTCGGGGACCCTTTCCATGGGCCTCTTTTTTTCTCCCTATCCCGATCTCAATCTTTGCCAACTGTGCAATACCCGTCGTTTGCTTTCGTCTTTCCTTTCCGCTTCTATTCATTTCCGCTATTCTATCACTACGAGCAGGCCCTCGGCAACTGGCTTTTTCGTCTGAGAGATTTGATATCTACCTTCTCCGTCAACAGACACACGGCAGCTAGGACAACTTTGATAGTTTAGCTATACCCGCTGCGCGGTTTCCTGACATTTTTGCAACTCCTAAATTTTGATTCAGGCATATCTTAATTAGTGCATCATGAAGTACTCAGCAATCCTCACAACACTGTGCGCTGCACCACTAGCTCTGGCTGGGATCCTCAAGGCGGAGGTAGTTCCAAGGAACGATAATGGAATGAGCATTGGCAACAGCCACGGTTCAAAGAACTCCGGCTCCTCTGGCTCCTCTGGCTCCTCCGTGGTTATTCAAGAGACTGTGATCAACGAGGTCATTGTCATCTGGGTTAACGTAGGTGGCGGCGCTGCAACCTCAACCGTGAATACCGTCTCATCTGTTAGCTCGGCTGCCGGTTCTATCAAGACACATTCGGTATGTGAAAGCTTATAATGCTAGGTAAATCCATCTCCTGACAATTACATAGGTTATTGTTGGTGGTGATGCAGGACTTGTCTATACCCCAAATACCGTAGAGGCTGCTGTTGGCGATATGGTGGTGTTCACATTCATGTCAGCAAATCATACCGCAACGCAGTCATCCTTCAATACCCCTTGCGAGAAGCTTGCCGGTGGCTTTGATTCTGGTTTCATGCCAAATCCCAATAACACTGTCAACCCACCACCACAGATGGCCATGCAAGTCAAGGTGTCCACCCCTATTTGTAAGTATTCAAATAGCAGACTCTTCAAATATCGGCATTAACTCTCCTAGGGTTCTACTGCAGACAGAAGGGTCACTGCGGAAAGGGTATGACCTTTTCCATTAATCCAACCGCCAACAAGACCCAGGCAGACTTTGAGCAAATGGCCATAGCTCAAAACGGTACCGGAAGCGCGGGTGCTATTACTGGTGGGACAGCCACGGCTGCCGCTGGCACTGCTACCCTGCCTGCTACCACTTCCTCCGCTGCTGCTGCTGCCCCTGCTGCCCAGACCTCAAGTGGCAGCTCTAGCAGTGGTAGTGCAAGCGGTGGAACTGGCGTCGTCAGTGGAACCGGCAGCATGAACTCCGACGGCTCCTGCTCCTGCTCATGTCTCTGTGGAGTTAGCGCATTCCCTGCTGCTAACCAAGGCCTTGGAATGTTCGGAGGGATGTCAGGTTAGTAATCGTCAAACTCACAATTCCTTCGCTGGTCTAACACATGCTCTAGGTTCCATGCCAGCTTCAGGTTAAAGGAGGGCTTTCGTGGGAGCATATTACGTGCTACATTGTACATGCCGGTGCTTTGCTTATTCTTCTTTCAATTAAAGACGTTGAGAGTCGCCGTTGAGAGGCTAGACCCGACGCTCTAATGTTTTGTTGAGGTACTATGACTGAGTCGTATTTTGGAGTTTCATTAATAGTCATCTCTTGGATGATATCACGATGCATTCAGCATTAGCATCTTTTTTATATGTAGTCTAAAACGAAATAGACGGGCACCTTGCCACTTACCTTCCTCCCTGTGCAACATGTTGCCCCTGAGCTATTGACTTCTCTGGGGACTGTTTGGATGCTACTTGGGATGATTCCTAGGACCCGTTGGTGAAATTCCATCAGGCCCCAACTCCCCAAGCTGGATCCCTTCTACGTTCAGAGGAGGGTCGAGTTGGGCAAGGAACAATTATGAACCTCAAAAGATTAACGCGGAGGCAGTAACAGCCGTGGAATTTCTGCATAAGTAAAACTTGATATAAAACACCGTGTCCCCCGCTACCCGTTAATGCTCAGACAGTCCTCCATAACTCCTTCCAAAAATCACTGTGCGTTCCCTTCTGGCTTGGGCAATATACCATCAAGCTCACAGCGTTATATTATTTCTTTGCACCCTTTCCACCCTCGGCAGCCTTTCTCGCATCGGCTAGAGCTCGATCAGAAAACTAGGTCACCAGACACAGAGGGATTGATCTCGCTCGGGGACCATTTGCCACATACCAGCAGCCTGCTTCTCTCTCATCATCGCCGCAATCTTTTCCCTTTCTCGCTGCATTTCAGAACCGCTCATATTATTGGATTTTTTCTGCCATAACAATAGAGTCAGTTAATCCCGCATAGCATACTCGCAACAAGCCGCCTTCTTTCTCTTCTTGCGCGGGCTCAGAGTAAAGAACCCACCATCGCAGCCATCTTCTTTTGCGTCGCTTCGCGAGCCTTGTCACGCTGGTTTCCTCTGGCCATCTTGAGTAGAGATGTGTGGTCGATCCGTGCTTCCGCTGGGGGTTGTGTGGAACAGATTGTAGTCTGCGTTCGGCTTTCGATTCGACAAGGCTGACAGAAGCACCTAGATGTGCGGCGAAATCTTAAATCGCGCTGGGAGCCTCTGTAAGCGAGCAAATTCAGGCATTACAAAACGGGACGTGAAAATGCTGATATCCAGCAGTCCAAATCGGCATATTTCTGGGATTTCTCATATGCATTGGTTACATTTGGATAGCCAATCTTATTTACTAATATTCTATAGTGTTGACCATTGTACAAAGTAAATTGCCAATAGGTTCTCAAAATAGAATAATCCGCCATAGTTTCCGGCAGATGTGAATGCTGATTGGCCCAACGGGAATCGGTATGGATGGCGCCTAATTCGTCCCCAATAATGTTTCCAACTTTAACGGTAGATGTCAGTTAATTATTCCTGGTTCAGCGTTTAGAGAGCCCTCATTAACACTCTACTTCCTGCGGAGAACGGCTGTTCCAGTCATCGTGATTTTCATACATAGATGCAGTTTCAACCCCACTCCAGATGTTCTAGCAGCTTGAAACAAGGAGTCGGTCGTCTGTGTCCAATCCTTTGAGTCGCAAGTATCAGGTCGAAACGGCGCGTCCCTTTACCCGCGAGGCGCCTAGTTCAGCAATGATTCGCCAAGAATAGACTGTTTCAACAACCGGTATCAGAGCTATGCCAGCAAAACTATCCCAGAGGTAAGCAAAGGACTCTTGCCTCGAGGCCTTGGCAGCAGACTCGCTGGCCCCCTTGCGGCCTTCGTGGGTCTGAATGCTTTGACAAGTACAGGCGGCTTTGTACCTCAAATGATTCGCTTTTTCAACATTGTTTGGGCAGGAACAGCCGCCGTTGTGCTTTTGTCGCGTGATAGGACCGTTGCGCTTGGTCAAAGAAGTGCCATGTGTTCCAGAATTCATTGGATATGCGCGCAGCTTTCAAAGACCTAGAGTCTGCCATAGGAATGGAACCACGCTCTCAGGTTCTGCAAGTAGAAGTTCTTCAATATATTGTCAAGTCCGCCCTCTTACAGGAGGGTACGTGTCTATTCACTCTCGTCGACTTTCCCTTTGTCTCTGGCACTATCGCTTTCTTTTGACTATTGTCTGTGACAATAGCGACTTTGTTCTATTCTATTAGCTGGTCTATTGTTATTCAGATACCCATAATACACCTACAATTGCCGACCTATATTATTCCTCTCGCTTCTGTCCCTCGAACTGCGTTCGAGACTTCTAGATACACATATCTTGATCTGTTCGATTTTCTTCAAACTCCCTTCGAGACCACGGTACAATTTCTCGATCCTGTCAACCAGACAAGCATCCAATCTTGATCTACAGTATATCCGACAAATCTTGAAATCTGCAAAGTTTACCAGTCCTCTTTATTCATTACTCGACAACCATGTTTGGCTTTTCATCCCAAAAAGCAGGTCCAGGATATGTCATCCTAAATGTCCTACGAGTTCTGAACATCGTTGTTCTGCTCCTCATAATTGTGGCGAGCTGGGTTATGCTCGTCAAGACTGTTATTACCTCTAACGTAAGCTTTTATTCACGCGGATCGCATGTTTTCGAGACTGACTCCTGTTCTAGTTTTTCTTCTTTGATGGGGTTTCGCATTTCAGTACCAGTGTAATTGCGGCTTTCCTGGTTGTATCCGAGCTTGGTATCTTTCAGGCTTACTTTGCTGAAAATTGGCCGCTTTTCGGCCCTGAATCTGGGCTTTTCTGTCTTGGTCTTTCGATGATAATATTGGGCTTCAACACGCTTGGTAACCTCAACAAGCAAGCTACTAGCGTGGATAACTTGGGTCTGCCTCTGTGGCGTATTGTTATTTCCTCTGGTATCCTTGCTTCTGTGTTCGGCTTTGTGAATATCATTGCAGTAAGTTAATAGACTCTCCAGCTCCGTATAGATTGTCGCTAATACGCTGCAGTCACACATTTTTTGCGACACCAAGCAGGGAATCACCGGCCGTCAGATCCGAGCTAACGGCGCCATTGCTCCTACAAGTTTCAGCGATAAGACAAATTTCAGCGTCTCCAGTGGATCTACTCGTTCTACTCGCCGCAGAGCTTCGACCAGTCTCCCGACCTATCAGCCACCCACAACAACAGCAGAAGAACGACGCAAGTCAAGATTTGGTTTCAACTTCCCTATCCGCACCTCGTTGATCTCGAAGCCCATCCAGGCCGATCCTGAGCAGTTCCAGAAATGGGAGGACAGAAGCTCGCCAGTGGTTCCTGAGATACAGAGACCCCCAACTGCCCTGCATCCGATGCATTACCCTCCACCACCTGCTTCTTCTCGCTATAGTGTTGCCAGCAACGTCACGCGCTTTTAGAAGATAACATCGAATGCCAATGTACTATGAGACATTGATTAGGCTTTGGGGATTTCTCGGCTACTCTGCATAATACCCATTTCTCATAAGCAAAGTAGTTGCTTCTATTTACTAGGCGTTCAGGAGCAAAGGTTGGAGGCAAATTGCGCAATCGATATTTCACGGTTGTATGTACCATTGACTAAATAGATCCACGGTCCAAAATAAATCGTCTTTTTTATTGAACAATTTGCTTGTCTGCCTAATCTCCTAGTTCTATTGAGCTGGTTTGTTCTGGACGTCTACACGCACTTGGAAGCCTTCTCTCTCCCACATTGAGAGCTTCAGTCAAGGGAGCTGTTCAAGGTTAATTTCTCGTTAGGTCACAATAAAATGATTCGAGGCCATGGCTGGGAAATGAGTTAAAGTGAAGTGCATCTCTCAAGTGGGGACAGATACGAGACCAGCAAACGGGCAACTGGCTCGATTCGAGTGCTATCAGCGTGCGGTCAAAATCCCAAAGGTTGTCGGGAGACCAGATTTCATCTGACACGTCAATTGCACGGATCTACCATTATTAATTGCAGTTATTCAGTAGACACTTAAGTTATATTCGAACGGAAGAATTCTCAGTAGAGTAATACCGATGTTGGAAACGTAATTATGAGCAATCTTATCAGGGTTTGCCATTGAAACTGCAGCTGGAACACTTTTTACTTTGCTAGGAAATGAAGTCTCATGATTAGAAAGGCTAAATTAATCAAGTGGACAAAAGAACAATCGAGACAAAGTGAAGCACAGCTGTTTGCGGCCTGTAATGCTATCCCTAGCCAACTGAAGGAAATCCCCAAAGTCAATTTTTGCGCAAAGGTATCGTCTCACCATCATACACGCCAAAAGTACGCATCCAGAAGAAATAGCAATCAATGATCTAGTAGCCGTTCATGGCGCCTCCCTGCGAGTTTCTGCTCAGTTCTCGATCGGCTGAGGGGCTGATTGGTCGGCTGCCGGAGTGGCCCGCGCTGCTCTCCTTAAGAGCAAGAAGTTGCTTGGCACGGAAGGTTTCATAGTGGATTTGAGAGGTAGTTTCGATCAGATCTTGGAGGTGAGTACGTGTGAGGAAGTTTCGGAGGTAGACAAATTCGCAATGGGTTTCATCCTCCACATTAATGACTCCCCATCTGTTTTGGCGACCACGGACTTGCTTGCCTCCAACAATAATTGACTTCTCAGAACCAACAACTGCGAATGGAATGATGTTCTGGGCAAATATTAACCAAGGCTCTACAAGTGGGATTGACTAACCTACCTTGATATGGGTATTTAGAGCACGTTCCTCCTCGTCCAACTCATCGTTGTCGTATGGGTACATCTTTAAGTTGTGGAAAGCAAATTCCTCCTTTATGCGCTCCTTGAAAGCGCTTCGCTCCTCAAGGGTCAGGGAGTCGGACTTGGCAATGACTGGTACAACATTGACGACGTCGGAGAGCTTCTTCAGAACCACGATATCAATGGGCTTCAAGGCGTGACCAGAGGGCTGAATGAAGAACAAGCAGCAGTGAATACGGGTATCTTGGATATATCGTTCTCGCTGAGCTGTGAGCTCCTTTCGGAGGTATGCCGAGTGCTGGTCCTTAATGTATTTCACAATGGGGTCCCAGCATCTGTCATTGTTGACAAGATCACCGTAGCCAGGAGTGTCAACAATGTTTAATCGCAGTCTAACACCATTTTCCTCGATGATGTGCGAAACGGTTTGAATCTCGGTGGTGGTGCGTACTGGCTCATCAGGGAGCAGTCTTCCCTTAGAATCGATGAGGTGGGACGCGAAGATGGTGTTAATCAGAGTAGATTTTCCGAGACCAGTTTGACCTAGAAAAAAGTTTTGTTAATAATAACATAAACCAGAGCAAACATCTCTCAAAGGATATGGAAGGTGACGAACCAACACAGATAACGTTGAATTGGAAACCACGTTTCAACAGCTTCCGCTCAATTTGGGAGGTGATACTGTCGAAACCGACATGGCTCTTCGGATACACCGACGGTTGCGCGTCTAGAGTCGCCATTGCTAAGATTTGCGTAGCTGAATTTGCAAAGTGGTGCAGGAGAAACAAGAACTCAAACGCAGGTAAAGGGCTGAAGAATTAGGGGATGTATTAATTCAACGGGAACGGCCAAAAATAATGTTGCGGCAAGGAGGTCAAGAAAGGGGTATCTCCAGAATTGACTAGTGCTAAAAGCGGCTAGATCCGACAGCAATTAAATGTCCCTTGTGGTCCGTGCTTTTGAAAAGCTTCAATAATAAATCCGAATCACAAAGTTAACACAGAATATTGAGTCAAGTCTGCCCAAAGGAATAGCATCCTCCAAGATGGCGAGCATAAACACCAGCGCGTCATCGCTAATATCGTCTCTTCTTCCACGATTATCGCAACCCGCACGGACAATTGGTTCCAGCTATGCGGCCATCTTCTCGAGACAGCTCACCCACCCGCTCATTCCATCCCTAAGTTTCGCTGTGCCGGCTGCAATCCAGCTCAATGTCCCTGGAATACTGGAGGGAATATGGGAATCTGTACTACGGGCCGTGCCCAAGAAGAAGACATCCCACATGAAGAAGAGACATAGGCAGATGGCGGGCAAGGCATTGAAGGATGTGACTGCGCTAAACAGATGTTCAGCATGTGGGCATGTCAAGAGATCTCACTTACTGTGTCCTTACTGCGTCAAAGGTAAATCTAGTCCGAGTTCATAATTTGCTCACACTTCTAACGGGAGGTCCAGAAATCCAGAATGCATTCAAGGGGAAAGCGGGAAAGACTACGTCGGAACAACAACAAGTGGACTCGTAGCGTTGAGAACTCACAGAGAGAGTTCCTTGGAGGTGGATTAGTTGTTTACAACTGTATAGCATTTTTTGGAGGCGTTTTACGGGACCTGGATCATGGTATAGAACCTGGAGCCTAGGTGAAAGGTGTACAAATACTGAACTGTATAGTATCTTATTGTATATCAGGAATTATTGTAAAAATTTTATTCATTATTTGAAGCTCAAATCTTAAAAATAATTGAAGAGATCAGCAGGCATTCATGTGTTGAGCCGGCAACTACATTGTAACTTCCGATGACGCCTCTGTAAGATAGCCCACTAAAACCCCACCACCACCGATCTGCGAGCTGTTTCCAATACTCAAAACGCTCCATCTCAGTACTTGAGCGACCACCATGGTATGTGGCCACATAATAGACCTTCAATATCTGACTAATGTCATTTAGTCAAAACAATATTTGACTACGCATACATTAGACGATGGTAAAGTTTCTGATATGTTACTGCAACCAAAATGCTAACAGCTTGAAGCCCATCCAACGGACATCTTCTCCCTAGCGGTAACACCAACACAAATTTTGTCTGCCTCTGGAGCGTCGTCGATAAAAGTTCATTCAACAACCTCTTCTGAAATACCTCTTATACAAACACTTAGTGGAGCGCATAAGTTAGGATGCCACCACATCGTAACCTCGCGTAATGGGAAGAAAGCAGCAAGCGTTGGCTTTGGCGGCGAGGTAAAGATATGGAGCATATCTGACTCAGACGAATGGTCTGAAGAGGGCATAGTACTCGATGGCAATAAGGCTGGGGAAACGTGGGCAATTGCGTTGAGTGAGGACGGGCAGTTTCTCGCTGGTACAACATACGATGGCAGGATAAATGTCTGGGACCTTTATAACGATCGAAAGAAGATCAGAGAATACGAAACCAAGGGAAGCTTTGGCCTATGCATTGATATGAGTAGGGATGGCAGGTTCACAGCGACAGGACATGAGAATGGTGGTATCTATGTGTTCAACAACGATACCGGAAGGATACTCTACTCGTTGCCAGGTTAGCATTTTATAATATCTGAAGATGTTTCGCTGACAATTCTAGGTCTCGTTAAACCTGTACGGACGGTGGCATTCTCACCGGCCGGCACTAGACTAGCAGCAGCGGGTGACTCAAGAGTAATTGCTCTTTACGACACGCAACACGGCGAGCAAGTTGCTAACTTGACTGGCCATGCTGCATGGGTGTTTTCGGTTGATTGGAGCGATACAGGTGAATACTTACTCAGCGGTTCTTTTGATGGGAAAGCCAAGGTCTGGTCAGTAGATCGAAGGACGTGTGTTGCAACTCATAGTGAGGCCGAGAAGACATTGTGGTCTGTGAAATGGCTACCAAAAACTGGGAAGAACGAGGGCTTTGCTACGGCCGGAGCTAACCGAAGTATATCATTCTACAGAGAAGCCACGGGTGGATAGAGCAATGCACAACCAAAATAGTCCAAACCGGCCAACACAAGCTTCTGCCTACTCTAGTAATGGGAGGCGTTGCTCATTTACATCTCAGCGAGAGAAACAATTGCTAGGATCACGAATAGATACTCAAGGAGCAATTAAGAAAAAGTTGGTCATTGGTTTTGTACCTATGGTATATATATGCATTACCAAAGCTCCTGGTATCAAAA
>JMRO03000136.1:0-112048 GCA_000743665.3 Scytalidium sp. 3C | reverse complement strand
GGTTTTATAAGAATTCAACTAGTTTATTAGCTGAACGTGTTATGTTAACTCTGGTGATAACTGAAAGGTATATAACTGAGCTAATGTTTTGTTGATATACGTGTACGTTTTGCAGAATAACTTTACTTTCGTACAGATATAATTTGTCTGTAATTATAGGAGTCTTAGGTAATTTGCCTTCTGTAAAATTGAATTTGTGAGTAATTTTATCAATGTAGTTATCTTGACAAAACTAGATCTTACGTTATAATTTGTCTTATAATACTTGAATTTCTAAAAACTATTTCAGTTCCCTTAAGTCATGTATCTTATATTTATCAAGTAAGTTATACTTGAATTGTTTATAAATATAGCAGTCTTCAGGGTATATAAATATAGTTATATCATTAACATAAAAGAAAATAATAATTCCAGGCTTTACAAATAAGTAATCTATCTCTGGAATACACTATAAATTTTGAGATTTAATGAAATTAGTTAATTCTGTGGTCTAAAGTAATAGTAAACGCTGTAAACCGTACAAAACCTTTAATACACGTAGAACTATATCTTTTTCTTTGAATTCAAGTAGGAAAAATATATAAATTTCTTTATCAAAGTCAGTGTTAGTGAACGCGTTAACAGTATTCATTTAGTATATATCAAAGTCAAATTTAGTTGCTATAGCTATGAGAACTCTGAAGACTTTTGCAACTAGTGTAATTACATATGTTTCCTTACTTATAATAGATTATAAGTTTCTATGTATAACTAGCTTAGCTTTGAATTTGATAAAATATCCGTCAGTATCAAGTTTATAAATAAATACCTATGCTACAAGTATAACTAATTACTTGTTTGCTAACTTTGCGAATATTTTTTTGAGAGTTTTTTTATATTGAATTGTATAGTATTCTTTGCGAGTTATAAACTTGAATTAAAAACCAAATTTATATGTTTCAAGGTCTTTCCAGTTTTTAAGTAGTAGAGGTAATTCAGTAATATATAACTTTGTTTTTTCATAGTTGTAAATGACACTAATATAAAATAATATATAATAGCTCAGTTATTTGTTAAGTTATTGTAAAATAGTTATATAATTAACTTTCCAACTTTTCCTAGATTTTTTAATGATATTATTAGAGTTTATACCTTTTGTATAAAGCTTACAGGGTTTACGTTGTTGTTGTTGTATAATATAAGGAAATACTTGAGTCTCCGTTTAAATACTAAATGACAGATTCTCAAGTTTAAGCTCTGAATTATTTTAATTTAAATCTATAGTTATTGAAGTTATTACAAATATTATTTGTTATATTGTTATCGTTGAAGTTGATTCTGATAAGTTTATATTATTATTCTTTATTACTAATAGTTGTACAGATTTATCTTGTTTTTCAAACGTTGTATATAATATAAGTAGCTGATTGTTTTCTATAAAATCTATAAGTTACTCTAGAAACTTTGTTATAAGTTATTTTGTAAATTCCTTAATAAACTATACAAGTTTTAATTCGTCAATTTCAATTGTCAGTAGAACTACTAATTTTAGTTTATTATCTGTGTAATCAGAGTCTTTGATTTGAAAGTTATAGTTTTTTAGTACAGAAATTTTTACTTGTTCAATAACTTCTTATAAAAATAAAGTTTTTTGTATACTTGTATTATAATATTTTAATTCGTCGAAGGTTATGTTTTTACAAAAGATAATTCGATTTAAATTCGGTATTTAAACTCTATAGATATTTGTTAAATTATAACTAATTAAGTAATTAACCTAAGTTCAAAAGTTTGTTTTATGTGTTTTAGGATAATTTTTAAGTAAAGTATAAGTTTTACAACCGAATATTTATAGATAATTAACTTTAAGTTTAGTTCTAGGATATCCCAAGTAACTATAGAACCTCTTATAAGACGTTTGCTAATTTAATAATTTTATAAAAGAATGATTGAACAAATAACCGGTTGTTTTATATAGTTTAGGTTATAGTTCCCTAAGTATATGGCCTTGTATACTTAGGTATATAGCTATACAACTGAGTATGTTTCTAATATATTCAATTTGATTATTCTAAGTTTGTGTATTAGGTACTGACTTTTCCTGAGCAATTCTTTGTTTATTTAGTTAATTAGAGATTTCTTCTCTAATTATTCGTTTTTCGTTAAAGTAGAATACCTGAATTTCGAAGTTATATTAGTGTTTGACAAAAGCAACGAATTTTCGGAATATAGAAAAGATTTGAGTTTTGTTATATAGTATATATATAAAATATATACGCGTATAATCGTTTAAAAAATGTAACATATACTTCTCCTGATTCTCTGAGATTATCAGATAAATTAAGTTAAAGTATATTCGTTAAAACAGTTTAATAACACGTTCCTAAAGTATTCGGGAAATGATTTGTTTTGCTTTTAATATTTTATATATTTCGTAAAATAATATATAATATTTGTTTTTAGGTATAAGTTTTGTATCTTGAGTAATTATCTCAAGGTAGTTGATTACCTCAAAATTGAAATACCTTAGGTGTTTATATTATAAGTCTATAGTAACTTTAACTATAAACGTTAGTAGAACTGTTGTTACAGCTGTAAGAAAAACTGAGTTTATCTGTAATTCGTTGAATTCGATTATATATTAATGTTCTTTAAGATAACGTGTTATATAACAGACTAGTTTTCTGTCAAATATGAACTTTCTTTGCTTTAGTTCCCAATATATATTGTTATCTTCAAATTTTTGTATTGATACTATGGAAATGTACAATTAAAACATATATAACACGTCTTTGAATATAAAAATACGTTCTCTATGTAAACCTTTTACTTTAATTAGTACAGTCCCTTTACTTGCAATTCTGATTTGTTCTCAGCTTATAAATATATAAAAATTAAGTAACATCTTCTGAAAATCTGTAAAACAACTTTTGTTATTATATATATAATTTGTAAATCCTAAATCAAATATAAAACTGTCTCTGAACAAATAAAGCTTGTTGTATAACCTGTTATCATCGTTACTATTGCTATAAAACTATATTAGAATACTTATAGTAGCTGTTATACCAACTATAGCCGTGTACTTAGTTTTTTTTTTCTTAAATTTATTTACTTGAGTTTTTTCCTAAATTTAAGGTTTTTAATTTTGAAACTTTCTAAGCTGTTGCCTCCTATTGCGCTAGTTGTATTATTTCTTGAATTTCTCTATATATTTCTGAATCTCAGAAATAAGTTTCTAGCTTTTAAGTTATTTGTTTAAATAGAGGTAAAAGCAGTCGTTGTAAAAGTACTTATTTCTACACTTGTAATTCGATAATAATTTATTACTTTTAGGACCTTTACTTTAGAACATTATAGCAAAAACTCTATATGAACCTCCAGTTATGCTTTTTGTTAGATATAATTTATCAGCCTATACTTGATCCTTATAGGCTTTGTGTAACTTGTCTATAGTAGTGATTTAATTCGCACGAATTAAAACTCGATAAATATTCGTAAACCCTGGAAATATAAGTTTAATAACTTTCAAAAAGTCAAGTATAAATTTCTTGCCTTTGATTTCAAGGTAATTAAATCATATATTATTGTTGTATATTTTTATTTATTTGTCTATCCAATCCTTAAACTATTGAAACTTTGTTAACCTTTTACAAAATATAATATATCGTTTGTTGAACTTTTGTTTTCGTAGATCATTAGTTAAGTACAAGTATTCTTTGAATATTTTAAAGATATCACATGTATTATTGTATGTTTAAATATATAAAAAATAATCAATTTTAATAGTAGTCGTAATATAGTAACATATACTAGTAATAGCTTTTCGCCTTTAGTAATATTACTTGAGTTTGTTTCAATAAATAACTAATTCTTGTTAATAAGTCTCTTAAAGGGAGAACTTTAATTCGGGTATAGTATCTGATGGTAGTTGAAGTACTACAAGTTCTTTAGGAATTATCAAATTAAATAGTCCGAATATGTTAGAGTCGATATATTATCAGATATCTTCACCTAGTACTTTATTTTTAAAGATAAAATACTATTAATCCCAGTCCTTATAGTTCTTAAAAACAGGCTGTATTAACGTTGTTATATTAGTTAATAGTTGTTGTTTGCGGACTGTAAGTGTTAAAGCTTTAGAAACTGTAACCGTAGAATATCTGTAAGATTATATATTAGTTATGATACAATAATATAATAAAATAACAATAACATGTTTAAATTACTTGAATAAAGTACTTCAAGTAATTATACGTCGTTGTAACTACAAACAAGTGTATGTTATTACGACTTAAGTAATATCAAAGAATTTGAGTTGTTATTACTTCTACCTGTGTAATACAAGGAGTTATTAGTGTTGTTATAAATACTGTAACTTGTTGAATCAGGGAGCGAGAGGTTTAAATAACTACAGTTGTTTAGTAGCTATTGATTGAGTTAAATTGACAGGTTTACGATATAACTGAAAGGTTGAATTAATAATTTAGTGAATCACAGTCGAAAAAACCCGGGCTTATAACTGTTAGAGTTGAAAATATACAACCAATGAGTTAAGAACGAGCTATGAAGTCAATTGATATATTTACACGACAACTACAGTACAATTTATAGACGGGACAGTATTCTAGATACTTCTATGGTCTTGAGTTCGAAGTATTTCGAGCATATTCGAAGTCACGTGGTAGGAGGCCTGAGCGCAACCACCTACCTCACGTCTGACAAGGATAAAAACATGATAGTTGTTGCCTTAGGCAACGACGAAGCCGTTCACATATGCTCGAAAGACTTTGAGATTCAATTCTGCTCTTTCGCTCCTCAAATTACAAAAAGTGTATTTATTTCAAATGGTATCATCATCATGACAGTGCTGGGGGCTCTTGTAAATTCTTATATACATATATCTTAATTCCATCTCTAGCCCACGGCGTTCCATGGGGCCTTTATAACCAGGTGGTTCATCGAACCAGAGCTGTTACACTCGCGCCCCTGCGACTAGGTCCCACGAGGAATGAACCCCGACAACGCTGTAGAATGAGTGTTTTCTAGCTCTAACATATTAGGGTCCGTGACATGAGTGAACATTTCTGCTGGATACCTTGATTGCTTGCAGAAGCTGAGTGTTCAATTTCGTGCAAACGAATGACACGACAACGGCAGACATCGTCTCTTTATCCAGCCTTTTGCGCATCGTAATGAATGATCATCCCACTTGAATTTAGAATGCGGGGAGATAGGCCGTGTTGACATAATCGATATTTTCTTTTGTGGATTCGATCCGATCCGTACAGGTGCCGAAGATTTTATCCCACAAACGAGTCTGCTTGCCGTAGTTATGACTCTTTTTCCATCCCGTGCGATGATGAAGATCATGGTCCTCAATGACAAGCTCACAATCAAAGTATTCCAGCAACCAGCTCACGGTTGACGGAGGCACTGTGTGTAGGCGGAGGCCACTGTGTCCAGCCAGTTCTGCGAAGACAACAAATTGAGAGCAGATGAACCATTCGTAGAAACCCATAGGAAGACCCATAAATCTCATGGTAAAGTAGGTTGCGATCGGAACTCCGAGAATATCGAAGAACTCCTGCTCCGCATCGGCGTAGAGGGTCAAGAGCGGATTGGGATGCTTGGTGAGATGGTGTGTGCGATGGTATTTCCAAAGGTCATTGCGATCATGCATGACCCGGTGGTACCAATAAAACCAAAAGTCGAGAATAACGCCGTAAAGTCCAATCTCGACGGGAAGCCAAAACCAATTGATAGAGTCGGGAGCCAGACTCTTTTGGTAGTTGATGAAAACAAACATCATGGGACGGAATGTTGAGGTCGAGACAACTGACTGAAGGACCTTTCTGACTCCAATATCGGGTACTCCATCACGCTCATGTTTATCGCCATCAAAGAACCCGTATTTGTGGCCCAGCCCACGAATCACATGTAGTTCACGGATACCAATGAGCTTAAATGCCAAGCTGTAGAAAATAAACGCGGCAAAAGTTCCCAAGTTATGGCCAGTGTACCATACGTAAGCTTGATGAATCAAAAGTGGAATGGCGGCATGCGCAACCACCCATCGAACGGTGTACCAGTCAGAGAGGTGAGGCACCTTTTCTGTCTTCGAGTGGACAGGTACTTCACGATCCAAGTCCTGAGGATATATGCCACTGGCGGTGATAAACCAATGAGCAAACCCCCATTGGCTGCGGTCGGCTTGCCAGGTGGATTTCATCGAGTCTTTCGGATTGCCCCGCGGCAAAGTAGACTTCATCGAGTCGGGGGGAGCGCTCGACGGCACTGTAGCCGTGCCCGTGGTAGAAGCGTAACTATTCATGGTCATCGGACGTAGCGTAGGACTGTGCAATACGTTATCGATGAAGAATCAGTTGACAAGTTGTGCAAACGGTCGTATAGAGCATCGTTTATATGGCAGTACCTTTAGACATGTGAATGTGGCGATCTCTGGTCTGTGTTGGGGGTCGGCGAGAGGGGCAACCACATACATCACTGCCGGGATGGAGACGGATGGATTTAGAAGACTATGATGTGTGACTAAGTGTGGTAACGGTGTAGCAGGATCCTATGGGGAGCATTCATACCCCGACAATTCCTCTCATAGGTGGCTCCGATTAAGCTCACATGAACTTCACTCAGCCGTGGCGGGGATTAGGGCTGAATTGCGTATGATCGATTTCCTCGTGCTTCAACATTTCGGCTTGTGAAAGTCCCACAATGGCCCATAAAGGAAGAACAGAAGTCATGGGATCACCAGGCGTGGACGATGCTATTCCCGGTGAAGTTCAAATTGCAATCTTCTTTGGTTTAGCTTGCGAGCAGGGTCAGGCACCTGCATTAGCCCTGTAGGGTGATATCATTTAGCTGGGCTCTAAGCGAACTGACCACTCCATCTTGAACTCCTATTGAGTCCCCTCCGTTTCTTTCATAGGTACGCTGTTCCCCTCTTTACTTCGGATGAAATAATAATTATTATAGATGTGCTGTGATTTCCCCTTGGGTATGATCACGTGTCCAGAGTCCTCTTGCAGCCAATGATCTCCTCACCAAGGGCAGGTGGCGGCCCAGAGAACTTCATGTCACACCAACTTTGTAACTCTCCCAATACCAGTGTCGTCATCCAAAGAAGGTTTATGAAATGAGAAGAAAGGTTACATGAAATCTATAGAGGTTCAATAAACGCCAGCGGAAGCAGGAGTTAGCTGGTTAAACCATCTTCTGGCAAACAACTGGCCAGTACCGCCGACCAAAAATGCAGCGAGATTAGGAAGGATTTGCCACCCTAGAAGGGAAAGATTAGCTAATAAGTCAACCAGCGTTGCTTAGAATGCCCTGGAGAAGTTCTTCTTATCTACATCAAGTGAGGAAAGTCGAATCAAGTGGGTGCTCATCTTACACCATGTTCTCGCCAATTGTCAAAGGGAGCAAATTCTCCATAACGTAGTGGGATGGGGAATGGCGACAGTACACTATAGGAGAGTACTTTGGTAAAACTATCATGACAGTTCCATACAGAAGTTAGGCGACCAAAGAAATACATTTTGCCATGCGCCATGTATTCAGTTACTTTGACATGACGAAATTTCATGTGTAGATCCGTCGGATCATGTGCTCTTCAACGAGATTAGTGTGTTCTTGCCTAACGAGAGAGAGAGTTCCTTTAGTCCCTGCCTCATTAGTTTGGGGTAAAACTTTCAGGATCTCGATCAGATACGACGAGGAAGGCACTTGTGTCCTAGGTGTGATAGCAACTGCATCATACTGAAGTAAAATTACGGTAAGTAATGGAACCAGATCTCCTCGAGATTTCCGCTTGTTCTGGTGGCGTTCTTGTAAAGTCGAGGTAGTTAGATATACGCTTAGCGCTTTCATAAGCAGCAACGATCGCTGTCCCAAGCTAAGGCAAAGAGCATACGTAACTCAGCAGTGCTATTAACGGGCTCCGACTTTAGCCTCGAACTTCCACTCTCGTAACCCCAGACTCTCTCATCGAACTGTTGCGGGAAGACCCGAGACCGAGGATCCACAACTACCCACCTGGCAGAGTGCACATATAGCAGGCCAGCTCTCAGAAGGCCGCGCTCACCCCAGTGGATGTCTATCTCTGCTTAACCCAACTACAGTACCGCAGCCGCGGCTTGAAGTGTAATCAAATCTGCAGTCTGCTCTTCCTAGATTAATCGCTGCTTGCATTGCTCTATAGGATTATCCTACGACCAATGCTCGACCCTTGTGACAAAACATATGTATACAGAGGATACTGTGTTGAATGGTGCTGGGTAGTGCTGTATGAATCCTTTCCTCGATCACTAGAACATAGAGCCTCCAATACTTGGTGAATATTTCTCAATATCCGTACCGGAGATTTTTGCAGAAGCGTCCTCTGGACAAAGGGCCTAAGATCAATATTTTGAATCTGACAGGCATCTTCGCATCTTCTAGCGAAGAGCATGGCAGCATGCTCTGCCAAAGCTCCATCACACCGGTTAAGTATAGCCAAGCTTGGATGATTTGCTGAACGTGATCCGCAATAAAGGTATGTGTCCTCGGTTTGGCGTATATATTACCTGTTGGCCACGGACGATATTGACACAAGGCTCGCACACAACTTTCAACTGAACGAGAAACAGTGCTATCCATCCAGACTATGCGTGAAAAGTTTTAAGTCAATTGCTGGTGAGCCACCGAGTTTTAAAATGGCATTCTATGGTTTTCCGGCCACTCTGTTGCATCGTTCAGAGTAGCGCAGTTACCATAAGTTTTAGAGCTCTAATTGAACTGTGATTTCAATGGATCTGAAAACTAAATTGATGAATGATATATGAGTAGATGTAAGTGGTTGGATTCAATATACGGGTTGTTATGGATTTTGGAAGCAACTTTTCTAGCTCTGAGCATAATTCGTTGACGGGCAAGAAGCATGCGCGGAGGGAATTCAGCAATTGACGCAATCAGCCCCTTGATAGCAGTGCCATCTATACTAGTCCGGGCAGGCCAAATTTCTGAGTACATTACGAATTCTCTTGCATACCCAAAACGTCCTCACCTATTCCATAATCTACGATGTCGTCCCGTCTACTCCGATGACGTATATCCCAGGCAACAACCAATAATGCGCTACTGATAAAGACGCGAACGCATTTCTCCTTCAGGAAGGTGGTGTTGACAAGCCCTTTACATACAGCTTCTGGACTCTTCATTGAACAGTTATGAGTCAGAAGAGGCATTAGCTATAAGTCTATTAGGGTAAATATAATCCATCCATAAGAGCAAAGGAGGATCGGAATGATCAATTTCGACTCAGCACATCTCGATCCTGGCCACCAGCATGGCCAATTAGGGAAAAAAAAATTCGCTGGAATTAATAAATTAATAAAAATAACCAGAACTTAAACAAACTATAATAATCAATCAAAATGCTTCCAAGCACAGAAGCCAATGATAACACCAAGTACTTCACCCACGAATGGACCATAACCGTCCCAACTCGTCCAGGAGTGAAGTATGTCCACCTGACTCCACGATACTTGGATAAGCTGCTCGCACTCGACATGGAACCCACCAACCACCCATTCGATGAGCGCTACGAGACTAAGAAATGGGACGAAGCAGCAATTGACGAGTTCATGAAAAGGAAACTAGGCGAGTTCAAAGCCACGTTGACCAAGTTCGACAAGATCGATGTCTTAGTCGAAGTGGACGACGATGGGCTGGCCGGGTGTGTGCAGATCCACCAAATGGCCAATGGGGCGAACAACATCGGGATGATGTTCAGCGAGAAGAGCCGCGGCAAGGGGCTGGGGAAGCTTTCCATGCAGGTTCTCATACAGCTAGCGAGGAATCTGGGAATCGGGAGGCTCGAGACGGGGACAATGAAGAACAATGTGGCCATGAGGAAGCTGATGGAGAGCCTTGGGATCCCCGAGAAAGAGCAGGTCGTGAGGGATTCCACGGGGAAGTTTGTGGTTGCCGAGGTTTTGTTCCCGATCCCGGAAACTGTTCCTGTGGCAGAAATTGACATGCATGTCGAGTTCGGAGAGCAGGTGACTATGTAGGGGAAGCTTCTCATTCCTGTATCGGACCGTGCGGGGGAGTTCAAGTATGGAATATAGAAGAATTAGGATGGAAGCTCTAGATCCAACGGAAACAAAAGAGTCGAATAAAGTCGGCTTTATAAAGATGCAATATTGTACGAAAGCGGCGATGAGAGTCAAAATAAGGGACAAAAAGAGGCACATATGTAGGGGCGGCATGTTAATTCTATTCTTCTATTCTAAATTGTTCGATGAGGTAGGCATTTTCAAATTCATCCAGAGTGACCTGAATCTGAAAGCTTCAAGCATACATCTGGTAGCTGCAAGCTAAGCTGCGATGAGGTACTTCACACAGGTCTGCCCTCTGGGACATGTACCCTGTTACACCCGAAGTGTGGCCTCCATCTCATGCCGATTCAGGAATCGATCCAACAAGCTGCCGCATTTAAAACTCACAGCAGAGCTGCTCAAAGCCACAAGGGTAATTGTGACTACGGCTCTCATTTCCTTGCTTGGCAGCATCTTCTTCCAGCTGGACGTAATTCCAACAGCTATCCTTGGATAGCAACTCCAGAAATATATGGCCTGCATCCATTGATCGGCCCCAGGACCTGATCTGCCTTCGCCACCTGGGGCTGGTCAGTGTTCCCTTGCAACAGTAGTCCCCTTCCTGATCTGATATAATCCACCCAGCTTATTCTTCATCCTCCTCTTCTTCTTCGCTGACTTCTTCACCAGCCTCAATAGCAGCCTGCCTCCTCTTCGCTGCCCGCTCCTTCTTCTGTTCCAGCAACTTGTTCAGCTTCTTCGCCGTGTTAAACACACCATTTGTGCCCGAGCCACACGCCGCGCAAGTCGGATCTTTCCTATACCGCTTCAGCGCACACGACTCGCAGAAGTAATGGCCGCATTTCGTGACGACGGGATTCTTGTATGATTCCTGGCAAATGATACATGCAAAGGGGATGTTCTCCAACATCGCATCCAGCTCTTCGTTCTCTTCCTCGCCCTGGCCTGCGTTTCGATTTGCGCTCGCGACCACGGTGCCCGCGAGTTTCTTGCCCTTGGTGACGGTTTCCCACTCGCGATCCAATTGCCAACCTTGTTTGTAGTCGCTTCGGTCGTGGAGAAATTTGCAGGAATCACCTGTGTTTGAGTGTGTTAGTAAATTTGCCGTAGATTCGTAAAAGAGAGGGTTGATTGTACTAACCAAAACCACAAAAGCCCGTTTGCTTGTAGTCTTTACAGACATCCGGACTAAAGTCCGTGAAGGTGGTCATTCGTACATTCGTCGGCGCCTTCACCGGACCGACTGCTCGTGCTGGCGCGTCCGGGTTCTTCTGGATGAAGGAAGTCTGATTCGCGAGTCCCTTGTAAGTACCGCTCGAGTTGCTGGAGTCCTTTGGCATGGACCGGGTGCTCCCGAGCAGATTCTTCGCCAGGGAGTCTTGGGAGTCTTCGTCGAACCAATTGCTCTGTTTCGTCGCATCGTTGGAGCTGGTGATGCCAGCGTTTCGATCGGCAGTGAAAACGGTGGCCGACAGGTCTTTATCGGACGCCTTGTGGGCGTTGGTCGCTGAAGATGCGGTCACAGTGCCAGTGTTCTTCTTCCGTCGCTTGATCCTGCGGCCTGATTCATCTTCAGAGGAGGAGTAGTCGGAGTCGTCACTTTGCGACTCGACCGGTGTTGCGGCTCGTTTCTTGATGTTTCCTTTCGCTTTTGCTCCCCTCTTCTTGAAGGTGACAACAAAAGGCTTGTCCTCCGCCGGGGCGGCCACATCTGTCTTCGCGTCTGCCATGGCGGATATGGTTGTTGTTTCGTGAATGAGGCGAGAAGAATGTGCTGTGATCTTGAGCTTCTCGAAACACTGAGCTTCAAATGGATTTGGAGTGGCGAATTATCCTAATCACAAAGCTCACGTGATTTAATTCGCGCTCATAACCAATGATCAGCTTGAATTCTTCGGATTATCTGATTGTCCGTCATAGATATCTGTATTTGTCAGCAGATATTGTCAGCCTCGTGCTCGTCGCTGGTAAGGCTGCGAGAAACGAGTCACACCAGAAATGTATCGATGAACATGGCACATCATGGTAACTTGGGAAGGTCCAGGGATTGTGGCAGGATCTAACCTCAATTATTAATTCAGTCATACTTATTATTCGACCAGTTGCGTTCTTTACTCTATACCTCTCGGGTGAACGGCTCTCTCATATACCTTCAACAATGCGTTGGTAAAATGAGAGTGAGGAGCAACTTATCACCAGGCTCCAAAGAAGTAAGGCAACCATAAATATAAGAGCTGTGATGGTAATTGGATCACATCCATCTCTTCTACTGAAATTATGGACTTTTTTTGTGAGGATAATTTTAGTTCAACGCGGACGGACGGAGCCAACCACACGATGCCATATAATCCCAACCATCTCCGAAGAGAGAGCTTCTACCCTAAGAAGACTGGTAGACAAGGGTAAAGCCATTGCAAATATGAACCCCCCGCCCAACCAAGATGACATGCCACATAAACCGTTGAAAATGTCGACCGAACCTAACCCAGAATAAATACTACGCCTGTAATTTGTCCCCTTTTTTCCCCGTGCAACCATGAAGAAGTAAAAACAAAAATCCATGAGGAAGTTATGCCACTATGCAAGAGGCTTCTGGCCATATCCAACGTATAACGGGAAATAAACGTGTTTCGACGTATCGGTCAAGCTCTTCCGGACCTCGACCAGATAGACATCCAACTCCTCGATCTTCCACCCGAGTCCCACAGTGAAGACGCGACTCGAAATGTTTCGTAAACCGTCGCTGACGGCGACTCGCCAGTACAAGCCCGCGCGCTTGTGCATGCGGGTTTTGGGCCACGTGCCAAAGGGCAGCTTCAGCACCGTCTCCTTGACGTTGACGTAGCCGGCATCGCGCATCTGCTGGGCCAGCTTAGCGGCGCCATAGTTATCACCGCCGAGATTGGCAATGCCCTGGTTGAGCTGGTCGATCCAGTCTTTGAAGGCGTACGGGTCGGTCATGGTTCCGTCGTCGCAGTAAGGGTAGTAGAGGATCTCTTGGAATTCAAAATATCCTCCTGGTTTGAGGGCCCTGTGCGAAGTGGAGAAAGAGTCAGTAAACATATTATTATTGCTATCGCCCTTGACTGGTGCCCGTCTCGCTGAGCTCTCGCATGTGGGGACATGGCGGGGTATCAGGACTTACTCGTACGCTCGTTCCAACAGCTGCGGTTTGTTGCGGATGGTCTGGGCGACATGTCGCATATGGATGTAGTCCATAGAATTGGGGGGATAGATCCATTCGCCCTCGATGTCGTCGACGATGAATTTTAGGTTGGGCGGGACGTAGGTGGGTTGAATGGCGCTGAGGTCGACGCCTTCGACCGTCGCACTGGGGTATCGGTCGGCCACTGCATGGTTGGCAATGTTAGCTAGGTTCGTGCTCTCTTCGCACAAGTACCCAACCCCCGAGAAAAAGCCACCAAATAATAAGATAAATATTATGATGACGTATGATGAAGCGGAACGGGGTACGAATGTACTTACTCTCGATGGCCCAAATGCCGGTGCCGGTACCTGTCGATCCAAAAAGCAGTCAGCCTCGTGATCCCACCCAAAGTGTGTTATTTGCTTTTTCTCTAGGGCCGTTTCCCATGCAGCCAAAGTCGCGACTCCCCATTATTCCTGCTTTAGCAACTAGAAATGCAACATTGGGCAGCACCTACCCAGGTCGAGGATGGACTGGGGGTTGTCCCCGATAGGCGCAAAGTGCAGGCGGCCTCCACAGAGCATGACGGTCATGGCGTGCTTGATGTCGTCTCGGTTCTGCTCGTTCTCGTCGTTCGGGAAGAAGTAGTAGGCCGAGTCGGCGTGGAAGGCGTGGTAGCGCAGGCCATTCTCGTGGATGTGATTGCGGATGCTCGAGGTCAGCGAGGCCGAGTAGGCGCTCATCTCCTCGCTCGCATACGCGCTGTCGCGGTCGTCATCGCTGTCCTCGGGGTCCAGATCCTCGTCCAGCCAGGCCGCATCTTCCTCCGCCTCGACCCTCTCGGGGGCATCCAGCTGGGGTGGTGGAGGCGGAGGCTCAGTTGCGGACATGGCCAGCGAGGGGGTTTGATGACCCACGGGTGTCACGCAGGCGGTCACGGAGGGAAGATGTTCTCTTGCAATTCCAGCTGCAAAGAGGAGCGACAGCCAGTGTCAGCTCGCGAGGGAGCGACCGAGAGGAATGATGGGGGAGTACGAGAGCGAGATCCAGGACCAGACCAGAAGAAGGAGAAGAAGAAGCAAAACAAAGAACGGCGATGAAAAAGAGCAGAAGGAGGGGGGGCAAGAAGAGAAACAAAGGCGAAGGAGAGGAAGCCGACCGCAGCTGCAGTTCCCTTCTCCCGAGTTTGATGTTGGTGTTATGGTATGGCGGTGGTGCCTTTGTCTCGTCCTGCGCCCACAACCAACATTGTAAGGGCGGGGACAACGTGATCCGGAAGCTGCTCGCCTGGATCCGGCCCGCGGTGATTGGGTCTCTCAGCAGTCTCTGCCCACTGCCGATAACAATTCCAGCATCGCCAACAACGGGCCCATTTGCTGCTGGCGGCGGGTTGCGCCCCTAGCGAGAGCCCCTCGTTGCGATACATGTAACTCTCCATCTAGCTAATCGTGACCTGTCACCCAATGCTCGTAATCATCCCGGACCCCGATCGCGATGCGACCTGCCAACACCACCGTAGCATCGTGCAGCCCGCCCTGCTGTAGATTGCCAAACACGTGGGGCCTGTATAAGGGCGGCTTTCGGACGCCGGGTAATCGTCCCTTGGGCCCAGAAAAGCTTCTTTTGCCCGTTTCCCCTCTCCTAGAAAAAGTGCGCTGGTCCCCTGGATTTCTCCTGCTCCCGCTGGTCCCAAAAGCTGTGTGTTTTGTTGCGTCTGTGAAGGCTCCGTGGTTCTGAAGCAGACACGAGATCCTGGGCATACAGTGGCCTTTTTGCCCCTCCTCACCAATCCTGAGCCCGTTATTCGTGCATCGCGCGCAGACTGTTGAATTAGATCCTACGCTTATAAAATCGTCATGTCGTCCGAGAACAAGCTCGTGTCGTTGCTCGCCGCGGTGAAAGAGGCCCTCGCCGCTCCTCAGGCGCTGGTGCCTTCCTCGTCGGAGGAGCAGGAGGCTCGTCTGGACCTGATCGACCTGATACCCGAGCTCAATGCGAGGCTGGTCGGCGATGTCCAGCATCTGCGTGAGCTGGCTTGGTCCGTACGTTTGAGTCCTTTCTTTGATACTCTGCTTCCTCATTTGTTCCTCGTATTATATATATTTCGGTACGTGAAGACTGAAAGTGAATGGTGGAATATGAATAGGGCGTGCACATCTTCCCCGTCGCTGCAATCAATCGGTGGGGTTTGGCCAAGCTGGTGCCTCTCGAGGGCAGCGTCTCCTATGCCGAGCTGTCTGAGAAGACGGGCGCCTCGGAATCCATCTTGCGACGGGTCCTACGACATGCCATGACCAACCGCCTGTTCCGTGAAATCGACGGCAAAGTTGCGCATTCGTCTACCTCGGCCTTGCTGGTGACAAATGAGAATCTGGCCGCGTTCGTTGACCTGCACACCGAAGTCGCGTTCAAGAGTCTGGCGCACACCACTGATGCCATCCAGCGATGGCCCGACTCTACCGATCGTCGCGAGGTCGGCTACTCTATCGCGCTGGGCAAGCCTGGAGAGATCTCAGTGTACGAGGATATCGCGAGGGATCCAGTGCGCACAGTCAATTTTGGACGTGCCATGCAGTTCTTTAGCTCTGGAGAGGGATACGAGGAGAGCAGTCTGGTGGAGGGTTATCCATGGGGCAAGCTGGGCAAGGGCACGGTGGTAGATGTGAGTGAAGAAACCGTTCCCCAATCACTCACTAGATCAAACCTTAAGTCATAATCTGACCTGATGAGTAAATTGCTGATGGCAACTTAATTCTTATTTCTAGGTCGGCGGTGCGAACGGATTTGCCAGTGCTGCCATCTCTCGCGCATACCCGGATCTCAAGCTCGTCGTGGAGGATATCCGCATGGTCGAGGAGATCAAGGTCGACTACCCTGGTACCAATATCGAATGGCTGCAGCACGATTATTTTACACCTCAACCCGTCCACGGAGCAGATGTCTACTTCTACCGATATGTCTTCCACAACCTCTACGATGATAAAGCTATCGAGGTGCTCCGCGCCGCGATTCCAGCCTTGAAGCCCGGTGCTAAGATCCTGATCAACGATGAGGGCTTGTCTGAGCCAGGCAAGGTGAGATGGAAGTATGAGAGGGCCACCAGGTACGTCTTGCCAATATATGCATATACGGCTTAAAATAAGCTCCTCAATCTTTTTGAGCTTTTGCTAATGTTTTCATTTTTAGAGGTTTGGACGCTATAGTAAGTAATCTCATGCTGAGAAAAAAGAATTCCATATGTAAAACCGCTCTTTGCTAATATAGTCATCCGTAGATGCTTGCTTGCATGAGCGGCCGTGAGAGAGAAATCAGCGACTGGGAGGGACTGTTCAAGAAAGCCGATCCACGATTCAAGTACCTCGGTGCATACGCCCCGCCACGATCCCAGCTGTGGATCATTGAAGCAGAGTGGTCACCTTGAGGAGAAGCGTAGCGAAAGAGAAAGAGGCCTTTGATGGAAGGGCTGGAAGAGTTGAACTGGGTCGGAATTTTGTTCCTTGTTGAATGTTATAAGCCTTAAGTTGCAGCGGACCACCAGCCTTTAAGCCTATACCCAATACGAAACTTTTGAAATGAGACATCATTGCAGATAATGATTAGACTATATGACACATTGCGACGTGCTTTGCAGATTGGAGCCTACCAGCAGTGTTGAATGGCGAAAGGTAGGTTCGTTTATTGGCATCTGTCTAGTCCTTTCCACGGACTAGGAACTGGAAATTATTGGACCTATCACTCCAAGAATTATTGTCGTACCAATGCAACTTAAGCTATCTGTCTAGGTCTAGCTGTCCTGGCCCTAGCTGTGGTCACACAGTCCTTGCGCAATGCGCCTTGCCGGTCGAACCCCTCCTGTGTAACTCATTTTCCTCACTTCCTGTCATCTATCATATTTCATTAAGGATAGACTCTTACTAGAAGAGTCCTCATCTACGCACATATGTGAGCTCTGTCTGCGCCCCATTAACCAACAACCCGAGGACGAGGCTGAGCTGTGTTCGGACAAGGCCACGGTCTGGCCTGACCGTCTCAAGGCCTACTGTGCGCACTCCTTTGTCCAGATAGAAGGCCAGTTCTGAAGCCCCCCCGGAATACATGTTGGTTTCTGTGAGCGGTACGCAGCCTTGCCGCAGAGACGTACTGGAACGTTATATGCTTCACTTCCATGTAGCCCCTCTGCCTTGACTAGGGCGTATTCGATGCATATGCAAGGCCAGTTGTCAATGCTGGTTGACCTCCTCAAAACTGTACAGGCCCGGCGTGGCCGCTTTGCACATGGAGATAGATGCTCTCTGAGCCTCCTAGTATTACAAGGCTTTCTAGGAGAATTACGTTGCGTGATGGCACTCCACTGCACAGCCTTCACTGGTATCCACAGCTAGTACAAATAACCATCTTGTCTATCGTCTCTATGAAGCTAGCTATAGGGTTTGCGCTCATAGACTAAGCTTAGTTACATTCTTGCCTGCCTACTATTTGTTTTTATCAGCACTCTCGCCATGCTGCAGTCGTTGATTGATTGGCTGCTGAGTAGCTCAGCTCAGCAGCCCGTCACATCTCGGACCAACCTCACGAAGCGTGAAGTCTTAGCTATCACCGCCATGGTAGCCATTATATTCATTTTCTGCCCCGCAGAGCTCAGGTTCCTGAGAAACATCGGAGTCGTGGGATTCTTGGTTTGGCTGGCGGCTTCTCTTTTCGATCTGTACATGGCAGTCCCACCGCTGGTATTGAAATTTTTGGATCGTGCATTTACCTCGAACGAGCCTTCCAGTCCTCCCAGGGAACGGTCTCTGGGTTATACACTGAACGATATAGCTGAGATACTCGCCGAAATAAATTTGAAGCTCAAAGTTATCCTGCTATATCTCTTTACCAAAATTCGGGTGATATCTGCAAATGTCCTTCGGCATACTTTGCGTTTCGTTGACCCTAGGTATCCCAAAGGTGTGCCATGATTCCAGACTTGACTTTCTTCTAAAATTTTCAGTTCTCCAGATTCTAACATCAAAACAGCAGCAGATACCGAAGATGCCAGTGCCAACAGTGGATCCTCTTCGACACCTCCTGTCCAGTTTACGGACTTCTTGTCAGAGAGTCTGCCGTCCATTCCTATGGACCCATCAGTGATCACTTACCGCTCCAGACTATTCATCCCGAACCCATACCATGGGGAATCCATGACACTTCTCGGATCCCAGATATGGATGGCTCATTGAGTTTTCGTACTCACCTTTCCTTTGCCATTATTGAAGCGTCGATATGGACGTCCCAAACTTTGACACTGCTAGAAAAGCTCCAGTCTGCCAGATTCTGGGACATTACAGACGGGGCAAAACGGGATGAGTACTGTTGGACAGAGTCTGGAGTCGAGAGGATTCTTGCTATCAAAGATCTCGGGATCATCAAAGATGGCGAGAATGCTATTATCAGGTGTCAACTTTGTGAGTACTAACACCATTATCGTTCCAGATCCTCCGTGCGGAGCTAATTGTCGAGCACTGGTAGGTTCGGATATAATATGGCATGAATGGGCGGGCAGCAAGTATATGAGAATATGGTGGAACGACGTTGATTATGCCCTAGTCCTGGCTGCGCTGGTCGTCGGGTATCGGGCTGATGTTCCAGTGGGCCGCATATTTGAGCTATTCCGCGACCTGAGAATCTCAGAAGTAACAAGGCCAAGAATGAGCGGGTGCCAGACTGGCGCTACTTCTGCCTTTCTTGGTTTCGCAGGAACGTTTCTTACAGGAGGTCTATTAGCTCCATTAACACTTCCTATGATAGTCGGTGGGATGGCTACGGGCATGGCATTTGATATCTCATCAACGGAACTCCGCCGAGGTGAACGTTCAAGGTGGGAACGAAGAGTGCAAGCATGCCGCAACCTTGTCCGCCGTTTTCCTCAACTAGAAGCGGTATTGAGCTTGGCTACTGACGGCGAACTATGAGTTCAGAGAAGACGATTTCATGTAGGATATGGTACGAATGAGCCCTGACCGAAATCTCTAATCTTGTGGTATAATTGCAAGGCAATGCCTATTTTTCCGTAGGATTATTCTATTTCTTTGTTTTCGAATCAAACGACACATGTATTACTATAATAATGGTCGATTACGATATATATTGATACTTATGTGACGCTAATCACTAAGGATCTGTAATCATAAGCCCATGCTTGCGACCAATTCATATGCATATCATATTCGTATAGTTATCTCATCTTCGTGTCACCCATACATTCACGCCACCAAAGTGATTTAGAGAACAAGATTGGGTATCAGTAATTAATTATAGTAAGTATTAATGGTTAAGTGCGCTGTAAACAACATAGTCGTGGTATCATAACAAATTAAATCCAAATTGCCTCCAAGTTTCCCGGCGAAACTTTCAATCATCATCTTCTTGAGCTATAGCGGTCCCGGGAGTCTCGATCTTTAGGCTCTTTCGTATCCCGACTCTTTGAGTCTCTGTCCCTCGTCTCCCTATCCTTGGAGTCCCGATCCTTGGAACTTCGATGCTTGCGACGATGTCCACTGCTGTGGTGGCGCGATGACACACGGCGCGTCCCAGGCTGGATAGTGAGGTCTTCCGGAACCTTTGGTTTCTCACCATTGTCCTCCGCATCGTCATCCTTAGCAGCCTCATCAAGTTCTCCGCGGCCAAGAACCAGCGGAGGGGCGCCTTGGGGTGTGAATATTAAGCTCTTCATCCATCCTAACGTTACCTGCAGGGTCGAAGGAGTGGTGAGAGCCGCGATGTTACCGATGTTGGTCAAGGTGAAGGTCTCGGCTGGGAGATCCTTCATTGTTGGCAGATTAAGCCAGACATACTCCCTGGAATTATGGATGTGTCCGTGGATGGTCATAGGGTAGAGCTCCTCGGGAAAGACAAACGCTTGCTTGATCACCAGGGGCCTGNTAGGTTGGGATGAGAAGGTGGAAGCGTACGATCTTGCCAGACCTTGCAATTTGCTTACGAAGAAACAGCATCCAGGCACAGAGGGCGTGCAGGTTTTCCGACATGCCCAGGAAGTTGGATGGGACGGGACTATTCTGGACAATATGATGGAACTCTCCGTGCCAGTCCGTGTCCGGGTGGTAGAGGAAGTAGAGGTGCTCGCCATTTTCGGCGTAGACGTTGGCCGCCTCCTGGCGAATGTACTTGTCGACATGCTTTGCGAACTTGTCGGGCGCAGCGAGACCAACCTTGGCCTGGAGCTCGCCGTGGATTTTCAAACCAATCTCCTCAATGGCCGAGGAGCCCTGCAGGACTTCCTGGAAGCAGGCCACGACGCCGGCGCCATAGAGGAAGGTCTGAAATAGAGGCAGCCAGTTTTTGTTTTTCAGGTACCTATTGATGCCGGATGCAAAGGTCTGCACCTCAGGCAGGACAGACTTGAGTTCCTTCCTAGAGGGCAGCGAGTTGTACGCCCCCGAAATGCTTTTCCCAGCCACCGACAGATCGCTCAAGGACCCAGGAAAGCGAAAGATCTTCTCCACATGGCGGGCCGTTCTTGGCGGGGCCTTCAGCGACTGCCTGCTTGACCCTCTCTTCTTACTACCTGACAATAGGTCGAAGAAAGACATCTCTTTGGGTCGGGCAGAACCTTAGAATGCAGCTCGGGAATGCGACATGTTGTGCAGCAGTTTGTTGACAAGATATGGGACCGGTGGAATTTTGTTGGGAAAAGCCAAAAAGGGGCGTGTCGCGCTCGCTACGCGTTACGTGTTCTGAAGGGAAATGAAGGAAGCCGGGGAAGGCTTGGCACGACCTGGAATGGGCGGTCAACGACAAATTACCCCTTTCGGGCCCTTCGGAATCTCACGATAATTGATTATCAGAGTCTGGAATAGAGTGCGAGGTGTAGGGCGTGATCCGAGCAGCGGGATGGACCGACTTATTGTGGAGAGGGCCCGCGACTGCATGCATGGGAGAGACTCGAGGCCCAACCCTTATTCTTATGCTCTTTCATATTCTTGCCCTTCTCGCACACAGGTGGTTGCCACCTTCCGTATCCCATTGATGAGCCCCGGCAATAGAAAAGGAGGGATAACAATTTATCCAGTTACGATGGCGCATTTTAATCAAAGGTTGGTCACGCTGCAGCTGGAGAAGCTTTCGGAGACACACTCCCTCGTTAGGGAGGGTCTGGTGAGAGATCAAGTGCATGTTCTATTGCTCTCTAGTGGATGAGTTTATACAGCCTTTTAAAGCGTGAAGTGTTTAGACCGACGTTGGTGCATCGTGAGGACCAATGGTATGTTGACATCGCCAACAAGACCAGAGCTACTCCAAAATCCTCCATTCAAAGGTCGCGGTTCCAAGTGCCAACAGCTACACCGCCAGATTGATTTGGGCTATTCCAATCAATCACACCGCCACGTCAGCAAAGAGAATCCTCAAACTAGCGAGATCAAATGTCGAAGAGACGAAAATTAATTATCTGTGGGCGATGAAGAACTTTTGGTAGGACCGTCTCTCGGTGTAAAAGTGGGCGAAGTCGAAGGTAAAACATTCAGGCGCATCCCCATATTCCTGTTAGCTGGACTGGGATCTGAAAACTATATATCTGCCCATCACCAAGATACGCTACGGCATTTATCCCGTGCGGGGACAAGTTCATTTAACGCTGTCCCAGGAAGTGCGAGATACAAACATTCTTCGTCAATGTTTCGTGGTTTGATGGTTGGTCTCTCCAGCTATACAAGCATTGCGGGACGGGTTGGATTTATCCGTCCCGTCTACCAGCATGGTTACAAGCCTCGAGATCTGTCCGCCGCTAACAATACTTGATAAGCCTCCAATGGGCCTGAGAGGATGTGTCTAACAGCAGGTGATTGCTTGCTCATGCGCTGGTAGCTTGGGGCGCTAAGGGGGGCAAGCATTGTTGAATCCACAGCGCGAAGTCAGCCTTAACACGAATTAGACTGTAAAAACAGGTTAAATTGTATTGGGTGAGACATGTGTGGGCGAATAATGAATCCTTTGCTGTTGTGTATTTTCTAGCCCCGCTGCCTCTCAGCTTGCTAGAACTTCCGATGCCTGGGTATTGCTAGACCTTCGGGAGTGACTTGGCCGAGAACAGAATTCTGCGCGTCAATCGCAATTTCTCCGTGTGTACCACAGTATCACCATCCGCCCAAACACCCCACCACTGCCCCAGAAGGCCAGGAAGATCGCAACCACTATCTTGGGACTCAGAAATACGGTACGGATACGCAGTAAATTTGCTTCCAGAAGCCGGCTGGCACCCATCATTGGTTCCCAAGCAAAGGAAACTCGCAGCTGCCAGCTGCATCAAAGCGACGCAAATCCCCCAGCTCCCCACGTGGCGGCGAGATCCCGCCATACCGCGATTCTGCAAACGTGATGAACCGCAGGAATGTGATATGTGATAAGGGAACGGAATTTTGCAGAGCTCTATCTGCGTCGCATGAAAGCAGTGCATTCGTCGAGCCGACCTGACCTGGCAGGAACGGCCCATCGGCATGCCGGAGTCTGTCAAGTGTTGATAGTGCCCCGTAATGCCCAGGCAAGATCCAATGACATCCGTCACAGAGAAACAGGAAGCACCTTTCCTGTGCATATGTAGTAAAGACCCGACCAAAGGAGCTGAGCGAAAACGCTCATGAACATAGGAAAAATGACTGCTCGTTTTTCTTGGTGTCTTAGCTTTACCACCACTACTGGCGCTCCCGTCGGAACCAGCTCTAGAAGCGGCGGCGTCAGCTAAATCCGGCAGTTTCAACATGCAAATCCTGCCACAATGACAATCAGGGTGATACACCCCACTGGGGCGTCAGATCGGAGTGGCAGTGTTTGGCCAAGTCTTGGGGAAGCTTGCATCTAAGAATATTTTCCCGAAGCCAATTGTGCCATTCTAGTGGTGAGAGCTTCCCCTCTTGTTCAGGGAACATGCCGAAAGCTGCCCTGTTCCTGGTCGCTTTGCTCAAAAGCCGTCATGGATGGCTACGGCATTGCTGACGGTCTCTTGAGCAGATGATGCTCGTCTTAATCTTGTTGCGCGCTCTTTCTTNTTCCATNCTGGCTTCCCCTCCATCCATCTTGGCCACAGTTCTTGTGCTGTCCTTCCGTCATCATGAAGTTCACTGTGTCTGCGGCCGCTTCGTTGCTGCTGCCATCCCTCGCCACAGCTCTGCCAACTCTCGAGAGCCGGGCATCAATTGGAGCAGCTGTGAATACCACCAGTGGCACGTATGTAGGACATGCGGCACCTGGAGTTTCGGGCGTGTCTGAATATCTGGGCATCAGATATGGACAGTCGACTGCCCCGCCAGCACGATTCCAACCTGCAGTACCTTTCACATCTTCGGCTACCTTCCAGGCATCTCAATTTGTAGGCTTGGCCCATCAACCCCTCACTGCCACCACTTTTTCTCCAATGCTAACTACAATGGCCATTTATCTAGTCTCCGTATGTTCAATGCTGTCTTGTTTTTCTAATTAATCATCTATGCGATTCAATGCAATATTTTCAATTCTGCAATTAACTAAAAATAATTGGGTGAAGCGCATGTCCATATTCCGCCGCCCCCAATGTCACCGGCTTCCCGGATCTCCTACCGCCCTATCAACACATATATGATACCTTTGAGGGTACCCAGAGTGAGCTTAAGCAGATGAGCGAGGACTGCTTGTCCATCAATGTCTGGACGACCAATCCCAGTGCGACCGCAAATCTGCCCGTTGTAGTGTTCATATACGGTGGAAGTATGGCTCCTTGTTAATTCTATGGAACATTCTTGCTGGGAAACGTGCTTTTCTAACCAGCCTATAGGATTTTCTTCTGGCTCAGATAACAGCACGTTCTACGTGGGCCAGAATGTAGCAGCCACTGGCAAAGTGGTATATGTCAACCTCAAGTCAGTAGTGTTTTGTTTGAGAATCAGTTCGCTTTTGAGATGGATTCTGACAAAATGAAATCTATATAGCTACCGTGTTGGCATTTTCGGCTTCTCAGGAGCTCCAGGAGAGACACAGAACATTGGTCTGCTGGACCAGCGTCTTGCGCTTGAGTGGGTTCGATCGAATATCAAGGGATTCGGCGGAGACCCCAACAAGATCATCATCGTCGGACAATCGGTTGGCGGCTTGTCAGTGGACTATCACACGTACGCCTGGCCCAGCGATCCTATTGCCTATGGTGCAATGTCCATCTCAGGAACTGCAGCAAGTGCGAAACCCCTCAATGCGTCGACCATGGAGTCGAACTGGTTCACGGCAGCCGGTCAAGTAGGCTGTCCCACCAGTGGCGATGCAGTGCCTTGCATGCAGAATCAGACCTTCCAGGAGCTTCTCGCCGCTGTGGCCAAAGTTCCGGCTCAGCCAACTCTTGCCCTGGCACAGCCGGTGTTCCAAGAGACTATCGATGAGGTGGTTGTGTTCTCGGATTATGCCGAACGTGGGCAAGCGGGTAACTTTTCCCATATTGTAAGATATGACCCAACAATCTGTGCCTCTGAGAGGTGAAGGGCATTTGCTAATCATATTTGAAGCCTTACCTCGTCGGTAACTTAAATAACGAAGCTGGTTTCTACAAATTACTGGCTTTCGTCTCCAAAATTACACTCAACGACACGCAATGGGACGACTTCAATCTCCAAGCATTCACCTGCGCCAGCGCCATCGAAGCTGCAAACCGTGCGAACAATGGGGTGACCGCCTATCGCTACCGCGGCTTCTTTGACTTCGAAGACCTCCGTATATACCCTACAGCCGGCGCCTACCACGGCTCCGACCTCAACATGTGGCTCAGCAACGCGCCACTGCAAGCTCAGAAGCCCAATACGCCTAATGAGCAGGCTTCCATGGAGTACTTGACCAATGCATTGGTTGCCTTTGCTAAAGATCCTGAAAATGGATTACTAAATTACGGATGGCCTAAGTATAAGGTTAATGGAGGTACGAATTCTTCTTCGTTTGAGGCTCTACGCAACGGCGGCGATACTAATTTGGTATCATTTCTAGGCTCGACCCTTATTCGACTCGGATATAACAACCAAACTACTGCTAGTTTCGTCTCACCATCGGTCTATGACGGGCCGTGTGCGGCGNTTCAATGGTGATACCTCGCTCGGCATGGGAGCTATGTAAATCCCGCCCTTGGGAAAATATGGGTCGCTTGTTTTATAGATCTCCCGAAATAATAAATTAAAAAAAAGTAATTTCACATGGATACCAAGAAGGAGTCTGGAGATGGTTGATTTCAGCATGATTTATGATGTTCAATTTCATATCCCACGTGAATATGCCGCACCAAATCAGCATCTACCCGAATGTCACAAAATTTTGCATCCGGTCACCTATCTTGCGATGGAGACTGTCGATTTTAGCATCGGCGAACAGTGCAAAGTGTCGTGATCGTCCAAGACATGTCCGCTGCAGCAGCTCGCCAGGGCCAGTAATACATCAGAGACGACAGCTCTCTGCTCGCCCTTGCATCGGAGCTCGAGGTCGTGTCAAACCAGAGTACTTAAAATGCGAAGGAAAATACCGTTAATTAGTTACATTGCAGGTCCTTCGGAATGCGCTTCGGCACCTCGAACCCCACTAATCTCAGGAGCCAGGACAGCGAATCCCACTTTAACATCTCACCGCCCGTGCCCTGAAGAGATATACTTGGGAAGAATGGGGGAAAGATTGGCTACTCTCCACCTCTCTGGCTCCGAAGACTCGGCCAAAAAACTCTACAACACAGCGATCTCTTGTGATTTCCACATGCACTTCAAGCGCAACCACCAATCAATATGAAACGCTGAAAAAGGTTATCGTTCCAGGGGTACCGATCTCGCGTTCCCCATTTTTACAAACTCTATCTGTGTAGATTTCTTCCTGGTCTCATGTGTAGCTTGTAGACCGATTCAATTGGACTGTGTACGGAAGCACGTCCGTGGAGACCGGCCTTCCGGCCCATCGCTCTTTTATGCCCACGGGCCTCCAAGCCACAGAGCAACTACGGTACTAAAAGTCACGCCCAAACTGAGTCTCGGAGAATATCTGGCGGCTTCTGTAATAAAGTTCCAGACTCTGGGGGCCAGAAAGACGTTTTACCCTCCATTCCGTGTCCGACAGCTGTCGAAACTGCCCACCTGTTCCAGTCTTGAGCGAGGATACAATACTGGAGCAGACTTCCCTCTCTTTCCTCGGTACCAGGTTTTGCCTGTGCCTGGCTACAGGTCCCTGATTGAACTTAGTAATCCCCTTCCTGCAGATCGCCTCGGCAAATACCTGAAAGCCAGATGCTACGCACGAAATGAGCATCGAAGCCTGCCATGCCTGCCTAGTCGTGCCAGCCCGTGCCGGAGTGCTTTAAGTGTACAGTAATGATCAGCAAAGGCCTCAGCTGGTGGAGAATGAACACTCCTCCTTCGGCGATCAATGGCCTGAGGATGAGGAGCCGCCTGGCTCGGTCAGTTTCCGAGCAGCACGCCCTAGATGGAGTTGCGCTCTCGGACGGGCACGCTGGCCTGAATCCATGTTCAGTCCGGGAGAGAAGGCAACGGTACCTTGGTTCAGCAGCACCTTAGTGTAGAAATATGTTCAACTAACGTCCGTGGACGGGCAATCAGGATGTCTCAGCGAACCTGCCATATGGTTAAGACGTCGGGTTTTCCCTTGAGCCGTCATTGCTCGATCGCATTTCCCGCAACTTTTCTTCGTCGTACGCCAAAACTGTCGCTTGTATCCAAGGGAGGTCAAAACATGGCATCGCGAAATCCAGTCGCATCGGGGATCTCATAACACCTTCGTCTCGTTGTGGCCCAGGAGGGTTCCAATTTCTCTTAGTTCGATATTTTCACATATCTCTACCGACCCCACATTGTGATTGACACCAGCTGCGAATTCGAATTGGTGATTCTTGACCTGTATCGCGGGTTATCATCAACATGTCGTCGGGACCGCTTATCGTCCCGACAAGACCTGGAGAGACACCTGGAGATGGTACCACTCTGTATATTATCTCCATCGTCATGGTGATTATTGCTGGATTTGTCGTCATGGCTCGCATGTTCACAGTTACGTTCAAAAGAAGAGTCGAGCTGGGTGTGGATGATTACTGTATTTTGGTGGCACTGGTGAGTATCTCCTTCGTCGGGAATTTCTTTTACCTTTATTATTTGCGGGAGCCCAAGAAAGAAGCAAGTTAATTGGATATTACATGGGGCTAACCTTAATTCGAAGTTATGGTCCATCATATTGACGCTCTGCGAATGTTCCGCCGTCCACAATGGATATGGGGACCATATAAAAGATCTGTCCCATGAACAAGTCATAAAGGCTCTCAAGGTATATTTCGACTACTCCTTACATAGTATCTAATTTCTATACTCACATCGTTTGCTAGTGGTTTTATTGCGCTCAGATCTTCTACAAGATGGTCGTTGCTTTCGATAAGCTGTCCATTCTTCTGCTATATCTCCGCCTTTTCCCCCACGATACCTTCCGAATGCTTTGTTTCCTAGGACTTATATTTATCACCTCATCCTGTATAGCATTTGTCGTCGGCGCAGTGTTCCAGTGTACACCTGTCGCATATTTCTGGGATCGTACCATTGAAGGTGGTCACTGTATCGCCAATGCGCCCTGGTGGATTTCATATTCGGTAATCAACGTCATCACGGACTTCTATATTCTGGGGCTCCCTATCCCTTTACTTCTTGGACTGTCGATGACGAAGAGGGAGAGAATGGGCTTGATTGGTGTCTTTGCCATGGGAGGGTTGTAAGTGATGATGCCTTTTATATTTTTGGGCACAGCTAATAGTCCGCGCAGCGTCTGCTTCACAACTATCATTCGCATAACGACATTGGCTTCCTCAGCTGCTGGAACTGATGCAACTTGTAAGCATCAAGCATAAGCAATTGCTGCTTTCCCTTTATCCTGTCATTTGACCTAACACTGCATCGTAGATGACCCGATCCCAGCAACCAACTGGTCAGTTGTGGAAGCTAATACGGGTCTTATCTGTGCTTGCCTTCCAATGTTTAAGAGATATTTTGATCGTGCATTCCGCATGGTATTTGGCAGCTCTAAAGACGATAGTATTCCGGAAGATGCCAGTGATTTCAGATACCCGGCACTCAGCTTCCGCCTTCGCGCCATCCCCACCAAGAAGCAAGAGAGCACAATCTACGGCACTGATAGCCGCTGGGCAGCCGTGAATAGCAAGATCTCCAGCGACGTGACGAAGAAGCAGACCACGACAACCGAGAGCCAGGAAAACATCGTTGACCTGAACCCAGCGGGTATCCTCGGCTCACTCGATATCACTTCCGAAAGACGATCTGTTGACAAGTAGGTCTCTGGGTCAAATAAAACTCACTCCAGGGCTGGTCGCTGGGTGATAAAAATGAATTACGAACTACAACTGTGCCCAACTAGAATTCACGTATCTCGGATTAAGCGGGCGAGACTTATTCTCCCGAGTCCATAGCGATTGCTGGATCATGAATCAACGATGCCTAATATTAATGATATACGACCGCTTATTCAGCCTTATGGGTTGATATGTGCCTGAAGACTTTGTGGCCGGGTATTGAAAACCTCCAGCTTGACCCTAAATAAGAGATCCTATCATGTCAGGAGGGACAAAATGTTAGCTATTTGGGAGCCTGTCGTGACACTTGGTTTATGAGTATCATGCAGAGTTCGATAGGAAGCGGACCGGGAACATCGAGGCAGCTGCCTTTGTGGCTTATTAGGTTATGCATGGGAGTTGGCTCGTGCAGCATCATCAGTGAATGGAGGAACCATAAGCAATCAGAATATTGGCAGCGAGTAGGAAGTATTGGGCATCTCCGCTTATGACGCGCCAAAAGGAACCTTAGGCTCCTGCATGCTTAAACCCAAAAGCTCTTTCCTCTCAAATTGGAAGGAGTACGCCTCGAAATTCTTAAATTTGGATTGGTATATCAGCGACTTCACAGACAATGAAGGACAATCCAGACAGAGCCGCAAATGTGCAATGTCCAACTCTAGTGAAGAGTGCGGAGCGGATATTGTACGGCAGGCGGTTTGCTGCATCACATGCGAATGGTTCAGGTAAACTATTGTCATTGGGTGCATAAGTTTTCTGAAGTCCGCGTCTCCTGGACCGCATGTCCCTCTTATCAATATTGGAAAAGCATCAAACCGCCAAGTTGAATTCATCCGGGGCGCATTCATTCGCTAATCACTGCTTGATTGAGACTTGGCAATATTGATGAGGCTGCGAGGCAAAGGTTTGGCCCAAGCCTTGGCCGTTTTTTGGGGCGGCTCGCTCTAGTCGCTAGCCAAAGAGCGGGGTACCTATGTCTTATCTCACGCCTGCGGTCCTGGAACATCGGCGTCAGAGTTAAGGTGCTTGAGTTCCCTCCCTACAGCATGAGATTGTGACGTTGCACAAAGATGCTTGAGGAATCACATGAGAAGGGTCAAATACAAGAAAACTTGAATGGATAGATCTCCATGTTAGATTTATAAAGTAGTCTTTTAAACCTCTCTCCCACCATCCTTCTAACGTCAATAAATTACTATCTTAATAACTGGTTTGAATCATAATACCCTATCATTTACCATAACATTAGCCCTGACATATATGTCTCTAAAAATACCCATACCCTCACCAATGGTGCTTTGATGGGCTTGGATTTGAGCATGGATAGCTGATATCAGCGTTAATAATGTAAGTCGACTTGGATTGGTCAAACGGAAGCTTGAAGCAGTCGCTGCCAGTCTCGCCGCAGAGTTCATGCTTGTTGTCCCACTGTGATGGTTCGATGTTGCTGGGCCACGAGCTGCCGTGGTAGAAGTGCGTGGTGCCGAGATACCACCCATCGTGGCAGTTGTAGTTGACAACCAGCTGACCTTGGACCTTGTCAATGGTATAAGTGCCTACAACAGTGGCTTTGGAAACATCGTTATCTGTGGCATTGAGGTAGAGATTGCCGGTCAACGGGAAGCTGCTACCTTGCTGGACCCATCCCCAACCTTTGCTTATCCCGAGAGAGCTGAAAGACTTGTCAGAGTCGCCCCAAGAGTTACCGCAACCGTAGACGGTACCGGTGCAAGTAGGATATGGCTTCGGTGAGCAAGTTGTGGTGTGCGTTGTAGTATGGTGAGTAGTAGTGTGGTGAGTAGTCGTCTTGCAAGGGGTGGTAGTGGTGGTAGTGGTGGTAGTAGTGGTGGTAGTGGTAGGAGTGGTGGTTGTGGTTGGCACGGTAGTGGTAGTAGTCGGTGTGGTAGTGGTAGGAGTGGTGGTTGTGGTTGGTACAGTTGTAGTGGTTGGCGCGGTGGTAGTGGTTGGTACGGTGGTAGTGGTAGTGGTGGTCGTGGTCGTGGTGGTGCTGGATGGAGGTGGTGCAGCTCCACAAGTCTGGGTGGACTCGAGGATCGAGGCGATGTAGAGATTCAAATAGCTAGAACCACCACAGATCTCAGACTCATCACCATTGCAAGGCAAATTGCAATAAGATGAGTCAGCTGCAGCGCTTCCACCCTGGAGGCCGTAACCGCAGTAGCACTCGCCGCGGTATTCGGTGGCAGCATATGGGTAAGACTGGTTACCACAGGCTTGGAGACACTCCTCGGTGGTAAGAGTGGCCGAATCAAGCTGGTCCTGTCGATAGGTGACGGCACGGTAGCCTGTGCCCTCGGAATAGCAACCTTGAGGCTCATACTGCGAGACAATGGTAGAGAGATCGACTTCGGGATACGTGGGATCCTCATAGATGGAGAGCAGCTGGTTCTGACCGCACATCTCGGTTTTATTTCCGGTGCAAGGTGCGTTACATTGGGTATCATTAACTTTGGTTGGTGGTAGTACTGTCCCGCAAAGACAATTGTGATAGTAGATCAACCCGGCATATTTGAATCCATTGGACTGAAAATACTATGTCAGTTTCACTCTAGATTCGGAAGATGGGTTTATTTGTTACCTTGCATGTAGCGGTACAGGTCTCGACGGTCATTGTACTGGTGTTCAGGTTCGGGTTGTACTGCAAGGTGTTCGGGCTGGGCTCATCAAAGCATCCTACATAGGTAAATGGAGTGTATTCACCCTGGGGGCAAGGAGGTAGAGGAGGAGCATCCCATCGGCGCTCCAAGTCTCTGGACACGGCATTGAAGGTAGGAAAGGCCGAGGCGGTTGAAGTCAGGGTGACCGCCAGGACGAGACCAGAGGAGAGAAAACCCTTCATGATGTACGTGGTCTGTTGCTTCCTGACCGGGTTTGTAGGGGGTAGAGAAATGAGAAATGGTCCCGAATGTGGGGAATGGACTTGACGTAGAGATTGGAGCTAGATACTTATACTTTCTGGAGAAGCATGCCTCCATCGTAAGCCCTATGGAGCTTGATTATCCCGTGCAGTTTTCTTTTCCCGGGTATCTCACTCAGGGTCCATCGGATGATTGTCGTCTCCTCTGAGCTAGCGGCACTGAGCTCCATGTTAGTACACTCCAGGAAGGCTAAGCTACGTTGTGATTGCATCGGTTGCGATTTGTGGCACTTGAATGGCCGCCAAATCGATAGTTCCAATTAAAGTTTTCCGCGATGGACAGGAACGGCATCATGAGGCGCAATGGGTGGCTTAAAGGAATGGGTTGGAACTCTGTCAAGATATCGTCCCGCGAAAACATCGGCGTGCCCTGCGTTGCATCGCAGGAAACATTGAGTCTACGCGACGCAAAGTGATGAATTTTGATTACTTCTTTGTCCACTGCAACATATACCGCGCGGTTTATGTACGTCGCGGTGATCCCTGGCAAGGCGAGAACATTGTCGATTGGCCTGGTCTCTGCGACCCTGACTGGGCGAGGGACACAAAAGGGGAAACGCAGACGCCACGGCGATACAAAAGATAAACCACGACGCCCAAAGGAGCCATCGGCGCTGAATGGAGCGGCCAGTGGGCCAATACCAGCGAGCCCGAGTTTTTGCTTCTGCGCACGTTCTGGGCCCGCGCGAGATAGTCCAATATTTGGCGCCATAAATAACATCTGGTCCCTGGCGGGGGTCGCATCCGCACGCCCCCAAGGCAGCTGAAATGTGCAGATTGGACAGCCGGAGGGCGTTGGATTTTGGCAGGAGTCAATCAAAGACGCCCGTCCACGTAGGTATTGCTCTGGCACCTGCACGTCTCGTCAGTGTCTCACCCTGCTGAGCTGTCCAGATTCTTCCTCTCCCTCTCTTTGCCTCGCTTGCGTTCGTGTTGCGTGTTGCGTGTTGCTCTCCGCCTCATCCGAAACCTGACAGCCGGCTACACCCTTCATCCCTGTCTCTCATCCATCGTCCGAACTTTTTTGGGATGAACTAGCTGCCAAACGGGATTATCTCCGACATAACTCCCCAGCTTCTTTGACTCTTCTACCGCTCGCTTTAGAATCCCTGAGGAGAGACAGTTACGGCTCTCGGCTGCAATTTGGTTGCTGATTATCCCTGTGGACAGATACACAACGGGTACAGACTAGCACATAAAAAGTTTTGCTTCGCCTTTGCCGGCCGAGTGGGCATTCTAAGAGGGTCCGGCTCGGGGATGGATTCTAACCTCACTGATCCTAGTGCTAGAGATCATAAAGCGACCAGTGCACGTATCACTTGCAGACAATCCATGTCCGCCATGTTGGAGCTGGGCCTCTTGCGGTAATATAATAATCAAGCAAGAGTGAGACAACTGGCCCCGTATCCTGTACGCCGCATCATTAACCGCACTGCAAATGCGGCTTCCTCGTATCTTTCTCCCTTATGCCTACAATATTGAAGCAAAGCTACTTTGCGCAACGACCCGATGACTAAACCCCAAAAGCCCACTTTTATCAGAGCAAATGATACATCATCACATCGGTACCTGTGCTACTTCCCCAAAAGTGCCTTCTTGCTTTTTACGGAAGGAAGTAGAGTCGCAGTGAGCCGTATGCGAATTTTAATGTTTCACAGCTGGATGAAAGAATTACGCGAATTGCTCCTCACTCCCTCGATGATATCCTGTGTAGATCAGTCTCCGTTTCGAACTCACTCTAGTGATCAACATTCCAGTTTCCTGCTGGCGCAAAACCTGCAGTCTCTTTATTATATTCATCCTCTCATTATTCCTGCGGGTAGTGAGCATCATTACATTCGCAGATATGTGAACGGAGCGAAAGCGCCACGCAAAAATTACACTGTCGATACACCGCTCTTCAATAACTTCAAGACAGACATGCTCGTCCCACTCTTCATGTTTCTTCGTATATTCTAGACCCAACTGTCGCCTGAGTGAGACCTTGTAGAGCTGAGGAACAATCAAACTAGACTTGCTCTGAATAAGCGACTGCCCGGCTCTGGGATACGCTTCTATAACAGCTGGAGGCCCTAACAATCCCCAATTCCCATCGTTCTCCACCTCGAAATTTCCTGCTCTTAACATGGATTTTTGTGGCAGGGAAATGTCTCAGTCTTGTGTTAGGAAGGCGGTAGCCAAGGAACAGTCCATCTGCCGTTTAGTCCGACCGTAACCTTAACTGGGTAGGTGGGAATAAGATTCCAAAATGTCTCACTATCCAATTCATTAGGTCGGTAATCGAGCTTTTTGAGGATAACATTTTCCCGCTCTCCACCTCTTCCCAGTGCGGACAATGGAATCAAAGGTAGACTCTTATACCAAAAAACCGAAAATTTTGTCTTAAATGGTAAGAGGATACCCGTGCTATACAAAGTAGCAGATGCTTCATAAACGACCAAGTGCCTTGATTTTTTTCTCATATGGCAATCAAATAGGAAGTGCCACTTACGTCCGAAAATAAAAGAACCTGGTTATTTGAGAATCGCCGTCTTCTCTTTAATGCTGCTGGTCACTTAACGGGAGATAATGTTTAACGATGAGGCTTTATCAATTTACAAATGCATAGGATTCTTACTGAAAATAGACATTCCTCCATACTACAATAAACAATTTCAATATTACAGCTTACTAATATGTTGGTTCTTTTTCAAATTGTTTTCAGATGTTTTTTATCTGATATCACAGATAGTACAGATTGGTGGTGGCAGAAGTTTGGCTCTAAATACGTACACAAAGAAATATAAATTTAATCTTCGCAAGAGTAGAGACTTTCCGAGCACCCTTCACCAAATGATCACTTTCTCGGGCATGATGTGCACCAGCATAATTGCTCAATGTTCGTAATATATTGGCGCAGGGAAGAGCTCGGATCTCCCGGCGGAACTCCGCCGTACCAGCATATAAATATTATATTATATAGTTGTCAATTCCAGTTAGACGGGAGCTCAGGACCTGAAAACTCATTCCGTCGTGGGAAAACCGATAGCAACAACGTGACGGCTTCATAAGATATATCAAGGTGGTTATGGAAAATATTGTAACCTGATTGGCTGAGCATGTCTGCCCCTCCCGCCCACTCTTGATCTCAGATAGCAATACCAGTGATTCTGGGGTTCCATAGATTCCGGACGCTTTAGAATAGGATTCGGAGTTAATTTACTGCACGCCGAGACAGATATGTAGGATACAACATCTGGTCTTAGCTTCCTGGTCCCTGTTCCTCGGTCAGATTAATCGTAAGACATGTTTACTCGTTCTAGGGGCGGCTGTCTCGACTGTAAGAAAGCGAAGGTCAAATGTGATGAAGCCAGGCCGTCGTGTGGAACATGTGCGCGAAGGAAACATGTTTGTCACGGCTATAAGAGAGCTGCTCCCTTCGCTCGAAAGCTCAAGGTTCTGGATGCCCAAAGTATAAATGGCTTCGAGCACCAGAACTCGGAGAGGGCTGATTTGAATCTTACTACACCCATAACAAGACCAAAATCATACGACAAGAAAAATGGAACGATCCCTGCGTCTATGGTAGTAATATCTACAGACGCTGTCACTTCAGCTGCATCTTCTGGTCTCAACCCCCGCTCAAAGTTGTCTCCCGGAAGTTGTACGAAAGAGCCATTTTTATCTCTCAGACGTCTCGCCCCAATTCCATCAGGAGCTATTCCTCCCGAAGACGAACCTGTCATTGAACTCTATTTTACTCGCCATCCGAATGAGCTGGTAATTGGCCCGGAATTTATTCACGAGATGAATGCGAATGTGATCCAGGTGCTGGAATCAAACCCAGCCGCAATTGCAGACCCGCTTTTTGCTATTGGCCAGATATACTTGAGTGGGACTCATTGTGGTATGATGTTACCTGTTTTTAACAGAAAAGGACGTATTCTATCAAGGCTTAGAGAAATCCCTGGTCCACATTTTAATTTGGAACAAACAATGGTGCTGCTTTTGGGACTCGCAGCTATGGAGGTATGTATTCTGCAATCCTTAGACCTATGCCCCTCGCTGACGAAGATATAGCTTATCGATGTAACTTTGAATCCAGGAGAAGAATCATTACCAGTGATTATTGCGAATTCTGCAACTATAATCAATCATCATATCAAAGCCGGCTTTGAGTTAAGCTCAATGGCAAAATATTTCATACGTGCCATTGCTCGTCAGGATATGATGCTTGCCCTGACAAACTTGAAGCCACCGTGCATTCCGACTTCTGTTTGGCTCGATGAAGAATGCCGGAAGTCTGCTGATCGTTTTATGGGATACACTACTACATTTATGCCTCTACTTGCTGAGCTAGCTTCTCTCGCAGCAGAGACACGAATGGTGACCAAATTTCCACTCTTTACCACCGAGACGCTTCCATTTCAAAAAGAGGAAAACGCACCCCGCTATTCTTGTATTCTTTTCGATCGAGCGGCAGATTTACATTCAAGACTCAGCCTCTGGCGTCCCAGCTCGGACCTCAACAGTTCCTTCGAATTAACGAGAAAGTTCCTACTACAAGCACACTCTTACCGTTCAGCTGCGTTGCTTTACCTTTACCGGCTCTTTTACCCTCCAGGTAAGTCTGAAGGTGCCGACCAATTTGCTCTTAATATGGCACATGATATTCTCGTATACACTGGTGGTCCACCCGATGACGTAAGGATGCTTCTATGGCCGCTTTTCATTGCAGCATGTGAGCTTTCTTGTGCTGTCGATAGATTTGGGGCACTGCAGATGTTTGAAAATATTCGTATCAGTAGGCATACCGCTACTGTTTTACGGACCAGAAGCTTTTGCGTTGATAGAGTTTGGAAAGCTCGGGACACTGGCGCTGATTGGAATTGGATGGATCTGGTTCCGCAATTTCCTGGTGAGTTGCAACCAGTTTGATTGACGGGCTTTTCATCCAGCCTTGGAAATGAATAATCCCAGTAGTGGTGATTGCAGAATTAGAAGTGGATGCGCCATCTTTTTTACTTATGTAAGATCGACCTCCAGTCTCCGTGAGGGACACCATGATGTTAATTTCAAAGTTGAGTTCCAATCGGCCGCCGAAAAAGGTGATATGAACCTGGATAATCGAGTAGACAGAGATGATAAACTGATATCAGTTCGGAGGACAACAAGCGCTATGTAAACAACAAGTAATAGCTCACTACTATCGTTTGAAAGTTGCGATCATGCTGCAGAGGTTGTTAGTTATAGCCACACCCCTCCTCTTCAATAAAGCGAACTGATAGCATAGATAGCGTATTTGTACCCTTGCTTGCTTGCGCCAGTGAATCTGCGCCCACTCCTTCCGCTGCCAAAACTAGAAATGAGGGGCAATGATAACGAAGAAATGCGACGTGGACGACCAGGTTGAGGAGAGTGAACAAGTCGAGACTACTCTTTAAGATAGCTCATGGGCAATGCACTAATACACAAAGCCCGTTGGGTTCCCGATACTCCAATCCTGGTAGACAGCATTTAATGATTTTGACGAAGACGGAAAAACTTCCCTGAACGGGCTTTCCTTTTTTGCGGGGAACCCTGCCGTAGCTACTAGTGATATATTTATGCTATCAACATGCTATCAGCTGGATATTAAGGTGCCATTCAGGGTCATCCCCAGCGGCATTATACCATGGTGCTGCCTGCCACTTTGTATCTTTATGTTGAATCCAGTAGAAAGATTTAGGACACTCATATCAATACTTTTGCTCGACAGAGAAGAATTATTAACGAATAGATTCACAATGGGAATTAGATCATGGGAAGATATTCATCTCGACAAAAAGGCAGAACAAGCAGCAAGAATTCCTGCAGAGTGGAAGTTGAGTGAGAAGGATTTCCCGGCAGATGGTACGGTCGATCTTCGACCTATTGCAAGATCGTGCGGGATCTTATCGGAAAATGAATTGAGCATCACAGAAAACTACGATGCCACATCACTAGCGGCTGCAATTGCCGCGAGAAAATATACTGCTGTCGAAGTCGCCACCGCATTCTGTAAACGTGCCGCTATAGGTCATCAGCTGTGCAATTTCATGACTGAGATCGCGTTTCTGGATGCTCTCGAGGATGCCAAAAAGCTTGATGAATATTTCCAAGCAACCGGCAGACCCGTTGGACCTCTCCATGGGATTCCGATGAGCTTCAAGGTAAATCACCTTTTCCCAAATGTAGCGTATGATGAGTGCGAATACTAACCGGAGGCCCTTCAACAGGAATGCTTCCACCTTAAAGGATACGACTCGAGTAATGGATATATCTCACGTACATTTGACCCTGCAACGTTTGACACACCCTTGGTCGAGCTCGTCAAAACCGCTGGCGCTATCGTGATAGGGAAGACGAACGTTCCTCAAACCATGTTGGTTGCTGAAGCCGATAACAACGTCTTTGGTCGTACGAAAAATCCTGTTGTGTCTCATCTCACCAGTGGTGGTAGCAGTGGAGGGGAAGGGTCCATTGCAGCATTTCATGGCAGCATAATAGGGGTAGGCACTGATGTTGGCGGTTCAATTCGGTATGGACGGATGGGATAGCTTTCACGGACTAGTATCTAACAGCATGTCAGTATTCCGGCTGCCGCAAATGGTGTCTATGGATATAAACCATCATTCGGAGTGTTTCCAATGATAAGCTACTCAGCTTCAAATTGGCTCGGGATGAATACGGGAATTCCGGCAGTCCTCGGTCCCTTGGGTCGATCAGTCCGGGATTTACAGCTATTCACTAAAGTCGTCCGCGGAGCTGAGCCTTGGAAATTCGATCCTGCCGTTGTCCCAAATGTCCTTGAGGTGCCAGTTCTCAAGCGCAGACCGGTTATAGGAGTGATTCATCAAAGCGGACTGACTCCACATCCGCCAATCCGAAGGGGAATCCGAGAAGCTGTAGCAAAACTCCAAGCCGCAGGCTTTGAGGTTCGAGATTTCGATGCACCAAATTTCCTAGACATTAGGACGGTCACTGAGCAGTTGTTTACTATTGATGGCCTGTCTTATCCAAAACAACAGTTAAAGAAAGCGGACGAACCAGTTGTACCCTCCGTGCAGAAGATTGGGTTTTGGGATGTACCTGCCAAAACGCCCGAGCAGATTTGGGAGTGGAATACCAAAAAGCTGGCCATCCAGAAAGATATGCTTGATCGTTGGCAAAGGGCAAATATTGATGTAGTCCTATGCCCTGCTGGGCCCCACACTGCGGTATTACCTGGAGATTGGACATCTGATATATACACCGTTACATGGAACGCAGTCGATGTAAGAAAAGTATTCGCTACCCATGAACTTTAGAGCACTGTTCTAACTCTCACCAAAAGTACCCTGCAATCATAGTCCCATTCTCATTCGCAGATCCAGAGTTAGACCCGAAAGACGAGCATTTCACTCCTTTGTGCAGCTTAGATGAAAAGTTTCAGGCTTTGTGTAAGCATAGTTCCTCGACAAATATAGTCATTAACTTGAGAAGTGGCTGATATAGCGTAGATGACCCAGAGTTAATGGCTGGAGCACCTATCGCACTTCAGTTCGCAGGGCAGAGATTTAGTGACACGCAATTACTAGCCGACGTTGTCATGATTGATCAGGTCTTGAGGGCCTAGATCATAGTTTCAGTAAAGTTTTTATCCGTGCGTATTCTAGCGTTTATAATAGATACAGAGATCGATTATGATCCACATATTTTGGTCTCATAAATCAATTCAAGCTATCGGTGATCAATCATCGCCTTGCAGCGGAAAGGCAATCTAGAAGGAGCTTTTTCCTGGGATCACGTAAAATAGGTTGAACCTCCGGGGTAGTATCCTGACAATACTATCTGTCTATTCACACAAAATCTCTTGATCGTTGTAATCCGTTGTTGTGACAACGTTTTATACTAGTTATACAAGTACTCGAGCCATCCTTTCATCATGTTTCAGTTTTAAATGCTTTTGATTGGTAAGAACCTTTAAATTACATCATTTTGGTGAGCAAATACCTAGGATTATCATTTGGGACTGTCCGTTGAACCACGAAAAACTTAAGCTGTGGCGGCTACTGTTTTTGATTGTTCAAGCTTTGCAGCTGGATGTTGGTACCTGGCTGCCAACAACCGCTGTCGGAAGTACTCTCCTGCATTTACTTCCTCGTATTGTTCTCCCTCCTTTCGACATGTGGGTAAGACAGACAGAGTTGCATCCCGGTCTGGTGAGAAAAAGAATGGCATCGAGTATCTCTCCTTCCCGCTCTTGTTTACAACTCGGTGAACGGTTGATTTAAATTCGTTGTTGGTGATTCGTTGAAGGAAATCACCGATATTCACCACGAATGTTCTAGGCATGGGATTGGCGGGAATCCAGATGCCATTGGCATTTAAAACTTCAAGAGCCTCGACATCTTCCTGGCATACCAGGGTAAATAGATCGTAATCAGTGTGTGCGCCAAGTCCAATATCTTCGCCACCTTGAACCGCCTGTGGAGGGTAGTGAAGAATACGGATTCCTGTCATGGGAAATTTCATAGCACCATCAAAATAATCCTCCGGGAGATCAAGAGACAGAGCAAATATTCGCATCATTTTCTTCGAAAATTCAAGCACGGAGTTGTAGTAAGCGTACATTGCTGGCCGAAATTCCGGCTGTGCACTGGGCCAGCTGTTCTTTTTAGGATCTTCCGGGCCAGGCGTAAAGGGAGCATTTTGTTCTGGTTCGTAGCAGTCGTCTCCCATTGTAAATGCCTCTTTCATATCTAAGATAGAGTTTTAAACTTAGATTAAGTCGGAAAGTAGACACGGCGGTACTTGCCTCCTTTACTATTGGGATCGAGTTTAGTTTCGTAAAGCGGTTCATATCCACGAACCACGCTTGATTTATGGATGTGCACTTCCATCTTATCTTCTAATGGCAGTGCAAAAAATTTTTTGACAGCATCAAATGTGTTGTTTACAGTTTCATCCGTTACACTATGGTTTTGTGCGTAGAAGAATCCCACCTCTCGAGCTGCTTTTGCCACCTCAGCTGCGACCTTTTTGCGATCCTCGAGAGAGTCGGAAAACATTCCCTCCACATTGATGACAGGAATTGACTCGAAGGTATCTTTGGCATCGGCGCCAGTTAAAATGGGACGGCTGCCCCTCTTTCCACCAGCATGATAGTGGACAAACTGTCAAGAAGTTAGGAGACTCATCACGCATCGCTTCGACACATCATACAAAATTTATCAACTGAAGCAAATAGACCTTACAGCACCTTTTGTTCTTTTGTATCCATGTTAGGTGGTGGTAGCTCTACAGTTCAAAAATGAGGATATAGCTAGCTGGCCTGTCTTTCCACGTTGAGCCCAGCGGATTAGTACTTATATGCTCCATCGGATCAAAGTTGCCGATCGACCTATATTTGGGTAAATATCATTAGGTTATCGTTCACTTATCAACATGGTTCGCGGGCTATGTCTCTGGTATGGGGCATGCAGAAGTGGGAGATAGAGTTGGCCGAGATGAGGAACCCCATCTTTTTGGTCCGACTTCCGAATGAGCGAGCTATTTCAGGTATTGTATCAGGAGATGGGCGACGGCCTGCCGGCGGCCGGCAGTAGGCTAAGTTATTCCCTTCTAGATGTAATCTTATTCCATTGCTAAAAGTGGAGTCGAGATAAATGCTTGAGATAGACGGCCTACTTGGTAGTCTACCAAGGACAGCCCTTGTACGATCCCCCGTCTCACAAGATAGGGCAATCATCAACTGCAAGATGATAAATCTAAGGGCCCAAGTGAGCTCGGTCATCTTTAAAACGGCCTATAAGTCCATTCAGTTCAGATCCACATTGCGAATGCTCTGCCTTTTCCCGCCCGACTTTTCACAGCTTAAGCACGGAGTAAATAATGGAGAAATCGGCAGATTTGATACCATCGACTGTCGTGGAGAGTGGAGATCCAAAGGTTAAAGATGAGAAACTTACCATCACGGCAATGAGTTCAGATGTAGAGCAGGGTGATGTGGGTGATTTTAAGGGTAATGATATGAAGGGTGTCGACAAAGCCTATGCCTATGCCAGTTCCGAGGCAATTGAGATAGACGAGAAGACGAGTAGATATCTCCTTCGCAAGATTGATACTTATATTTTGCCGTGGCTTCTAGGCCTATATGTTCTTACATATCTAGATAAGGGAGTGTGAGGAGATGTTCCGTTGTTTAATCAAAAGGAACTGTCTGCTGACCCATTACAGACTCACCTATGCCGGTGTCATGGGTCTCCAGAAGGAGACTCATATCAGTTCTGGGCAGTACACCTGGGTGGGATCTATCTATTATGCCGGTTACATCCCCGCGGTACCAATCCACAATCGGATGTTCCAGTTGTTCCCTCCGGCAAAGTACATCGCATGCTGTGTCATTGCTTGGGGAGCCGTCCTGGCTTGCATGAGCGCCTGTCACAACTTTGCAGGGCTCATGGTGCAGAGAACTGTGTTAGGGAGTCTCGAGGCATCTATAAATTGTGGCTTTTCAATGATAACGGCAGCCTGGTATCGCAAGTACGAACATGGCACACGGGTGGGACTTTGGTCAAGTATGACGGGCGTCGCTACTATTATCGGCGGCATAATTGCCTATGGTTGTGTGGCGGGCGAAGAGTCGCACCCGCATGCTACATTCAGCAGCTGGAAAATCTTGTCACTTTGCACTGGTCTTCTTTCCGTCATCTACGGTGCATGCATGTTATATTTTATGGCTGGATCTGCAGTAACTGCCAAATTCTTTACGGAAGAAGAGAAAACCTTGGCTGTGGAGCGACTTCGGAGCAATCATCAAGGCGTTGGTTCAACTCAATACAAACGATACCAGCTTATTGAGGCCTGGACAGACTACAGAGTATGCTGCACTACACCTTCAATTTCATAAATCTAATTGTGGAACTAGACTTGGATGTATGTCGTATTTGTGCTTTCATCACAAATTCCTGTTGCAGGATTGGTTCTTCTCTCTTCGATTTTAATTCAGTCACTCGGCTTTGATACCAAGACAACTTTATTACTCGCCCTACCTCAAGGAGCTATTACTTTTATCTGCAACCTAGGCTTCGGGTACATCGCTGACAGAACAAAATTGAGAAGCGGCGCCGCGATCCTCGTCAGCTTGATTGCGCTCTTCGGCGTCAGCCTTTTCATTGGCCTCGGAAATGTCAGCCCGCTGTACAAAAGAAACGGCCAGCTGGGCGCCTATTTCATCATGACAGGAGCAAGTGCCGCATCTTGGTTTATTGTGATATCCATGATATCATCAAATGTCCTTGGTACGACTAAGAAAGCATCACTCAACTCGATTGTATTTGCGGCACAGGGCCTTGCTTATTTCATTGGCCCGCAGACTTTTCGAGATGGCCCCTACTACCACAAAGCTAAAGTTGTTACGATTATTCTGTGGGTTGTGTCAATAGTAGTTCTTGTAGGATTCTGGTTTTTCAATGCGCGAGAGAATAAGAAGCATGATGAAGCCGCGGCCGCGGGAGTGGAGGAAAACGAAGGTCTTGCCAATGCTGAATTCATGGATCTAACAGACAAGGAGAATAAGGGCTTCCGCTATGTACTCTAGAATACTAAATTTGGCGAATTCCAGAGTTTTGAAAAGAAATTTTTTGCCTCGGCCGAGTATCGCCTCGCGCCAGAATTCATGTAGGAATTGCCCTGACATATGGTAATTATGATTTGTGTTTGCTTCTTTCAGCGTAGGGCGGGATATTTTCTTGCAAGATGACAGCATCCTTCTGGCAACTAGTTGGGAGTTGGCAGAGAAGAAGCTGAGTTGATTATCTATCCCGGGACACCACATGGTTGCTTGGTTGTTGACTTAGATGTAACACCAGAGTAATTGGCGACATTGTGGATTTTGGACATAAACGTATTCGATGTATTGTTGTCGCAAATATACTCCTTTAGAAGATTACAGGGTTACCAATAGATGGAATGGTATAATATAGCTATATTAACTAATATATCTTGATCCATTTATGAGAGCAGGTGCAGAATACTTTGTCATAGATGCCGGATGGTATGCCGACGATAGAGGCTGGTGGGATGATGTCGGATTGTGGGAGCCTTCTAAGAAGCGATTTCTATCCGGCTTCAAGGTCCTTCTAGACAAGATAAGAGTTAAAGGTAAGGTTCCAGGACTTTGGATAGAACCAGGAGTTGTTGGGGTACAGAGCGTTGTTGCAAAGAGACTGCCCGAAGAAGCCTTTCTGTCTGGCAAAGAGGAGGCTTAACGGAAATCGGATTCCATTATCAATATTCAGCAGCCAGCCACCTGCTAAATCACAATTGCTTTATCTGTCTAACTTCGAGGCCAAAATTGAATGGAATACAGGAGAGGATTTGTTACATGTCAAACTACCTAACAAAACTTGTGCTCGCCTGTTTCACCTACAGTAGCACTACGAGGTAAATAAAGATGGGAGGAATATTCAGGATGTAAATGGCCTGGATAATAACCTATTTCTTCTCCAATTGCTCTCGCGCCAGCCATATATCCTGTAAGGTATCGCTCACAGCTGTTCACTCTTTCTGTACTGGCTACGATAGACGTTATAACAATTTCTATTTTTTTATTTATTTCTTCGCTGTAGTAAATCTCAGGCGGGGTGTCGCTCAGGCACTCATTCGCCCAAGAATATGAGGCGGAACTGGATTGGTTGCTAGCTTCTTGAGCTTACATAAATTCCCACGAATTATATAACTAATGTTAAGTTATTCTCTCAGTTAACTCTTCGTCGCTGGAGAAAGCACCGCCCTTTTCGAAGCAGACAGAACCTCAGAAATCACAATGACTGAAAATCCTTTTCAAGTCCCGGAGCTACTGTGCGAAATATTCCTTTACCTTTCACAACAAGATCTTCTTCTCATCCAGCGTGTCTGCCGTTCATGGCGTCATGCCATTGGATCTAGCAAAGCGCTCCAAATCGCGCTCTTTTTTCTGCCCGACTCTGTAGACAGCAAACCAAAGATAGATTTATATGAGACACCACGCGTTCAAAAACTCAACCCTTTACTTCTAGAGCGATTTGCAGGGTTTTTTGATGCCGGTGAAGATCCTACGCTTCTAGAAATGCGTTACGCAACCCAGCCGATTGCTGTTTCTGCACGGTCTTACGATGACATTCCCAAGGAGCCAGGCCTATGGAATTCGACCGATTAGTTTCGTGGGAAGTCAAAAGCTGAGTCTCCACCACGTTCTCCTGAAGATAAACAGCGTATTAATGCTTATATTCATGCTGAAACGAGTTGGAGATATATGATTCCTTGCCAGCTTGCGCCACGAGAATTGCAGATGTCGTTCTCGACTTTACACGGTGGTGTTCTAAGGATATTGAAATTTACAAATACGGAAAATAGAACCCAAGAAAAAAAACGGAATGGGAGTGGAAATGGAAATGATGGTGGTTCTGTTTTGTTTCGCAACTGGCTCACATTTGGACTTTTATATGACGTTGTTGAGCAATCATGGTTTCGCCATTCACCCCCATTGAGAGGAAATATCTGGTTCGACTACTTTTGTCGAACTCAACATAAGATGTACAAGTTTTATAATCGTGCCGGCAGTCGCACAGATGACTTAACACGTGCATTTCCACACAGAATAATTGGCGGTGTTGAACGTGTCGTTGTGCATTTGCGCTTGTGGTCAAGTGGACTGCCGCCACCGAGACGCGAATACCGTGATGTATTGAAAAGTGAAAGTTCAGTCTTGACCGATCTTAAATGGGATGAGGAAATAAAGTTTGAATATCCTCGCCGTAGGCCGGGTCATATTGCTTAGGCGGGGAAAGACTAATTCGAGTAAGCTATAATCTTTTTAAGCAACAAGAAATCCTATTCAGATGCTGTCACTGCTCTAGTACTTCGTTATAGCTCCTTGATGTGTAGTCAAAGAAATTTCACCTATGAAGCAAAGTGCTGTGGGAGGTGCCGGGCTTAGCTATAGTGCCTATATATAGCGCTGCAGCGTAGGACTAAAATGCGGGCCGATATTGTAGCTCCTGCAAATGCCTCTTGGATGAACGTTTCCGGAACAGTTACCGCCTCTCTGAGCTTACTAGTCAAGGTCAGGGGATCGAGGAATTTCGATTCCATCGTATAGATCCAGCGGATAAACCCGGTCCTTCTACAATAAGCTTATCTGTTTAATGGGTTCAAGATGTACCGTAGGGGGGTATTATTTAGGCTGCGATGGCGAGCATCACCGCAAATTGACGAAATTACAGTTTGGCGAAAGACAAAAAGGGACCCAGTCAGAGACTCCCATGCGCCACTGGGCAATGTGATTCATCCATTTCGCACACACCAACGTGCCCGAGGTGCTGCCGCCAAGACGGATTCGCTGGATTCCAATCCCACAGGCTTGATTATACAGGATCTCCTATTTTGGGCCTCTCTTAAATGAGTGGCGTCGCCAGCTGATTTGTGGGCCATGAGCCGAAATCCTCCCGTCACATCATCTGTAACTGTAGCAGATCCTCAAACTCGGGAGAGATGCGTCTTCTGAGACCACGCCCGTAAATAAAATGCGTCTGGTACCAATGCTCGATAACCAAGTCCGAGGTCTTAGTGATGGGACGTATTATTCTTGCCACCAAATGCGCAAACTGCAGAAAGCGCAAGATCAAGGTTAGTACATGATTCTTCCAGACTGCTTTACCCACCAACTGTTTCAAGGGAATGCTCAACAACCCATACCACACAGTGTGATGAGCTTCTTCCCGCTTGCTCCCAGTGCACCAAAGCCGGATGGGTCTGTCCAGGCTACAGCAATCAGACTGGCGTAGTGTTTCGCGATCAAACCTCAGCTGTGGTGTCAAGGCAGCAGAAACGGCGGGGCGCCGCCCAACACTCTCCTTCAGCTAGTTCCGCTATGCAGACTACCAACGACGCCTTGCCACTATCACCATCGACAAATCTTGTCGAGCGCTCAATATCATTTTTCTTCGGACATTACGTATTCCAAGCAACTCGTGGAAATCATGAGTACCTGCCCGCTCTTTATGCCGCGGAGCTGCAAGTAGAACTTGATGGGCCTATCAGAAACATCGTCATCGCCAGTGGGTTGGCAAGTCTGGCAAATCATGTGAACGAGAGCCAACTTGTACTTCCCGCAAGAAGGTATTATGGAAAGGCTATCGCATTAATCAACCAAGCGCTTGCAGAGCCACTGAATGCTAAAGCGGACAGGACACTGGCCGCAGTGCTCTTGCTAAGCATATTTGAGGTAACTTATCGCCAAGCCTTTTATGCATATAAGGCTCAGGAAACTGCCTATAATGTTATTACTAATGTATCTTAAGGCAATCAACTTCTCAGATGTGCAATCTATGAAAGCTTGGAGTTATCACATTCTAGGTGCGATCAAGCTGATTGACATCAGAGGACCCGAACAGTTCAGCAATGATGCGGCCCTGCAAATGTTCCGTCAATTGCGAAGGCAGATAGTGAGTACCTAGTTAAGCTTGCCTCTAATTCTGTCAAGGTCTACTCGAAATTAGATGCTAGTGCTATTGGCCAATAGCAGCAGATATAGAAGGAATTCCTTACCATGACAAAACGCTACCCTACCTTGGTCTCATTCATACTCGAGTGACGTTTTTGAACACTTTGGTGACGACTACTGACTATGCTCTATCCAGGTCCTTGCTTGTCACCAGTTAAGACTTAGCTATCCATTTGCAGTGAAACAATGGATGACATGGGCACGACCATCACAACAACCGGATGAAGTACATGCAAACGAACTTATAATGATAAATGAGCATCTTGCCGCAGAAAGAGCATGGCTGAGGGAGAATGACGTCAATGATCCAGTTATCATTGCCAAGAAGCTTTTACCAATCGATCAGATGCTTGAGACGTGGTCAAACTGTGCACCTGATAACTGGATCCCAGTAACCTACGATGTCAGGTCACTTGTACCAGGAAGTGAACCAGGCCTAAATGCTAACTTCTATGCCGCTTCGCCAAGGTATGCAGAGAGAGATGATTGTTCTTATGACGGACAATGGGACCTCTACGAAGACCTTTGGATCGCGTCGGTCTGGAATAATTACCGTGGTTCACGCATCATTATTCATGAATCTATCCTCGCTGCTACAATATCTACCATGAAGACGGATACTCTTACGGAAGACCTCATTAAGACTATAATGGATGAGTCTGTCAGAGTTTTGGGGGAAATGATGGCAGGGATATGCCGCTCAATCTACTTTCATATGAGCTCCCGCTCTGCTCACGCTCCTTTCCTAGATTCATATCCTCCATCTCGATCTAGCTATCCCACTATCCCTGCAGATACAACCGAAATGTCCGGAACTTATTTGGTCATCTGGCCTCTGTATATGGCTGGTTTGCTGCGTACTACGCCGCCAGATCAGCGCTCTTGGATTGCCGATAAACTTGAAGATATCGGGAGGGCAGTCGGAAATAAACAAGCACTTACACTCAGCGCAGCACTCAGAGAAGTAAAGAATGAGACTTTTATCAATACGAAGGAGTGGGAGTATGGTGAGGCGATGGTACACGAGGGTCGCGGTATCTCTCCAGTTGAGGGTACTATAGGGACGAAAGTACACTATCAATGCGTTTAGTAGCTCCTTGTAGATGTTGAGTCTCGGATATCACCCGAGGAGTGCATATATGTATCGGCAAACACAAGATTGTCCAGAAAACTTTACGGTACCGTTAGGGGAGGGGTCGCAACCCGTGATAGGTTATGCCACGCTGCCGAACTCCGCTTATATAATATAAACGGTGACGAACATGAGCTAAGCAGAGGCAAATGACAATTATTTAGCGATTATATAATCTTTATTTATACAGCCCTCGGACCACCGCTATCAGTAATCCACCGGCACTGTCCAGACTGCTCTCAAGCTATGCCATGAAGCCATAGATTTGGGAAAAGCAGATTAGAAAATTGAGAACTGAGAGATAATCACGTGCTACAGCCCAGTTGACCTTGGCCATTCATTTGCCCTAGAAAGTCGCACTCATGGCGGAGCAGACTTTCAATTCCGCCTCGCTGTTGGAGCTGCCATTGCACCCGACGTTGCGCCCTCCGTCGTACTCGAATCTTGACAACGCTGAAGCCTTTTCGCAGGCACCAATGCCCAGTGATCTAGCTCAGAACGGCATCAATACTTCAACTTGGACGGGGGGAGAACATAATTTCCAAGGTACCTCAATCGGAACGTGAATGATCTTTAGCTGAGACGATGTCTAGGGCCTCATGATTCATTTTGTTTCATGTGCGGTGTTTCTGAAGATACTGTAATTCCTTGCCAAACATGCTCTCGTGGCTACCACAGCCAGTGCATGTTCCCGCCCTTGGAACCAGAGCAGGTTCCGGAGATATGGTTCTGTCCTGTCTGTGTCGCAAGGAATTGGCATGTCCCTCCGACAGCTGCGATCCAAACACCACCAACTACGCTACCAAGCACATCAGTGACATCTACTCCTCTCTCACTAACAGAGGTTAATCTAGATACTGCCAACCAAAAAGACGTATCATCGCCTGTTATTCATCCACCTGCCGAAAAGCAGGCTCAAACCCCACGCCATACGACGGGGGCTGCAAGCTCTAGCGACAACACTGATCAGAATGAGCGTTGGAGGCAAGCTCAACGTTGGAAAGAGAATTCTTGGTATGCTCCGCGCGGATACGTTCTGGATTCATCCAACTCTGAGAGATTCATACCGATTTCTGGTGAAGGCCCCGCAATAACTCTCGATGAGGTATTAAAGAATCGTTCTACAAAATTATCTAGTGAGGTTAATACCAGTAATGAGCCGCCTGAGAGAGTCTCTGATCAAGGCACTGCGGTGCATGGCTCCCAAGGCAAGCTGCGCCGTCCTGGCAGACCACGAAACAAGTCCCCTCCTAGGAAACGCTCTAAATACTCAGATCTACCAAGCGAGGTTGAAAGAGCATTTGATCTTATCAAGAGCCATCTGGAGGGTGTCTCCAAAAATAAAAGATCGCACGAGGATGTAGAAAACAGGGCTAAAATTCTGGAACAGAAGATGAAAATCCAGGAAGGTGAAATATTCATATGTCATCAGGAGTTGCAGGCTGTGAAGCAGAAGCTGTCTGAGGAAGTTTCGACTACCGAAAAGCTTAAGGGCGAGAATGCTGCATTAAGGAAAGAGGTGGAAGAATTGCGAGAATTAGCTCAGAGAAAAGAAAGTCAACTAAAGAACTGGCAAAATATGTTACGCACCATGGTTAACACAGAAGAGCAAATACCTGCAGGTTGAATATAAGAAATCTGCTAGTTAATGTGGACTTGATTATCTCTCTACAACTACAGGCCAATATGTGCGCTTTGCTAAGCATATTATATAGGTCTTTCCTTTTATCATTTTTGGAACTCGGGCCTCGTTTCAATTTCTTTCATTAGCCCAATAAAGTCATGATCTCCGGCCTCCGCCATCTTTTTGAATTCCTCAGTATTGTCCTTTACCCACTGTTCGAACTTTCCAGGCTATAAATTATATATCAGCAATGCTTTATAGAATCCCGCAAACATGATCATACCATTGGCAACATGACTCCTGCTTCAAGGGCGGAATCGATCGTCCCCTTAAGATATACTGCTCTCAATTTTGCATCTGCTGAGGTTCCTACAATCTCTTCCCAGATGGAAACCAGTTTCAGCGTCATATCCTGCAGTTGTTGCGGCGTTCGACCAGTTCCTGAGCGTAGTGAAAGAAACAACCTATTGGTCTTCCGTGGTTCCCCTCCGATATATACCTCGGACAATGGTCCTTGACCAATGTCAATGAAGCGACACCCAACTATGAACCTTGGAGCCCCGAATGTTGTTGCGTGCCAATCCGTTATAGCTCTTGCAAGTGCTGACTTCTGAGAGGCCGCTAAGCGGACGGCATGTTCAAATTCGTAGAGGGGCATTTTGTTAGGATGGACAAACAAAGCTTTATTCAACGTGAAGTGGAATATTGAGGTCTTACGGTGGTAGAGCAAATTGCTTTAAATATTTGATATATTCAATAACTAGAGGTATTATAAGTATTTAAAATCCGATCAATTTGGGTGTTGATTTAGCATTGATAGATGAAGCAAATCTAGCCACGTAATCCACCTCTCTCCTAAAATTGCTTATCTCAGCGGAATTTCGGAACAGGTTACGTGACTTCTGTATTCAATTTCAGGCATTTTACCCAGCAATACTTTTTTAGAACAAGACAGCTACGTGGAGATTTGTCGTTATCTACGGATGATGTATTCGTATCTTTGCTATCAGCATAGAACTACTCCAAATTTTGAAGATCAGAAAAGATGTCGACAATATATCTCCAATCTACTACTAGGAATATAGCTGGGTCTAAGAGACGAGGCCTAACTAACAATCCAAGCTGTTAAAGTATGCTGTCAATTGCAACCTATGAAATATAACCAGTGCATTCAATCTCTACGTCCGAGTTGAGCGGCAATGCTTTAACGCAAACACAAGTACGCACCTAAAAAGGTTAATAACCGAGCGTCAAGTCGTCCATGGCAGATTCTAGGCTTACAGGGAGTGGATCCTTGAAAAACTTTTCGTAACCTCTGTTCATGTCGTCAAAGTAGTCCATTGAGGTAAGGAACACGTTCACTTTGAGAACTTTCTCCAGGCTACTTCCTGACTTTTCGAGCACAGCCGAGAGATTTTTGAGTATTTGAATCTAACAATTGGCACTGATGTTAGAGACCTGACACAACTAGTTTGGGTTTTCTCTTACGGTTCGCTGTTCTACACCACCTTCAACTATCTTGTTCGTTTTAGGATCCATGCCCACACTGCCAGAGCAATAGACCAATCCATTATAGACGATACCTTGTGAGAATGGAGCAATAGGTGCTGGTGCATCAGAGGTGTTGATTGCGACCTTGTCTGGAATCTGAGAGCCCGGCATGATGATGTGAATAACAAGGGATTACAACCGTGTTATTTACCGATAGTATTTCATTTATTGTATTTAACTCAACTGCTACGATTTAGATGCAACAGAATCCTCTAAATGAATCAAGTCTGTAGCTCCTGATGTAGTATTTGATCGCCAACCTTATCTTTAACCCTTTCGCATTAACCTTTCAAATCTCATACGAGACGATAAATATTACGTAAGTGACCAGCTCGAAACCAATGTCTTAAGTCATCACTCTTTGGATTGAGAAACTACATTGTTCTCTCTTGAATGATACTGGTATATATTATGTAATCTACGTTATGTAAGAAGGCAAGAACACTGGACATCGCGTACGGGAGGGAGGCGGTGATAAGTGATATACTAGCCTAATAAGTCGTCCCTAAGTTATCCTACGATATATTATTGAAATTCATCTGCAAGTTGTCATCTTTGCAGACTTTGAATGATAATATCACAGTGAAAGATGGAAAATAACCAGACTGAGGGCGAGCGCCGCGTTCCGGAGGCTCGTAGACCGACTCCATTTGGAAAAGAAATGAGAAAGGAGCATTTTCTCTTTGACAAGAAATATATCAATTTGAATCAAGGTACAACTTTTATACTTGACCAATGAGCAGTGATAGTATAGCTAAAGCACTTTTTCAATAGGCGCGTTCGGGTCTCACCCACGCGAAGTTCAAGCCGCATTGCGCTCCTTCCAGGACGAAGCAGAGGCACAACCTGACAGATTTATACGTTATATATTTCCCAGACGGCTTAACGAGATTAGATCTACATTGGCCGGTATGCTAAATGTTGATACTGATGAATTGGTAATCGTTCCCAATGTGACAACTGGGCTGAACACGGTCCTGCGCAATTTGAAATTTGCACATGGAGATGAGATTGCATATTTCACAACAATTTATGGTGCAATAGAAAAGACGCTCGAATATCTTGTTGAATCAACGCCCGTAGAAACCGTTGAGGTTAAGATTACACACCCGATCTCAGATGAAGACCTCGTTGAACGCTTTGTTGCTGTGCTAAAGGACCATGGATCCTCCATCAAAGTAGCTGTATTCGACACAATTGCCAGCATGCCAGGAGTGAGGATGCCATTTGAGAGGCTTACCCAAGTCTGCCGAGAAAATGGCGTGCTCAGTTTGATAGACGCTGCACACGGAATAGGGCATATACCCCTGGATCTTGGATCCCTTCGACCTGATTTCCTGGTGACCAATTGCCATAAGTGAATCTCCCCATAAGCTGCATGGACTTTTTGATAACTAACGGACGAAATTTCTAGGTGGCTTTTTGTCCCTCGCACTTCGGCCGTATTCTACGTGCCTTTTAGGAATCAGCATTTAATGCGCTCTTCGTTACCAACTTCACATGGCTTTGTCCCACTTAAGGCTACACAAAATAAATCGGTATTCAATCCCATGCCTAGCATGGAAGGTCGCAATTTATTTGCAGCCCAGTTTGAATACACTGGAACAATAGATACAGCGCCAACACTCTGCATTCCGGCCGCGCTAAAATTCCGAGGTGACATCTGCGGAGGAGAGGACAGGATACGCGCTTATCGATTCGAGCTTGCCGAGGAAGGAGAAAAAAGGGTCGTGGAGATATTGGGGACAAAAGCTCTTCCTATCTCGAACGGCTCCCGGGTTAATTTTGCAAACTTTTGGCTGCCTCTATCTATCGCCTCGCCCGGAGAGAGCGATTCACCTGGAAGGATTCCCAGAGAAGATATACCCCTGGTTACTGAATTCATGAACCAAAAGTTTGTTGACGAATACAACTGCTACGTCTCAATAATTTTTTACAATGACGCATGGCTCGCGAGATTTTCAGCGGAGATATATCTTGATCTAGATGATTTTGTATATGGCGCACAAGTTCTGAAGACGCTGTGCGAAAGAGTACGGAGGTATGAGTACAAACTGGAACAGTAGTCGATGGAATATCATGGTGAATTGGATCAATTATTATTGTATTATTAATAGTGTTATAATTATAATTATATTGAGTGCATTACGTTTTTATACCCAGTTCATTTGCACACAAATTGAGTTGTCTTAAGTACTGATGCAGGTTACCGCAATCCAAATAAAAAGCTCGCTGATGCTGGCTTCAGTTAGACTACCACCGTAGAGAATTTCTCTGGCAAATATTAGGGTTCTTCCCCCACCTTTTTCTTAATTTAAATGATTGCTGGAGAAGCACATCTCTGCTTTCCGTGTTGTTCTATTTCCTGTTGTCCACAATCTATAACCGAGGTCTTGCAGGGTTAGCTTCTTTACATTCTTGCCTGGGACGCAGTTCCAACTGCCGTGGTGGCCCATTGGTGAATATGCACCGTAATTATGCTTAGACATTGCTGCTTGTACCAACACAAGTTAGCAAGGAATCGCGAGTCATGCACTATCTCCTCAGAAAGGCACATGTTGGCTGGGTGTGCGACTCACAACCGAGGATGACTACAAAAAGTGACTGTTTTGCTTAGCTCAGCTAAACTGCTCTGCGCTGCGCGGGCTCTGAGTGGCTGGCAGAAGACCGAGCAATGATTTCTAATCTTTCTTCTCTGCATGTACTACCCTTATTGGGGTCTGCGCTGCACACAAGTTGTGCGCAAAGACCAGGGAACGCAAAGACCGGGGAAGTCAAACGCCGTAATCGCTCTCGTGCGAGATTGCATGTTTGCAGTACTATGTCTCCCCCTCTTTTTGTAGACACTCATATATTATTTTGCCCTTGTGTATACTTTATTCTCAGATACAAACTCCCCGTATATGGCCAATGTTGCAAGTGTGGTAACTTGATTATCATATTATAAAAGCAATTTCGTGTTCTGGAGGGTTATGGAGAAAGAAAGTGGCCTTGTAGAAGGCCATTTGACGGCCACTTACAGACCGCCAAGTCAGCCAAATTGGACAGATTGGAACGGACCTGATGATCCGGAAGACCCCCATAATGTAGGGATACCCGTCCATTTGAATCCCGACCTTCTTTACTTATGAAGTTAATTGCTTGTTTATTCACGATACATGAGAGTTAAAATTTAACAGCATGCTCCTAGTGGCCCATCGGGAAGAAGGCTTATCATGCTGGAATTACAGCTTCGCACGCCTTTACAACGTAAGTGTATCTGCTTTTTGCTTGCAGCTCAGGATTCTAAACCGAGGGGCTGAACTTGTCTGCTGAAATCTATGCAGGACTTTTATGTCATCTATCTACGCATCTGGCACCTCGGAGGTCGCTGCGCATTTTGGTGTCTCAACGACAGTATCTTTGTTAGGTATCTCTATGTACTGCTTGGGTCTTGCCTTTGGCCCTATTCTTGCAGCACCATTAAGTGAAACCTTCGGTCGATCAATAGTTTACCGCATCAGTCTTCCCACGGCAGGGCTTTTTACCATCGGTTGTGCGGTTGCGCAAAATATTGAAGCATTGATTATTTGCCGCTTCTTTGCTGGATTCTTCGCTGCCCCTGCGCTTTCAATTGGTGGTGGGACGATTGCCGATATTTTTGCCCCAGCATCTCGTGGAGTTGCAATGAGTCTTTTCCTTCTGGCTCCACTTACTGGTCCTGCTTTGGGTAAGTTCCTTGACGCTATTTCATGGTCTGACTTGCTCTCAAAGTGAATCTAACCATTATACTCCACAGGTCCTGTGATCGGCGGATTCGTCGTTGAAAAGAAAGGCTGGCGGTGGTTAGAATGGGTTATGATATTCTTAGTTATTCTTACGTGCATATACTCCCTAGGCATAAAGGAATCTTACAAGCCCAAGATCCTTGAGAGACGCAGAAAACGTCATGGAATTCAACTACAGAAACGAACAGCCAGTAGATGGAGCGCACTGAAGATGTTCATCAGGACAACTCTGTTTCGGCCAGTTATGATGCTTGTTACGGAACCGATAGTCACTTTTTTCAGTTTATATGTAGCAGTGGACTTTGGAATCCTTTACATTTTTCTGGCATCATTCCCACTGGTATACACAGAGGTTTATAAATTCAACCTCGGGCAGGTTGGGCTCTCATTCACTCCCATTTTGGTTGGTTGCGTGCTCGGATCATGCACATGTCTCTTGTGCGATAGGTTCTTTTACAGGAAGCAGTTGTTGAAACTGCGAGCTGCTAATGGATCTAGCAATAGCATAAGTGATCATCCTGTAAAGCTGCATGTTGAACCGGAGCATCGTTTGTATCCCTCAATGATCGGAAGCCTAGGTATTCCTCTGGGCCTCTTTTGGTTTGCATGGACGGCTCGGCCTGATATCCATTGGGCAAGTCCAATGGTCGGAACAATGATGTTCGCATTTGGATTTATATGTGTTTTTGTGAGTATATGAGCTCTTCAGAGCGCATATGTGGGCTAACAGAACACTGCAGGTATCTGCAATGACATATTTAGTTGACAGTTACGGACCCAGGTTCGGCGCATCTGCAGTCTCAGCAAACGGCCTTTCTCGATACTTATTTGGCGGAGCATTTCCACTTTTTGCTATCCAGAGTGAGTTCTCGTATGCATCTTGCCAGAGCCCCTATTGACTAGTGCTAGTGTATGACAGATTGGGCATTGACTGGGCAACTAGTCTGCTTGGTTTCATTTCTGTTGTCTTACTTCTTATTCCGTGGATTTTGTTCAAATGGGGACCTAAAATACGCGAAAAGAGCTCGTACACTATTACTGAGAGATAAACCATTTTGAGTATATCTCAAATTTAAAACTTGGGCCATGGCATCCAGAAATGGAATATGAAGACGGTTGGGACTAGAAAATAATAGAATTAACGACACAGCGGCTGGCGGACCGACAAATACGGATTGCAATAGAATTTGCAGGGTTATTTGAATCCCTCAATTTGGAGCTTGAACGATATTTTGAAAGCACTGGGCAGCAGAAATTTCATACATTAATTTGGTATTACAACCATTTTTAAGTTAAACACACTTTCAAGATCTGCATAGTGTATATAACCAGTACATTGCTTTGATCAAGGATAAATTTTCCAAATTCATTAATCACTAGTCCANATCAACATAAGAGGTGAATTCCCTTTCATAGTCCGCAACACCCTCCCAGTAGTTTTCGTTATCCGACCCGGGAAGCGTATATCGGGCGTCATCAGTTTTCATTCCTAGGTGGAAGTTGTCGAATATATTTGATACAGAAGGTGTCGTAATATTGGAGGCGGTCACATTTCCAACAGTACTATCTCGGTTTTCAGACTCCCCTTCACCAGTATGTTTGCTCAGCGATCCAACAAAATTCTTTTTAGATACTGGGGAGATTATCGCTGCGTTTTCCTTGTGAGCCAAATTTGCACCTCCTGCTGCGTCCAAAAAGCTTGAATTGCCAGCAGCAACTTCAACAATATAAGAGGCATGATCAGCTAATGGATATGAAAGGCGGAGTATTTGTATGGACCTATAACAGTTATTGAAATGCCACATCCCATTCATTCGGTCTATTTGTTTCCCGCAACAAGAATCCTTCAGGTGGTAGATGGTAGCTGTCATAAGAGCAATGATACCGGTTAATGGTAAGAAACGTGTTAGGTCGGTATGATATAAATCCCTGGAGATCTTCGATATTGCCGTAGCAGCACTTCTTATGGAATGTCGAGCTATATTCTGTTTCGATATTTCCAAAGATATCCTACCACATATTGTCCATGGTCGATAAAAAGTCATTACAGTTGTATAGTAGAGCATATGGAATAGAGAGGTATGTAATTGGAGGATACGATTTTCTTCATCGAGCGCTGATAGAGCAAATGAACGATATCTCATATCCTCAGGTAATTTTTCTGCCCAATTTCGCAGGTTCTGCTCGCAGGCTTCTATTCGGGTCTTGTCGTTACCGAGCTGAGGCAGTAGACTCATTGTCAGGCTCGTGACTATGCCATCTTCATTATAACTTTGGCCGGTTTTGTGAGTAGTGTATTGCACAGACAGAACTTCACCAAGGATTAAGCAGAGCTTTGCTTTCTCTATGCACATACGTGCCAACAGGCAGCGTAAGTGGGTATCATGAACCACTCGAGATAGTATTTGGTGGTCCCGATCACTGATAGACAAGGGCTCGATATCGAAGTCATCCAGTGTGAGCATCGGCACGCAATTGGTGTCGCTGATCGTTAGAGGGCAGTGCCTCATACCGAGTGCAATGGCAGTATCACGCAGCACGCACGACCACCATAGCCGTTTGCGTAACTTGCATGTATGTGCGTCGTATCCCAATCGTTCTGGATCCTGGTTGAGATCTATGCCATTTGCCACCGAAAGAACGATCCCTACCCAGTGGCGCATGCTCTTCATATCATCTGGTGTTTCATACCAATATGTCATCAATAGTAAAGACTGGATGTATGATATACCGTCTGGGTCAATATCAAATTCGGCCAGGAGCTATCACTCTGTTAGATAATGCTCTCTATTACGATATATCGAGGCTTACTTTAACTCTTTGGTATAGTTCCTTTCTCGCGGTCCTCCTGCAGCTGAAGCCACCCTCAACTAGCAGCTGTTCATCGACAAATGCACTTGCAGCAAACATGATAGCCTGGAGTAACAACATAGATATTTTTTCGTCTTGTTCTCTTGCACCCTCTTGTAAGATCAATACAAGTTTGGATAGTTCTAATATTGGGAGAAAAGGATGGACGAAGTCAATATAGCTGCAAAAGAGGGCACATAGAAGGTCGCGTGACGGAATCCATAGCGCTCCTTTAGCAGCTAAATAATCAACATCACTTTTATCTAGTTCTGGCGGAAGGCCTTTTAGGTAGTTCACAGTTGCCCGGTTGTCTTCATGTTGAGGCGGCATTGAGCATGTTGGGGTATCATTTGCCAAGGTGGATGAGACGGTTAAAAAGCCGTTCGCAACCTCAACCTCAATCTCGGGCAAGGACGACTTGGATACATCATCATGTTGGATAATATCTTGAAGCTGCTGCTTCTTGATGCTCTCTTTTGCGCTCGGCGGCTTTCTGACCGGCAGTTAGCCAAAGCTGTAGTTCTACAGCCGTTCAAGCAATGTTTACCGTAGTATTCTGTTTGCTTTCGGAACATCGCAGTTAATTTCATCAAGCAGGCAATTGGTACAGGGAACATGATGATCGGCATCACAGCGTTTCCTTTTCTTTCTGCAATACAAACACGCTATCAAAGCCCGACTTCTCTGTGACATAGGCCTATTGTATCCTGCCATTCCACATAGAGTCCTCTAATAAAGGTATGCTTGGAGATGTGGAAGCTAATGGATATGCAAAGGATCGAAGTAAGATCGATGTAGGCTCGAGAAAGTAGTGAGGAGAATGATTAGTAAACATGAGAGGCAGTTAAGCAGGCGCCCTTAGGTAATAATCACGCTCGAATTAACGATCTAATGTCAGCACATTTATTATTGGCCTTTCCGACATTCAATTACCAGTAACCACCTCGGCACAGTAGTCACAAATGATTCGGCCTCTTTGCGGGGCTCCGCAAATCGTGTTCCAAGTGGCTCGTGTGGAAATATGGGGTAAAGACCAATGGGGTCTAAGACTTGTTAAATCGAACATGTTTCTAAAGTTTAACTATACTCTATCCTCTTGGACATATAGACTTCATGTTCTCGTACGAAGCAGAAGTATATCAGCTTAAGCATCAGATGCTAGCGAAATAAATGCCGTTAACCAGTCGATTCAGCGAGTGATCATCATAAAACGTTAAACTTAAATAGATTTTCTCCCTAGCGCCAGCAAAGAATGGTAGATACGCACTCATTAATCCCGCATGTTCAATAAGAAAAGCTTACCAATGAAATGAATCTCGAATGCCTGAATTCCGCACGTGTGCACTGCCTCCAACCCTTGTCTATCCTAGCAAAATTCTCCGCCTCCTATCGGAATGCGAGATCTATGCAAAAGCCATGAATAAAGTATACCGGTTTCGATGATCTATATGTATAGTCGCCTTATGCCCATCTGTACCTGAGCTGATGCTATAATACAACATAATACAAGAAGTCACGGACCCTCTTTCAGGAATGCTATACCTTCCTTCATGGTTTCTTTGGAAGAGGACTTGTATACATCTGAATCAAACTGCTTAGAATTCCAGCTACGGACACAATTCCTTGGTTGAGGTCATGGTAGCGTAGAATTGATGTCGCCGTGATGCAATCGCATACGTCAACATAAAGCCTACTTCGTAGCCCAGCTTGCTTCCTGGGTTTGAGGATAGAATCAGTCATCTTGTACTAGGCTTGCGGTTCCGAGGAGATTGTGAGGGGAAGATTATAATGCTAATACATACTTTGAAAGAGCAGCTGCTCCAGACTTCTTCTCTTCCTTGGATAAGTTTTGCTGGGCCTTCTGCAACACCGCCATATCGCGAAGAGTGACAATTATACCCGCGACAATACTGAAAAGCCACGCTTGAAATGCTCTCCTCTGTACTTTGTCGACGCCAGGGAGTGATTTAATATTGACAAAGTGGAGCTACAAATATACAACTTAGCAATGAATTACTTGGTCTTGGTCGTGAAGCCAAACGAATTGGAAAAACAAAATGCGAATATAAATAAAATAAAAATTTTGCAGGAACTTACATAGCAGGCAAAATCGAGCACGGAGAAAGCAGCTAAGCCAAGTAATTTGGCAACTGTGACAAAGGATGCGAAAGGGCCAAGAGGCTGCTTTCTCGCAAGCGTGGCCGAAACCTGTAAAAATTCGGGTATCTTCAAGGCGCGTGTGAGCTTAGAGGTCAGGCTAATCTGCCTCGCCAGCTTCAGGAAAGTCTCCTGGGCGGATTTGGACTGCTGAGGATTTAAGTCGATCTTGGATATTTGCCATGCTGCCAGGCGAGCAAGACCCTGGATTAGTCGTAGAAACCTGTCGGGCCCTGCCACGGAGGGATGGCTTATGTTGCGCAAGACGGGATCGGACGCCTGCAGTATCTGCTCTAATTTGGTCATTTTCCCTTATTACCTCCACCTGATGAGAGCCCAAGTCTCTCACTCCCCGAGTATTAATTTGATGTTGAATTCACATCAATTAGATAAGCAGCGAATGTTTTGGGGACTGTTCGTCTCGTTATAAGGCGAGTGGAGCCCCGAGGTCGACTAGCTGAGACGGATATATCGGACCGAGGGATACCGCGGTAACGGAAAGGGGTCATATTAATCATCCCAATTTAGGCGAGAGTTGACATACGTGCGTAGGCCGAATCATAACGTATCTTCCCAGATGCGTATCCGCCGCGAACATAAGGCTCTCTTAACGAGCATTCTAAAATAAAGTGAATTAGATTTAATAAAGGTGACAAAAATCCCCAGATTCTGCAGTGCTTACTTCACGTCTTGGGCAATAATCAATAATCTAGGTTCGCGAAGCTGAACCCCACGGAATCTGTTGAACTCCCTAGACCGTCACTTAGCGCCTTCCGCCGTCAATCGGCGCCAGTCTTGCGCTGCAAACCGATTGGTGAGACAAGCCATTCCCCAACAAAGCGGAGAACTGGCCAGAGGACTAGTATAACTAAATATACATCCGGATTCAGTGGAGGTTATTGGTGTTGCTCAAGTCAAAACAAGTTTGGATATGTGTCCATGCTGCTATACTTACGTTTCAAATAGCTGTAATTGGTATTCTTGCGGTTCGACGCGTTGTCTGACGGGAGTATGTCGCCACTGAAACCGGATCAACATTAGATGCCGCTGGTCAATTCTGCGAATCTCTTGCTAAATAATTTCCGGCATAGCACACTTTGCGCATCCTCTCTTTAGTCTTCTTTTTCGTAAAGTGCATGTAAATGCGACGGGAGATGTCGCACTTTTTGGAGATAAGTCTATTCATTTCCGGACATCCTATCTTCAACCGCCCCAACATTTCGCTACGATTCTGCAGAAGCAATGATACATCAGTTCGGAGTGTTGAGGCTAAGGCGAGATGTCTTACCCTCCGATGCTTATGCCACCTATCGTGTGTGAGACTATAGGATTTCTTCTGTTTACTTGGAGGCAGACCCGAATCGATCTTGGCCATTAGATATCGCAGGATCATCAACGTGGATAGCCCGCGTATTCCACCTCCATCCATGAAATCACGTTAGCTATTCTTTCTAAGCATGCCATATTGCTTGCCTCGTGCCTCGTAGCTCTCTGAGTTGCACTCACCAAGCGACCATAAACAAAGGCTGTTAACTCAGAATTTCGCAGGAGCCTCGTAGTGGCGTCCGGGGCCTAGAGGTGGCCACTACTGGGGGATTTTGCCAGAGCTTAAGTCATGATATGTGGGAAAAGTCAGGCCGATACTAAGCTATGCATAATCTTAGCTATAGAGAGAGGTAACGCACAATCCTAAAATATCATTCTGAGCTAGAAACTCTGGGATCAGGTTCAGCATCCCTTTTCAGCCGCGCCAATGTGAGTGGCAGAAGCAATAACATTGCGATGCTGTGACCTTTGCAGAAGCTGCTGAATTTTGAAAATCCCAGTTACTACTATAAACAGTGGCTATCAAGGAAGCATCACGACTTGGCAAAGAGCAATGTTCATATGATGATTGATAACCAACTAGAGTTCGTAATAATTCACAGATATTATCTTGGCTGTCTCATGTAGTTGTACCCTCACTGTAGCTGGCAACGCGCCATCCACATTTAAGTTCTTCTATTTCCTCATCAAGATTCATGGCTGTAGTCGTCGCAATGTGTCGGATCCGATCCAGAACCGCTGACTGCTGCGATTCATGAGTCATATCTTTAGCCACTAGTATGAGACCTGCGACGAAGATGGGATCCCATTGGACGGAGGAGTCATTGCTTGTTGCAATTCCGGCGATGGATTGAGCATGCCAGATGTGCGATGTCGGTCCCCGGCGACCGGCTACTACCCGTAAAAGTCGTGGTTGGTGAGTAAGCAGTAAAAAGGATGCGATGTGGTAGTACGAATTTGAGACGAGTGCGAGAGGGGTCGTATAGATCAGGATGGGAAATGAAGCGCAGTTTGTTATGTCAACCTGGTCAGCTTCAACACCCCTTACTTCCACGATCTGCTGTACATCCACGGGTCGATCGGCATACCATTTTTGGCAATCAGACCACAACGATGTCCATCGGGATGATAGGGGAGCTTGGGCTGTTGAGCTCAACATGCTTGAAAAGTTTGGATTTTCAACTTCTGCTGCTACTTCACTAGAACTAAAGACGAATGACAGGCAATTTCCAAGGAGGACCAGGATACGTCGAAATACTTGTTCAGTTGATTGGGGTTGTGAAATATTCTGAATGGAAGCTTCTAGAGAGTTGGATTCGCTGAGCAAGTAGGGAGGACAAGAGAATAGTGGTGGCTGAGCACATATAATCGCGGCGGCAAGATCTGTCTCTAATTTGTTAATTGTAATGGAAACAATTCGATGGGCTAGGTTGTTGAACCAGGCTTACCAATTCTGAGATACAGACGACAGGCCGAGTCATCCAGATCTTGCGCCAGTACTGGCCCAAGATATTGGCAGGTGCTCAGACTACGTGTCTGGTGTAAGAGAAGAGCCTTCCACTGATGTGGACTTGAAGCAAAGAAGTTTCCCAGCATTAAGAGCGCAGCACTTGCATGATTAAAAGGAGATTTTACTTTTGCTAACCCATTTTCAGCATCCTGTCGGTATCTGATAGCGCTCCCGAGATCGTTCCTCCTATCTTGCGAATATATAAGAGATATGTGGCTGGCAGCCAGTGTGAGAATGGATGAGAACAATGTGCTGTCTTTCTTGGCGGAAATCATCATCTTTACTCCGAAGGAAGATCCAGGGTCGCCAATATCAATCCATGGGGCTATATTGTAACGATAGTGGCGAAGCAGACCAGTTTCGCGCTGTATTCCAGCGGCTTCTGGAGTTGCTACGAGATAGTTACTTGCAGATGGGCATGAGGATATTCTGTCACAGGAATGAATGAAACTGGTTTCGGGAGATGACCTCGTGATCTGAGCAGCGGAGATGCTGCATGTAGGTTCACTTGGCTGTTGACGGCCACAGAGGTGGGTTGTTGTGGTTCCGAAATTGAATTGCGTACTAGCAACCCCATCTGTATTGTTATTATGCGGCTGATCAGCCTGTCTCGTACTTGAGCTATCTTGTGTTTCTGCTCTCTGAATGTCACTGCACCCCTTTTCGAATGCTCGAGCTTGTGGGCATCGTCGGTCCGTACCATCTTCAGCACTCTCAGCAGACGCTGATGGTGTGGGTACCTCACCGATAACGAACTATTTCTAGTGTTAGTCTTTGATAAGTAAAGAAAAAGTGAGGTGTGTGGTAGGATGATGATAAAGATATCGTAGCCTGCTTACCCGTACCGTAGAGTATGCGTGCACGCCACCCTGGGACCCACTGACCGCTGGGAGCGGCGCGGGATGGACGGCTTGGACGAAGGTGACATTGGCCCGATATTCACATTTAAAGCCCTTGAGCTCGCAGTTCTCGCAGCAGGGTTTGCGTTCATCGCCTAGTTTCCGATTCTCAGTTATACTTGAACAAAGTCTCTCGATCTTGTTGCTTTAGGGATTTCCATTCTCTTTGATAGCGATATCCCCTCTCATCATACTGTACAGCTGTGTGGACGAAAAAAGATAATTCTCTTACATTTTCTTCTCCTTTTGCGGCAAGTTAGACATCCCGTGCGAACACGTTTGCCTCTGTGGCCATCTGGCAGGCGCCCCGTTGTCGGAGGCATCCTCGCTATCAGTGTCCAGGTGCATAGGCATTAGTCAAGCATCAATAATCCGCAAGGCAGGAAAGCAAGAGAGAGCTACGTGAACGTAAAACAACATGCAATTTGGAAAAGCTCGACTGTATTTCTTGGCTGGGGTTCGACCGAGGAGCGGATCAGGTACAATAAAATTTGTGTTTGGATATGGAGAATGGAAGCGCAGCCCTTTTTCTCGCTGATGCCAAAGCTAGAAGCATATGTACCGAACGGGGATGCATTTCCTTCGGTATAAATTATTGTTCTATCCCCTACTTTGACGAGCTATGTTGCTAGGAATTCGAAACCCGGCTTAGCAAATGTTAGAATGATTTCACACTGGTTATGTCAGACGACTCGAAAAATACGCCATGGAAATACTCCACAGACTAGCCACCTTAATTGGTTTGTATTCTCTCTACACGATTTCTCAATAGTAGTAGAAGCACTCAAAAGTGGAGGGAACATAAGGGGAATAACAATGTGGAGAAGTGGGGACGCGGGGCATAATAGGCGCGGTTGCCGGAGAAGTGAACAACATGATATATAGCACCATAGGCTCTGAAGGGCTATTGCTCGTGCATATCATAAGTAATCATTGGTGCTTGCGAAAATGGGTCCCAACTAGGGAATCATTAGCGTAGGCTACACTTTCCCGCTCTGGATATTTCTCCGTCACGGATCCCACTTTCCCTCAGGTCGTCTCCTCTCCAATATCCTGGAATCCCAATGAGGACTTGGACCCAAGAAACTTTCAGGTCATCCGGATTTGACACTTATAGAAACTACTTAGGAGAGCCTGGGCGTTTCCTTTCCCTGCAGTTTAGTCCTACGCATGGTACAGGGTAAACTATTTGGAAAAGAAGGAGATGGATTGGGCCAATTAGCTGCAATATTTCCGTAATGCTCATTAAATTTGCGGACTATGTTTCCACATTTCTGTGATAAGCATCCGTAATATGTGAGTGTCGGAAGCTCACATTTCAAATTTGATACACGCTCTATTTGGACACAAGGTTAATTCTGTCTAATGCAAACCCAGTCAGGGATCTTAGCATGCAAAAAACTACCTTCCCAGCTTTCAACCGTTGTATTACAAGGCTATTACTGGGTCGCTGCATAATTATACTCACTACAGCATCTACTAGAGCTGCACATGGAGGATGAGGCATTTTTATCGCCCGAGACTCATTCTAGTTTGGATGAGTACGCAGTGAATACGCGCTTCCTCGAACTCCAGGAAGAGCTTCGTTCCGTCCTCAGTACGGGTATTAGCAGTCTTCCTCCCACTCGACCCCCTTCACGAGGTGTTGCGGAGCCAAGAAACAGCCTGCCAACTGTTTTACCAAACCAGGGTCTGAGCCTGAGTAATGGCTCTATTCCTCGCAAACGAATGATCCCATATCTGCGCAACTGGATCACTGATTGTGCACCTTTTCTGGATAAGTTCGACGAAGAACAGCACTTTGGAGTCCATGCCCTGATCGTGGCGCGTAACTCACCATCATTACTCTACGCTATTCTTGCGTTCTCAGCACGGCAGACAGAAAGGAAGACGGGACAAGGAGAATCTCACGATAGCCTGGAATTCTACCAGGAATCCATTCGACTCGTGGCACCTCTACTCCAGGCCAAAGATCCGAATGTCCTAATAACCGTGTGTATCTTGGCTTGTCTTGAGCTAATGTCTGTAAGCCCTCGAGACTGGAGACGCCACGTCCAGGGATGTGCTGCACTATTTGAGACCTTTGGTATAAATGGGCTTTCTGGTGGCCTCTTACAAGCCGTTTTCTGGTGTTATGCCCGTATGGACCTTATAGGGGCAATCATTTCTAATGGAGCGGAGTGTCCCGTTCTTCCATTGGATTGCTGGGTTGGAGTAAGCACGGGGGATTCGAGTTCAAAAGAAGAGTTAGAAGAAATGATTAGAGACGCATTCCTACAAAGGAGCCTCTTGGCCCCGGATATGCACGCCAATTGGGTGGTCTACCTTTGTGGAAGAATATGCGAGCTCGTGTGCAAAAGAACGAGGTGCTTGGAGTTGAACGAGACTGACAAGGATGACTCGCGCCCATTCACTGAAAGATGGCAGCGGCTCTGGGACGAATTGCAGTTTTGGACTGCGCAACGTCCTCCCGCTATGCTGCCCATAAAAGCTACTAGGGCCGGTACCGAGCAAATTTTCCCTGAGATTTTCTTCGCACACTGGGCTGCTATTTCAGGAAATCAGCTGTATCATACAGCCTGTATTATGATGCTCGAGATTAAACCTTCTCTGATTTTGCCTCGGCCTTTGCTGCCCCATTTCTCAATTATCTGGCATGCCCGGCAAATCTGTGGTATATCAATAACTAATCCCCATAGTGGCAGTCGGGTTAATGCAATCCAACCTCTCTACATTGCGGGCAAGTTTCTCAGTCACCGTAATGAGCACGTTATCATTGGTAGACTGTTTAAAAGCATTGATCAAACAACTGGATGGGGTGCTATGTGGAGACTGAAAGATCTTGAGCGAGTTTGGGGGTATGCGCCTGGAGAAATATCAGCCGTTGTTTGAGGTTATAGTCTATGAACCCTCCGACTTTTTAAACCTGTTGGTCCGACCTGTGCGATGGGTGCCACCGCTACTTCAAGTGTTTCAGCATTGAGTTCTTCCAAATATTCACCTTATATTTGAGATTCAAGAGTCAAGGAAGTATTAAAAGGAGATTAGCAGCGGCAACACTTAGGCCAACACCTTAAAGCGCTGAGACAATGCAGCAGCTCACTTGCAGAGAGCAAAAGGAATTCAAACCCCTTATGATTTGGCAGAGGACAAAAATTACTAAAAGCAATTTATCGAACTCAGGTGCGTAACATGAGTAATGACATCCTAGCAGTTGCATATTATAGCCAGTGTTTTGAATACGCCCTCCATACTCTCAGACTATTTCCTTCAAATACCGGTAGTAGAATGAACTGGCTATGCTATTAGCAATAGATAATCTGATATATGTCAATCTGGGAACATACTGTACTTAACCGGCCCAACAGGTTAACATATGCTGAACTATGCTAAGCTATCACCTTCTCCTCGTGCTCATACATGACCTCTTTCTCATTACCTCCCATACCTGTAATGTTATTGGCCTCTCGGATCAAATCGATATGAGTGCTCTTGAATTTCCAGGCAGGCACGCCCTTCTCGAATAGAATATCGAGCTCTTCATATGTCAGGTCTTTGGTCTCCGGCAGACGAAATATGCACCAAATGAGTGTTACAAATGCTACACCCATCCAGACAAAGGCTGTCTTGCCCTTTAGGTTTGCCTCAGTTGGATTGATAAGATATGGTTCGACGGTTGCACAGACAATTGAAAGAACGTTGTACAAGTTCCTAGCAAGAGAGATGGTCTGTGAACGAACTCTGGTAGCTGAAATTTCTGCAGCGAGGGCGAAGGATTGCGGTCCTAGAGTGAGCGAGTAGACACCGAGCCATATCAAGGTTAAAACTGACTGTGCCCAGACTGCAGCATTATTATGAGCCCCAGGGTATGACAAGACACCGATCACAAGAAGGTCAAGAGTCATGACGGTCATGCCCCCAAGGATCATTGTACGACGACCGAGATACATCATCATTACCCAGGAGCCGCAGGTTGCCACAAAAGCAAGGGCGGTTCCACCAAAACTTAACTTATAGGAATTAGAAGGGCTGAGTCCGGCTTGAGTGAAGAAGTAGGTGCTCCCGTAGGCAAACACTTCACCGGATAGGACCTGAGCTGCCAATACCATACAAGCAATCTCGGTACGACGAAGATTAGTCGACCGGAAGCAATCCCAATAGCTGGACTCCGTCTTCATAGCTGTCTCCAAGTTGTTTGTGTGCACCATCATGGCAAGCTTAAGCCTAATCTCCGCGGGAGTCAATTTGTTCGACAGTTTGACTAAGGACTTTTCTGCATCCGCTAGACGACCTTTGCGAATGAGCCACCACGGAGAGTCGGGTGCAAACAGTGCAATTAAGAAGAGAGGTACGGGCCAGACCCATTGGATAGCAAATGGAATACGGAATCCCCACTCTGTCTCGTTACCAACGAGACCTTGCAGCACCCCAGACGCAATAAATTGGCCAATAACCCAGCAAATATTAACAAAAGAAGTTAAAAAGCCCCTAAGCGCTAAAGGACACACCTCGGAAGCGTATGATGATCCCATAATTGCGAAGATACCCCAGGGGATGCCACACAGCACCTGGCCAGCGATCAAGACGTGAACGTTCGGCGCAAAGAAAGGTATGAAGATGAATGCCGTCATGACCATCAATGCCACCATGATGACCATACGATGCCCGAATTTCTCTGTTACATAGCCATTGATGAATAGTCCAACAACAGCTCCACATGTTGCCGCGTCGCCCAAGCCCGCCTGCCAATTGGCTGTGATCTGCCACTCATCTAAATCGGGGAAGTAGGTGCCATATTTCTTCTGGAACTGGGGGAAGGCAAATAGGCTTTGAATCAAGAACGTATCGTAACCTTCCATAACAATAGTCAAGGACATAGCAATGGCCCAGAAAGCAGCCATAGGATGACGACGGAAGCCCTCGCGGAAGCCTAAGTTATGTTCATACTCAGTGGCAATTTGTGCGGCCTCGNTTAAACCCTGGTGACTGGGCAATATTCTCCAGGTCTATGGTGTCGACAAACTGCCCACTCTCTGCTGGTATTTGGCTCATATTTGTAGGGAGTTAATTTTATGAATGAGTTAACAGGAACGAGAAGGCAGGGAAACATTGAAGAAGTGTGAATGATGAGCTTCACCTGAGCGAACTCGCATGCAATCGATAGCGAGGGAACCCCGGATTTATACAGAAATAACCCGGGGTTGGAGAAAACCATGAACACTTTAAAAGAGCAAAAATGGGGCTTTGGGTCTAAGGCAGAAGAGGGTCAGGGATTAGAGCCCCTATCTCTTCACATCATTTCTCAGCATTCTGGGTTCCGTAGCTATCGTTACTACGTTCCCCCACCCGTGCTGTACAGGTTATGGCACTATGTAACTCTGGTGGCTTGATTTCAGGCACTCGGTAGGTGCACAGCTGTTCACTACGGTATGGTGCAGCCCCGGAAGAATTCCATAGAGCTCATCCAAAAATGGATATCATAGCCTCCACGCGCGGGGAATCCCTGCCAAGCCAACCAGAACCAAAACATTCGCTCTCTTCCTGGCAGGGTCATATCAACGTTCACGGCTTGCAGCTTCGGCAATTGGTGGATCTAATGAAACAAGCTCCTGTCTATATCAATGCTCAAAGGTTTCAAATATCATTGGTTTCAATCTATATTCGACCCGCTAGCTAATACATTACTCTCGAGATTATGTTTCTGAGAAAAACTACCGTTCCAGGCTTACCCATATTGTTAATGTATAGGTAAAGAGCAAAAGGACTGGTCGAATAGGTGGTCTGGATCAATTAATCTTCATGTGGGAAGCACAGTCATGCCACAGGACCAGCTTACTGTCTTCCTAGCACTCCACAAAGCATGAGCCAGTTTCAACTATTCAACAATTAGCTTATATCTAATCAAAGTAACTATTACCAATTACATCATGTAGGAATCTTAATTTGTAGGTGCGAGAACAAAGTGATCTACTGAAACTGAACCATGCAGAACCAATAGGCCGATCCCACCCCCAGGATACTGAGAATCAGTCGCTTGCACAACTTCTTCCCCGTCAATAAAACCTGTGATCGTATTTCCTATAGCCGCAACCCGCAGTTCGTATGCTTTGTCCAGTGCCCATTCGAACGACGCACTTGCCAGCACGATACGTCTATCGTCTAGTGCTTTTACCACTGCTACACGCTTCTCAGGCATGAACACTACCGAATAATAGCGGTTTACACCACGCACGCGGATAGCTACACCGGCTTTCTTGCCCAGATGTACCATCAATTTCACAGCTGTAACGCTGTAATTTGTCCAGTCGCGAGTGCCGGTAGTGATCAGGCCTTCATCTCGTGCATGAGCGATGGAAAATGATGACTGCATTGATTTCTGGAACGTGTTAGCATTGTCAATCCACGCTTCACGCCAGAAATCGTTCTTGCGCTTCCAAAACTCCCTAGGGTGGTTCCTTGGCCTACGCAGCACAAAATCCGGCTCGCCAGTCCAGCCTAATCGGTCAAGCCAAATACTTCCGTCGATCTGGGTTCCTGCTTCTGCTGTAGATACATCCAAACCCAGCTGCTGTATTGGCTGGCTGTCCATATTGTCTGGCAACTTCCATTCAAGAACATGCTCACTCCCAGGCTGAATGGTCGTGGGAGGGCCGTAATAGGCGTCCAAAGCGTCGGTATGAGTGCATGCTTTAATCATAAGTCGCACAATAACTGCCCCGGTAATGGATTTCTCTGCGCGAATGGTGGCTTTCACGGTTTGTCCAGGGTAGACAAGCGGTGATGCCGTCAACTCGTAAAATCGTCCGCCACCTTCAGGGACTCTGCATGTTTGCGTTAATACCTCCACAGCGCCAGCTGCCGACGTTAGGCCACGGAGACGGATTGCAAGTCCAGACCGCCTCTCATTATCAATAGCTTGCTCAACCTTTGCCAACGCTGGAAAGGCTGCTTGGTCTTTATATGCGACTCTAAAACCTTGGACACTTCCCGGAAGAGTGAAGTAAAACTGTGCGCCATCTTTAGGTGGCTCGAGGAGATCCTGACCGGCAAGCTGTCTTCCTAAATTGGTAATTTCATACGTAATGCGCGAGGCATTATTAATTCCATAGCCTCCGTCGGCACTCGATATGAAGGCTTGATCCGCTATTGGGCCACGCCAGTCTGGCCCATCGGCGTATGCGTTGAGGCCGTGCATGATTCCCAAAATGCACCCAATGTTGCCAGAATTCGAATCAGTATCCCAACCAGATGTATTGATAATTTGCATCGCTAAGTGAAAGCTGTGACTTGCATAAACCAAGGTTAAAGTTAAGATTCCATTGTTTGGAATGATGTGACAGAATCCGGGGTACAGGTGGTAACCATATTTATCTTCGATTCTTTGCCTCGTCTTGTGCCAGTCCCCATCAGTTTTAGCCCATTCCCGTATTTCTTGCGTCTGGATTGCAATAAGTGAATCAGCGGGTATAAATTTCAAGCCGGTATCAAAAAGATGGTCAATATCCTTCGAGAGGAAGGCCTCAGCTTCCATGGCGGCAAAGAGCACTGCTGCATGAATCGCTTCTCCATCGTGACTTACGGATCCTGCTTCTTTTGCCAACTTTGCGGCCAAGGCAGGATTTCCGGGAGACACCAACGCCCATCCATCAATAAAAATACGAGCCCCAATCTGCTCCGCGATAGTTTTTCCATTGGTCTCAATTGCACCGCTCAAAGGTGCAGGAATCCCCTCCTTCATGTTCACGAAGGCAGTCTCCTCGGTGAGGACCCCGTAGCCTAGCCAGGCAAGAGTGGAATGATTCTGGATGATATTGTTGAGCCATGACTTTCCAATCTCTTCTGCAGTGATATCTTGCTTGGGACCATGCTCATGAAGTGCACGGGGAAAGATGACGGTGGCCGATATATCGTCGTCAACTACTATCAAAGGCACCCCCACCTGGTCGTGGACATAATACTCAATGGGGCCTATTTCTGCCATGATGCGCTGGTATGTCCACATCTCCACCGGTCGCCCCACGTAAACTCCGATCATCTTGCCCAACACGGCGGCGTAAACCCTCTCGAGGTAGTCTGTAGGTAAGGTCGTCATGGTGGGCGATAACAAGAACAGTTAGAGGAACGAGCAGGTATGGCAAAGGGTATAGACCCTCGTTCGTGTCGCTGCTAGAAGGCCTTACTCTTATATCGCAGGGAAGTTTCTCTGGGCCGGGATTATCCAAAGCATTTTCCGGGTGTCGCAACCATCCGGCAGCCCCCAATGGTTCTAGCGGAGGCGGTTACTGCTACCGCTATCGCTTTAAACCACTTTGTGAGCCTCTGTTTCCCCCATCGGGACTGTCTTGCAAGGTTAGGCTCCAAGATCATTCACGTTTACCATTGAACTCAGCTAAACAGCTAAACTTGGGCTATATTGTACCGTAATACACCGTAACCGCAACTTTTAAACTCCGAACGTCCGTAACCAAGCAATTATATTTAATTGTAGATAAATAATCACTGGTTTTAAAGACTTTTCAATTCTTATGGTGCGTCCTTGGGCAACATCAGAACTCAACAGACACTGCGATACGTTTTTATGATCCTTGTGTCGATTCTCGATCCATAAGTCAATGAATTCTTCATTTTTCTTTTGGACTATTTTATTTACAAGCTACGCTAATGACAAAGTATTCAGTCCGATAAACGATCATTTCTTGGTCAGGCGAAGGAGCTGCGAGGCACCATCGGCCAAATAAGCGGAATAAGAGTTTGTCACAGTAGTGGAGTTGCCCTCCCAGATGTCAGTGAAGACCCACTTGCTCCCAGCAATGCCCAGGTCCTTGAGAGATACTGTGACCTTCTGGACGCCGTACAGCTGAGTGCCGAATCCTCCAGATCCTTGATCGGCACCATAGTTTACGAGCAGAACGTAGGCTTCATTTCCTGAAGGTCCTCCGATCCAAGCTTGCAGCTGCTTAGCCAAGTTATTGCCAGTTCCCGGGTTGCGGGGTTGCATGGGATACTGAGCAAAGAAATTGGCAGCAGCAATGGACTGCGAACTGGTGGTCAACTTCCTGCCCAGTGCGTCAATAGTGGTCATATCGCCGCCAATAATCAGGTTCGCTGCAGCTCCAAGCCAGTGGTTCATGATGGTATAGCGGATCGTGTCATTTACACCAGCTAGGTTTGGAGCGTTGGCGATGAACAAGTTATCCATATCTGGGTAGATGGTGATAGCCGTGTTGCGCTGCGCTTGAAGACCGATATATTGGCGGTAGTTGTCAATTGCTCGCTGACCAACGGACCATGCCACAAGGGTGTTTGTGCCATAGTTGTCGAGATCTTGGTCGGTTCGCATCGATTCAGCAAGGTCGCTCCAGACCGGCAGCCACGTATCGTTGCGGCACAACTTCCATGATAGGTCAAGGCGCATCTGCCTCCCGGATTTCTTGATGGCATTTTTGTACATCTTGGCCGCCTGGGAATTGTCACACACCAAATTGGCGCCATTCTGGGGGCTTCCGGGCGTCAGGTAGTCAAGCTTGATCATGTCGACACCCCACTCGGCCCACTGCTCCACCACGGAGTCGTGCCATTGTTGCACCCCATCTTTGCTGAAGTCCCAGTCACAAAAGATCTCATCGTAGTTGCCATTCCAGACATCACCAACCTTGATATTGGTCCCTTTGATGGTGTAGTTCTGTGCAGAACAGGGGACACCGGGAATGACGTATACCCCCAGCTTCAACCCTCTCTCGTGGAGCCATGTAGCAAGTTCGGGAATATTAAATCGTGTCGAGTTATAGATGATGCGGCCGTGGTCATCGGTGTTGGTAAGTGACTGCCAACCGGAATCCAGACTGCAGTAGTCGTATCCTGCCTGCCTAAATTCGGGCTCGGCCAGCACGCCGCACTGCGTCTGGACAAATTTTTGAGTGTAGTAGAGGCCAGATTGTCCGGCGAAGGATGGGACGACCTGAGAGCCGTTCGCCAGTGCTTGAACACCGTAGGTGTTCCAACCCCTGGCGGAAGAAGTAAATCCATTGGCCGTTCTCTTGGTCTTCAAGACCTTGAGTGGGCCTGAATAAGGGTCGGGCTGAGGATAGCAGTCGGGCAGGCTGGAGTCGCGGTTTTGGATGCAGAAGGGTGGGTTCCTGGTGGGTACAACATCGGTCCTGCTAGTGTCATTCGTATAGCAAGCATCTCCGGCAGCTATCCAGTACCACTGGTTATCGCTGAAGCCCCAAGTGCCCGAGGTCTGTCCTCCAAGGACGCACAAATCCACAATGTCCTGGAAAGCAATAACAGCATCGTTGTTCTGGCTTGAGCCAGTGGCCTGGAGATTTGCCTCTTGTTGCATGTAAAGATTGCCTATGCCATCATTGCAGTTCAATTGAGTGGCATTGGCCTCGAATTGGGCGGCGCAGTTCTGAATAGCATCGTAACATTGGCGCGTGAAGTTTACCGTGCCGGGAGTGTAAGAGTTTCCACCACACTGGGTTTGCCCAGCTGCTGGGCGTATAACCGCCGCAGCAACGGCGAGAAGCACTGCAATTGAAGTCATGACTGATCCTGGCGGCACTGGTCGATTGTGATGAGCTTACAAGAGGACCGTCAACCAGCTCGTCGCCGTACAAGCTTGCTTCCTACTTATAGAAATTTTTTTCGCGCTCCCTGCCCATAGCATGCTTTCCCCATTGCGTCCAGCTTGCGGTCGAATTCCCGGGAGAATGAATGCATGCCGAACGTAACTCTCCACACTTTCCTTAGCTCTCCGGACGAGCTATACTCCCTGGCACACCGCTGACCATCTTGATCAATCGCGGGGTGCGGGGAATAATATAAAACGGTTAGTTTCTCCGACCATCTCGGTCAAAATGTCGGCGCCGTCAGGAACACACATGGTGCCTGGAGCTAAGCAGCTTAAAACTTGACGCAGTTACAAATACCCAGCCCCATTTTACCTTCTTACGGCAGATGCCAAAGGGTCAAATCCCGACCCTCATCCCCTGCTATTGGAGGAAGCGGACCCATTCTCGCTCCGCGAAGAGAATAGAATCTGCAACCTTAACTAGGCAGTGGAACGCTGTAGAAATTACTGTTAAATCTTGGCCGGCATCACCGCCGACGCGCCGCCATCGTTACTAGAGCAGATTTGGTATCTAGAAGACCTACTGAGGAAGCCTTAATCATTTAGCTTGTTAACTGTCCATTACTCGCCCTACACATGACTCCCCCGCACGTCATCGTCATCATTCCTCCCCTGATGTATACTTCCAGTGATAGACTGCGTTTTTGAGCGTCTCGGTTCCGACAATAGTATATGTGAGAATATAAAGAAGGTGCCTGTATTCTGTGTTAATTGGGCCTGGGTCGTTACAGAAGGCACGTATCGCTCTGCATTAAAGGACGAGCAATGGTAACTTTAACTTATTATTAGAATAACTGCAATTGGAAATTCGTAATTAGCCGCAAATAGGTTCTGCTAGGAAGAAATATCCGACCCTTCAAGGGATATATATTTTTAACGGTGTTCCCACTGAGGAAATAATCCCCGACAACGTTTGAATATTATATGCTAGAGGAAATTCGAGTATCAACCAGTTTGGTGGAATTTCCAGATTTACTGAGATACTGTATTTCTGGATATCTTCAGGACGTCATGCCGATCCAATGCCGGTTTTCCGATACCAACTGGATCATGAGCACTGACGCTTCATCCAGGCATCCCAACATTGCTGCCACACCTCGATGAAGAGTCTTCGACTGCCATTACTATCGCAAAACTTCTGGGATTTCACAATGCTGGAACATGAAGCCGCGCTTAAACCAACAAAGCAGTTGCCAGCCCTTCATCTAACGCGCCAATTGATAAGTAGAGATGGGCTGCCCTTTGCAAGTCAAAGGGAGTTCTGAACCAATAGCCTAAATTACCTCGCACTTTCAACGATATAATTGTGATTGAGGACTTGGAAATATTGTTTTGACAGCTATTATGCTCGGCAGCTGCCCGCGTAGGTCCTTGTGGTCTCAATATGCCCATCAAAGAACACGACTTCTGCTTTGCCGAAAACATCCGACCGTGAATACACTTAATTATGATACGCTTTGTAACAGCAATGGGGTTAGACTGGACAGGTGCGCCAAGGTGGCCCGGGGGGAAGAATTTTCCAGGTTTAACCTTCAGAAACACACAGGGATATCTTTCTGCAAAGATCGCGAACGCCGCGAGCAAATGTTATTTCGACTTAGATTTGGTTCGTGCTCAAAGAATACAGATTATAGGCATTGGAAATTAAAATCAACAACTTCTCACCCGTGGTTGTTGAATGCATTCCATTGCGAGCCTTTAATGTCATTCCATCTTACCTATTTTAGAAACCGGATACCAAACACCCTTCTGTGACTTTGTTATAGAGCTCACTGAACATAATGGCCGCAAAGGGTCTATAAGGCATACCAAAATGAGCGAGATAGATTTTCAAAATGAGCCCGGCGTAGGAAAGCGTGTGCCGTGAAATCTCAGGATTCGGCGCCTCGGATCTCGGTGGGACCGAACTCAATGCGCCGCCGGGCTCTTGCAACCTGCAAATTCCATAGTGGAATCATTAGGCACTTTGGCACATAGATTTAGCCGTATATATATAATATGGAGTTTATCCAAGTCTTAAGTGTAGATGTCCTGTGGCTATAGACCGTAACTGTTTGTTTTCCAATTACTATAGCATAGACCAGAAATATGACAGGGTCAACCCGATCATTAAGCACCCTAGGTTCTTCGACCACAGAAAATGATCAAATAGTCGAGCCCGCTAAGCNTGTATGACTTGATTCCACAATGCTAGATCTTTGCTAAGAAGGTTGCTGATGTGCTAGAAGGGAGCTGGAGAAATGTAATGCTACCCAGGCCTCACTCCAAAACCCCGACCCTTCGAAACTCGAATCAGGTGGAAAAGAAAGCGAAGTAACAGCAGATGTCGAAACTGGCAATGAGGTAGATACAACCGGATATGAGTTACGAGAGATTCCGACCGGCGATGGCGGCAACAAAATCTACAAAGTTGTTTGTTTCACCCCAGACGATCCAGGCAACCCAAAGAATTTCCCTAAAGCACGGAAATGGGTTATTACTATGACACTTGGTTGGGTGTGCTTCGCTGTAGCATTTGGGTCTGCAGTTATTACGCCAGGTATTTTTGGTGTTGCTGAGAGATTCAATGTCTCCGAGGAAATAGCTCTATTGAGCATTACCCTTTTCGTGGTTGGCTTTGGCATTGGACGTAAGTGTCGCTAGTTTCATTACCATCTTATGCTTTCCATTTTCAGGTTCATACTAATGCTTGAATCAGCCCTCGTTTTCAGCCCTCTGTCAGAGCTTTACGGCCGGTGGATAATCTATGTGACGACGTTTGGAGTTGCGGTTGTTTTTACAGTTCCCTGCTCTGTCGCGCAGAACATACAGACTTTGCTAGTTTGTCGAGCTCTGGGTGGTATAGCTATTAGTGTCCCGGTAGCTAATGTATGTCTCCTTTCCACTTTATGTCTGAAAGGTATTCCGTCCGACGTATATCACGGAGTTAAGATCATCATCAGCCACGCTAAGGCCTCAAAAACATTCAAGATTTCATTCTCCTAAATATACCACTTACTGACTATAGATATACATAGATCGGTGGTAGCCTTGCAGATCTGTGGCGCGCAGAAGAACGTGGAGTCCCCATGGCCATTTTCAGTGCTGCTCCATTCCTAGGGCCTGTTATGGGTAGGCTCACTGCATCACACAAATTATCTTCGTGTTTATAACTCATCTTTCAATTAGGTCCTCTGATCGGCGGGTTTACTTTTGACGGTTTAGGTTGGCGTTGGCTGTATTATTTACAGACTATCCTTACAGGTTTCCTATACATTTGCATGCTTCTCTTCGTGCCTGAAACGTATGCGCCTGTTATTCTCTCGAGACGAGCTAGAGCGCTACGAAAGCGTACAGGTGATTCCAGTTATATTTCGGAACATGATCTCCATCACCGCACATTTAAAGAGATAGGGACGATATACCTAGCTCGACCTTTCAAACTGTTATTCACAGAACCCATCGTGACTCTCTTTTCACTCTATGCTGCAGTCTTGTATGGCTTGCTCTATATGATTTTCGTGGCGTACGTATGCTTCTCTTTTGGTCATACAGAACTATTAGAAACTTCAGAAAACATAGCACTAACGGAATAACTCAAGATATCCTGTTGTATTCGGTGAAGGCAAGGGGTTCTCGCCGGGAATAACGGGACTGATGTTTCTTCCTGTCACTGGAGGCGTATCAATTGGGGTTATATGCGCTCCGTTTGTCAACAGGCATTATTTGTCTTTACGAGCTAAACATACAGGTTTACCACCACCGGAACTAAGACTCATTCCGATGATTTTTAGTTGCTGGTTAATGCCAATAAGCATGTTCATCTTTGCTTGGACATCATATAAACGGCTTACCTGGGTTGGTCCTTGCCTTGCAGGATTTCCTCTTGGCTTAGGTTTTGTCTTCATCTACAACTCTTTCAACAACTACATAGTTGATTCCTACCAGCATACTGCTGCCTCAGCTCTGGCGGCAAAGACGCTAATTCGGTCTCTGTGGGGCGCCGGCACTGTTCTGTTCACAACTCAGATGTAAGTCTCTTATTTATCTCTCACAAACAGGTATTAAACTCTTCTTGATAGGTATCATAACTTAGGCTATCAATGGGCTTCATCCTTGCTTGCATTCATTGCACTGGCATGTTGTCTAATTCCTTTATTCTTTTACCGCTATGGGCCCGCGATTCGAAAGTACTCCAAGTATGCATACTCTGGTGAGCCTTAGCCGAGCTAAATGAAGATATGCCGACCCCAACTTTTGAGAGGCAACTTCTTATTTGAAAATCCTCAACAGGGTGGAATGGGATGGATGGAGCAGCCAGTATTAATACCTTCATTGCTGCTACATCTAAGAGGATATGTGCGCATGAGGCTCTAAGATCAAGTTGGTTGCCTCGGTGCTGGGCATTAACCAAGAGTCCTCAGTGTTCTAAATTCTCTTCTATCAAACTACATAAGACCAATTATTATAAGCTATTTCAATTTTCTGGAGAACTATGCATCATGTTGGTACCGTTATGCCCGTGTATTCCTTACAAATCCTCTCCTGCCTTAGTCTGCGATGTGCACACTTCATGAAGCTGCTGCTCAATAAAGCTGGGGTACCGTAGGCGGCTCTTATGCCGGGTGTCCCGCAATTGTGCAAGCTTGGCGCAGTAAGCGTAATGCTCTCATGACCATCTTGGAATCAAAGTCGTGCCGACCAGGACTAGCCAATTGATACCCGAAATAAGCTTAGGTTTGGTGCATAGATGAAATATACTCCACTAAAGCGGGTAGGATCTGGAAATTCTTTTCCGGGGCTTCGGCCTCCGGCACCTCCGAGAGTCCAAGTGACCGAGTAAGGGCACGTATAAACTCGGCACTAATTGGTCGCGGCCGCACCGCCTACAAATTAACTTTCTAAAACACGCCTGGTCATTATATTGACGTTAGAATCGACTCAGGCTTCGGATCTCGGGAATTTCTCTTTTCTCCAGTATCAGCCTCCTGGCTCCGTCGCCAATAAGCAGCCGGTAATGAAAATGGCGGAGGACCCAGCCTTAGCCATTCGAGCATGTCTCGCCTGTAGAGAGAAGAAAATTCGGTGCCTGATGAGCAGTGGACCGCCGTGGGTCTGTCGAAGGTAATTTGAGCGTGTCAAGACTACCAACAGGGAGTGACTGGGTGGCTTTTACTCCCTCGGCGCTCAGAGTAGCTGATGCTTCCCATATAGGTGTACTCTGAAGAAGCTCGACTGCGTTATTCCAGACCACCGGCCACGCCGAAGGAAAGGCAACGGTATAACTCTCATATGTGTTTATACGCTTCTGAGGGCCAAGTCTGGGCTAATATGTCTTGCAGCCTACGAACAACGGATCGAGCAGCTTGAGCGAAGCCTCAGCAGAGTTTTGTCCAAGCTAGAAGAGGCAGCTCCGAGCGCTTCAGCCACAACTGTCAATGATTCAACCACGCAGCACTCAGCCACGCCTTTGGGTGCTTCATCAAATGTGGACGTCATCAACGATAATCTTATCACCATTCAAGAAGCCCAGGAATTGCTTAGAGTATATACAGAACAGCTAGCTCCTAACTTTCCATACGTCGTCATTCCTGCGTCAATATCATTTGCCGACCTCCGGTTTCGAAGCCCGATGCTTTTGCTGCCGATTTTAGTTACGGCTTCTTGGAGAAATGGGAGGCAACAAGACATGTTGAATGAGGTATACCTCAAGGAGCTTAGTTCAAGAGTGATCATAGAAGGCCGCAAGGATCTAGAACTGCTTCAAGGATTGTTGGTATACCTTGCATGGTAGGTCCACTTGGCTTCAGAGATGACAAGCCACATACTTAAATGTCCTTATTGACACATGCGCTCCACCAGGGGACATTTGCATTTCACTCCGAAAATACAAGTTTACCGTCTCGCTTCTCTTGCCGCCACTCTTGCGACTGACATGGGGATTACAAAGCCACCCAGAAGGGGTGCACACCAAAGAATGAACGTGGAAACTGGTTCGATCACTCCCACCGGACTAGTTGCAGAGAGCGAAGAATTTTGGAATTGCGAGGCTCAACGTGCGTATGTTGGCTGCTATCATCTGTCAATATGGTATGTACTTTGCCGGCGGGTCAGGTCTATGCTAATAAACATATGCAGGTATTCAGTCCTTACGCGAAAGGTTAGTCCCTTGGGTTACAGCGATTATTTGCACGCTTGTGCACGATCACTTGAGTCAAAAAAGGCGGTTCCTACTGACACCTATATCCTGCACCGGCTTGACCTTACCCGTGAAGTTGAGAGGGTCTATTCGCTCTTCAACTATTCAGAGGCTGACCAGCCTCAAAGCATGAGTGATGCACAATTACAAGTCTATCTCAATGCATGCTTGTCGAAGATCAATGAATGGCAGGGGAGCAGCCCTTCTATAGTGGCTAGAGATCGTAAGCTGCCTTATCGCTAAGTCCCACCATCAGTCTCTCCCGCTCATCACAGTATAGCAAGCCAGCAGTTAATTGTTCTGATATTCGGGGCCCTGGTACGTGAAATTGGATTACATAGTGGCTCGGGAACTGGGAACCTGTCAATCCCACGGATCAGGATCCTCCTTGAAGGCCTCACGAGTGCAAGAAACTACCTTGACACGTTTGTAACGATACCGGAAGAGAATTTGGCTTGCTTAACTGCCACGCACTGGGCCTTCCTAAATTATTGTATTTTGTTCGTCGCAAACGTTTCGCTAGCATCGCAGGGTCCTGTCTGGAACCTTGGAGCAGCGCGGTCAATCATCAAACTAGAAGTGTATCTGGACATCGTTTCAGCTATTGTCAAAAAGCTATCTTCATCCGTAAATCCACCAGGAGGTCCAAGTAACTGGTACGAATCTCTGCTAAGAAGGTGGGAAGCAATCAAAGGTGCTTACATGATGGCGTACCAAAGGAGCAGATTGGAAGTGGCTAGTTCAGCATCTGCAGCACAATCAGAGATACCACCAGACATAGAGGCCATTAATATCCCAATTCAGGGAAACCAAACCTGGCAATGTGATACTAATCTTCACAGCAGCGATGGAATATTCCAATCCGTAGCGGATTTTGAGTTGCTTGATTTTCCATGCGATTTCGGTCCCTGGGTAAGTCCACAAGAAGGCCCCCAAATAAATGGGCCTCGAATGTTTTAGGAGGCAGAATAATGAGCGAGTACCATATGAAACAAATTGTACTAAAATTTATATAGTGATCATGATTCATCAATAAAAACTAGCAAGATAATGGGGTCACCATTGCCAACTGTAGACCAAGTCTTAGGAACAGCAAGGTCAGAATAGACCACGAACAACTCGTATGCCAGCAAGTAACTGGCTATGAGGGGTATATATGTGTCCCCGTTCAAACATGATCTATTCAAGTTCCGCGCGGAGAGAATATAACCTAAGTCGAATGTGCAGGGAGCCGTGAAATTCGTGACATACTAGATTGTGCGGGTTAAAATCTTTAGAGACATGAAATGTTAACCGGAAACATATAAGTGCCGTAAGTGTATTACTCTTGGATGAACACTATATTTGTGTTCATGCATAGCTATTCAGAACTTTCCGCCTGTAGTAGATAACTCCGCAAGGTTATGTACGGAAGCCTGCGTATTCAGTACATTTAAGTTGCACAAATATTGCAGACAAGCGTGCAATTGCCGTTCATCAGATACCCGGATCTTTTCATCTACCAACAAGTAGTCAACCCCTTCCTTAAAGCAAATTGCGAGTGGAGCCTCAGCGCCAAGAAGATCGGTAAGCCTTGACCATGACGGAGATTGCGTCATAGGATTCAGAATATCGCTGATGCACACTATATCCTGTCTATTGGGACTATTGGCACGAACGAAATGAAACACCATAGTTGATGCTTTTCGCATGTCCAACTGACGTGGTGGAGTCGTCTTCACTGGACCTTGCAAAACATCTTCGCCGGTACTGCGGGAACCGAGATTTACTGGCTGCACTGTTTCGACTCTAGTTGACTGTGAATCAGACAGCTCTGCCTGTGTCTCTGCAAGGTTTTCAGTTTGCCTAGTTTCTCTTCCGACTTGATTAGTCTGCGCCGAAAGCATCTGGTCTGGTCTTCCTGTGACATTATACTGGCCTAGTCTGCTTCCTGTCAGTCCCCCAAGCGAATGGCCGACAGTTGAGTCCGCATTTACTGGCCTGCGTTCACCAAGGCGTCTTAGCAAGTGCTGTTTAGCTTCCATTTGTAAATACTCCATCAGATGCCTAGTTATAATCTTATACTCCTGGTAGCTTGTGACTGTTGGGGGAGGTCTCCAGGTTGGGTATATCTTTTGATGACAAGATGCGACTTGAAAACTCTCTGGATGGAGTTCAAGAAAATTCTGGCACAGATAGCAGGACTTTTTGCTTGCCCCAATATAGCGAAATGTAGGTGTGCAATCCGGATTGTCATCGTAAAAGCTGAGGAGCTGCATCTCGGCGTGAACGACCAGGTCTAATCTGCAGCTATTCCGAAATGACGAATCTAAGTTTTGCTCTTCTACCTCCCAACAGCTTGCTAGCCTAGGTTTGAAGCGATCTCCATTGATCCTAGTTAAAAGAGGTGTCAAGCTTGTCTCTTCTGAAGGGCGATGGGGCAATTTAGGAGGAGCATCCACCGCTAAAATTTGCATTGGCTCAAATAATTCAGGTTGCTCCACAGCTAGCTGTACCAAAGAGCGAGCGGCTATGCTGTAGCGTCCAAGTTTCAGGATTCTCATAGCCCAACCAGGTAATATCTTGTTATTTGTTGGAAAGGCAACATTCATAAGGTCAGGATAATATGATCTTCCTGACTCTGCCCAAGTAATGATCCTGCATAGTGCATCCTCAGCTGGCTCATCAGCCAATATGGTTCGGATGGAAAAGATCTGTTGATACCAATTCAGAAATTCTTCAGCCGTATGACTGTGAGACTTTGACTCAAAAATGCGGGATTCTATGGACGAAGCCGGCTCTGCAAGGCCTCCGGGACCGGCGCTGCGGACCACATTATCAACATAGTGGTTAATTTTAAGCCTGTCTAGTTCAACTATTTTCCGCAGTACCTCAGTTCTCAGGGATAGCAAATTGCCCGCTAGATCACATTAGCATGATCCTATCTGCCAAATATCCGGATAGCATGTCATCACCTGCAACAGAGTTCAACATTCTGATAATATTTTGAAGCCCCAATAAAGTTTCAGTTGAAACACCTGCATTACTAGCTACCCGTAGTACCGTTCCTCCCGAATCGCTCTCCTCCAAACAAGCAGCAGATACACTGTCATTATCTTTCACTGTAGAGCAGAGAAGGGCGATGGAATCAAGGAATTTTCTCTTGAGGAGACGGTCTCTTGGTTCCTGGACTTCATCTTGATCAAGGCTGTATATAACCCTTGGATCTCCCCGTGCAGGATCAAGTTTGTAAAGGAGAACTGAGGTCTGGACGAAGTTGTCCAACTGGTTTCCAGTTATTTCAATGGCAGTCATTTTAACGAGGTGAATATTTGCATTTTGAGAAAGCAATGGCAAAGCAAGTGCCAGATTTTTATAGAGAGATCAAGGTCGAGCTTGCGGTGGGGTAGGTACGCCTGGTGACACCACTGCGATTGAGGCCTCCCGGCCGTGAGCGAAACATATCTCAAGAACCGTTAGTTGCAGGAGCAGCTGCTTCGCTGGCTAAATGCTTGCAAGTAGTTGTCCAATGCATGCTGCGCTGGGAAAAACCATGTTGGACTGAGGCTTCAGAGGGGGCTGAGAAGATGCAGTTGCGCTTGATACGATTCTGAATATGATTTGCTGCTCGACTAGAAAGTTTGGGAAGTTAATTACACGCAGCTATGCTTTGTACCCTCACCGAACGAAAGCTAACTAACGCGGTGACCAATAATTTCAAGCCCCGTAGCCAAGCCGAAACGAGGCTACAGCTACGACATTAGTATCAATTTCACTGTAGTTCCAACCACAGTATCTTTTGAATTGCAATATAGTATCGGAGTTTTGTACATATATTCTATGTCTTTTTATTCTTAAGTACGTTAATATTAGGACAAAATGCCCGCTGCAATAAACCTGCCCTCTGAAGAAAAGTTACTTATGTATACCATTAGAGCAGTGTACTGGATATTCTTAATGTACATTTCCTGCGGCCTACATCGACGCATGCTGTATAAGGTGTTCTCACTTTGAAGTAGCATGCTTCCAATGATGTCTTAATCTCTTTGCCGATATTGGCTGCATCCAGGTAAAAAGCACATAGGGACATGCCGCGCATATTCTATCGTCAGAAGATAGTTGGACTTGACTGTCAAGGTGCACCCGTGAGTGTCAAAAGTCTCAAGGTTTGCAGTATTTTGATTCCTTCCAGATGATTGTCATCTAAGATTGGCCAGTAAATATTTTGTGGATTTTCGAGTTACAGATTTCGTCATCAGAAATTTTCGTTTGCGAACCTGGGCAGCCTGATTCCCCAATTGAGATAGGAAATTTGGGAGTCCTTTGTGCAAATGGTGAGATGCAATTTTCAGTCATCTATATAGTTGCTACTCGAAGAATAGACAGGTTAATATAATCACTATTTAAAGTGTATTTGTGATTGCGAACTACAAACTTAATTGGCGTAAATTCCATTTCCACAGGTCTTGGAGACAAAATCCTCCTTCCCCACTTGCCTGCTTTCGCTCATTCATCCGGGGTTCGTTCTTTCACCATAACTGAGTCATTATGAAAGTCGACAACTTTGTTCTTGAATTGCCTTGCAGAGAGATCCTGGGTGAAGAGGATATCCAGCTCCTCGTATGTCCTTCCTTTGGTCTCTGGCAGACGGAAATACGCCCACACCAGGCAAAGTGTTGACAGGCCACCACTCAAGAAACCAACTTTACCTTTCCAGTTACCTTTAGTTGTACCCAAGATGTATGGACTGACGACAGAACCGATGATATTCGAGACGTTATATAGATTGCGCGCTAAACCAATGGTCTTGGATCGCAGCCTGGTTGACGAAGATTCTGCAACCACAATATATGCAAGAGGACCAATGGAGAATTCATAAATGGCATACCAAAGAAGGTATATGACAGATTGAGCATACCCCATCGTCGTACCTTGCTTACCAAGGGCCAGGAATCCTATAATAAAGAGCATTGTGGTCATGCCTACAAGCCCGCAAATGAAAAGAGGCCGGCGACCGAATCTGTTTGTTACAAAAACGGAGCATAACGTGCAGATAAAATGTAAGCCACCCACTCCGACATTCATCTTGTAAGCACTGGCAGCTGGGAGGCCTGCCTGCTCAAAAAAATAGGTAGAATATGCTTGAATGACGAACCCAGCCCAGACCTGCGAGGCCCAAGCAAAACAAGAAATCTCCGTACGCCATAAATTGCTGCCTCGGAAACAATCAATATACCTCGCTCCTTTAGTAAGTTCTATCTCAAGATTGTTCGTCTCAATCATTAAAGCGACTGCTTTCTTCGCGTTGTGGCTCTCAGCGGCAGAAGAGAGCCTGACGACCGATTTTTCAGCTTCTTCGAGACGGCCTTTGCGGACGAGCCACCAAGGGGATTCTGTAAGCCACGATTAGCGTTTATAGCCTTCCATTAAAGTGTACGATGATCCACTTACCCGGCGCAAAAATTGCGATGGGCAGAATGATTGCTGGCCAGGTCCATTGAACAGCAAATGGGATACGGTAAGCCCACTGGCCTTGTTTTTGATTTAGGCCATCCAGGACACCCCAAGCTACGAACTGGCCAATTCCCCAGCAAAGGACGACAACAGTCTCCAATGAGGCTCTCAAGACAACGGGGCAGACTTCCGAAGCATATGCAGGGGCTAGAGTTGTAAAAACACCCCACGCGACGCCACAGAGTAGCTGGCCGACAAAGAGAACCTCTATGCTAGGGGCAAAGAATGGAATAAATATCAGGCCGATCAAGATAACCAAGGTTGCTAGAAGTGTCTTTTTGTGTCCAAATCGTTCTGTGGCCACGGAGTTGATAAAGATACCGACAATGTTACCTAGGCTGCTGGCGAAGCCAAGGGCACTCTGCCACCCAGCGTTGAGCTGATATTTGCCAGTGTTACCAATTTCAAAACCGTATCGCTTCTGGAAGGCAGGGTAGCCAAAGAAAGATCCCATCAACGCCTGGTCATAACCATCCATAATTATACAGAGAGAGACTATTGCAGCCCAGAAGCAGCATTTCGGATATCGCCTAAGTCCCTCAATGATAGTCATGTTGTGTTCGTTTGCAGTGGCTTCTCGAGCATCCTCAGTAAGATTGTTCCATTCCCGAACCTTCTCGTCATAGGTTGTAGTCCGCTCGACATGGACACTCTCCCCGCCGGGCTTCTGATGGTGTAGGATGCTATCGCTGGCCATGTTGAAGAATGTGCTGATACTGATGGGCTTTCAGGAAGCTTGAAGTCGTGGAACACGAAGACCATAAATGAAACAATCCCCTCACAGACTGGACCTAAAAGGATCTTCTTGTGAGGCCAACTGCATTAAGTAGATGAGATCTGTGAGGATGTCCTCGCAGGTGGAACTACATGTTCAAGTAAGCGCCAGGAGGCGACAGTAGAAACTCAACGGTGGCGTCGAGGAGAAATCGTCGGCGGCTCAAGTGGCTCACTGTGGACGGCGCTGGCACTAGGATAACAGCGGGGGTACGGGAAACGGAAAAGCTGAAATTTCTCCTATTGCTGGAATTGCATCACTGGCGTGACACGTACCTGGAAACAATACACAGTATCTTGTAATTTATTCGCAATTAGAGGTGGTCTTTGCACCTGTTATTCGAGGGTCCGGGGAAGTAAAGTGTTTCCTTGCCACGGTTCCAGAGGATTTCACCTACATCGTCAGCTTTTCGATGTTCTCAGCTCTAGCACACCGCTGTCGAATGCTGGCAATCTGTGGTGATCTCCTGACTGAAGAGCGAGATATGAGGTCGTGGGACCATAAGATTGGATTACTCTATTTCTGATTACTGGAAATGCTAGTTTAATGGTATTACAGAGTACGCATCGGGATGCATACAATACATGTTGATGCACAATAATCACTCCCCAATACCCCGCAACACTTGATGCGGGGAAGGAAGGGCTAGTGGACTGGGTTGGGCAAATGCAGCAGAAGTGGCACATTCTCATCCCGGGGAAATAAGAACCGAAACTGGTAGATAATCTAAATGAAGCTCCAGGAGTGTCAAACTGTTCGCGCTGTTGCGAGCTCCGAAGTTATCATTCTCCGTTATCCGTCGTCTCATTAAAGAAGTTTCCGATATCCGGCAAATTGTCCAAGCTTTCCGTGCCAAGACCCAATAATTCCACTGCAGTATTGCGGATCTCGCGTTGAGTGGATCAATCTCGGCTTCCGCCGCGGCTGATCTATCTGCTTCCGCGGGGTTATGCTTCTCGAAGTCATTGCCCAAAGCTACATGTCCCTACTAGCAAAAACATTCTACCTTGACGATCTACAAACAGTTTAGTCGGATTTCAAAGATTGAGCCATTTCTGATGGAGTTTACTGTCTTCAGCCACTAGTATAAAGAATAGTTAGTGCATATTGCATATTTTAAGATGAGATAGTTTGTCTATCACACACTCGGCAAGGCATTGTCTCCTTTATGCTAAAACCACCGCGACGTATTTGATGTGAGAGCAACCGTTTATTGAATATCGGTCAGTGTTGGTACAACTTTGACAAATCTCAAAAGTCCCACATTGCCAGTTAATCCTCCCAGATTGAAACGTAATCATTTAGAGAAAAAAGAATTATCTTTGCCTTCTCCGCTCGGACACGCCACTCGTAGATGGTGGTATGCTCATTATAACTATCTAAGATACGGGTCTTTTGGTAACTACACGGATCACTTGATATGCGTCGATGCTGAGGGTAATGGAGGTTCCATTCGCTGTGTAGGAGATGGAAGAATCCTTGACCCAGCGAGAACCATCATAGAAGCCGGCCTCTACAGAGGTGAGGCCGTAATCCGTGATCCCAGACAATTCATATGTTGCGTTCCCAGTGCTAAGTAGAGCAGCCTCCTTACTACTTCTGATATCCAAGATACCAACGATCGGATAATTAGACGGCTTGTATATGATATCTATACTGCCGAACGATGATGAGATGCTGGTCTCATTCCAGAATATGTTGAGAAAATCCAGTTCTGTTCCATTTGCAGCTCTTGGGGCCTTGCTTGCTAAATCTTGGGAGATCTTCAGAAGCAATTTGTTCGTATTGATCACATCTTGGACATACGAGCCACGAGCGACAGGACTATAATCCCCTGCACTCGAATTTTTGGGCACGTAGAGTCCGTCGTTGTCCGAGCTCATATAGTCATAAACGTTGTAGTAAGCGCCCCCAGCCAATGTAGCTAGTAATAGACCTTGAGCGTCAGAGTATAAGCCCCCATTTTCCATGACCATTGGTAGGTTTTTGCCTCTGGCATACAACTTATTATCCCAGCTAACGGTGTGGCCATATTCATATGCTGGAGTAAAGTCCTGGCTGTAAGGGTCAAGTCCGATAAAATCAACGCTGGTACCTAAGATTGGCCTCAATTCTTCATTATATGAAGAGTGAGCCGCATCGACGCCGTTGAAATCATTCGATCTTGTCCAGACTGGATAATTGGACTCCTTGACACCATTGGCAAGATTTATGCAGTACTCCCACATGGTTCTGTCGATGAAGTCTTGCACTGAAGAAAAGTTGCTAAGCGCCGCCCACGTCTTTGGATTGTGCCACGCAGTAAATGACGACCCATGGAATTTCTGGATAGCTGGCTCATTGGCAACATCAACGCCAACAACAGTGGCCTTGTTTCCGTGCTCTTTATTGTATATGGCGATGTGATTCATCATTTCTTTGACGGCACGCTTCTCTTGCGCTCTCATAGTAAAGTCATTTTTATCTAGGAAATACCAATAAACCCCGTAAGCCGGATCTGTGTTCTTTGAGAAAACGGGGGTGTGCGAGCCGTCGGCATTAACTTTTTCATTTTTAGTATTCAGAAATGCGAAATACGGAACTCGGCTGTCCATTGTGACTCCAGTAGAATCAGAGCCAAACCAGATAATCTCCAATTTAATATCCGCAGCCTGAGCCCATCCAATCAAGGTATCGACATAATTCCAATCAAAATGATTCTGATCCGATAAGACAAGTTGAGGAGGATGCACTCCCCTCGCACCGCTCACAGATGTTCCAACAGCTACACCAGTGTCATTTGTTGAGGCTTGAAGGATGAAACTTGCAACTTTGCCACGGCAGTGATTCCTAACGAAATCAGAGACATCAAAATCGTAGAACGCCTGGCCTGATATGAGGTCCCAGGAAGGGCTGCTTGAAGTAAGGAAATAATCCTTATTCTCCGTTCCCGCCATATTGACGCCGTCATGATTTGGAGCGTATTTCCATGTGATAGAAGAAGCTGACCAGGAATTGTCAGTGATTCCGTAGAGGTTAGCTGGAAACGCGGTAGAATTGATAACGGGCGAATCGACATAGAAGCGTACTTTTGCTGCATCTATAGTACCAGTATAACTTGAAAAGTCAAATTTGACATAGGTGAGTTCGTCGTTATTCTCAGACTCATAATCATACCCAATGAGATGTGAGGTACTGGACACAAAGTTGCTATTTTCATAGCTCCCACCACGAATATATGTCGATTGGCTTGCGTTGAAAAGGGTATCAGGCTGGACATTGGACCAGAAAACCTGAGTATTTACGACCGAAAACCCATCATCGGCCACCTGCTGGTACAATGGTTTGATTGCAGACTCAGTATATCCCCAGACATCACGAAGTTTGTCAGCACGAAGTTGAATTCCATTATAGAAGAATGGTTGATCGTGGACCTTAAGGACAAAACGGTCATAGTTGTCCAAGGTAGTGTCGACGAAACTTATAGGGGTTACGGTTGGCGTGGAGGGTTTGAGGTTAGGATCGATGGCTGGATACGTCGCTGCATTGGCATGCGGCACCACAATAGCTAGACACGCAGCTATAGTAACTATCTGGGGAAACAAGTCGGTCTTGCGAAGTAGCCGCTTCCCGTGGCTACTTTTGTCGTTATGTTTAAGTTTCATCCTGCTTCTCGGGGTCGATAGACGAGGCAGTGAATTCTTGCAGTCGTCCTAACAGAAAAGGTTTGTCTAGTCAAGCATAGACACGTCTTATGTAGGCATAATATCCCAAGGAGGTAACTGTAGTCACAGCTATTCTGGAAGTCGTTTTGTTCAGTAACGGGGATATCAAAATAATTTATGTTCGTGGAAGTCTGTTGGTGTCTCCCATCAACCTTAGTTTCGGACCTTTCTAATTGGAGGTTCTCATACAAAACACTCTATGGACCTTCATGACGTCTTCAACTCCGCGGCAGACACTAATCGCTTTGTTCGGAAAGCCTGTCAATACAGTAATTAGCGTCGTATTGCCGGTAATATGAATGTGGAAAGCGGAAAAATAACCGTCCACGACTCATAGTACCTGCTTAAATTGGTGCTAAGGATTTTCACCCGTGGGCTGCGTGCTTTCCGATGGGTTGAGTTTACTAGGTACAAGACGCTATGCTGATGGTGCTCACTACTCAGTGATGATCCGACCTCCCGTGTACCTTGGTCCACGCCATATCGCCTCGACCGGTGGAAATGGAGTCACTTATGCAAATGCATAATTTCACAAAAGTCCAGCTATTTTATTGGTCAATAGTCTAAAAAATGTCGGCACTAAGCTAAACGAACCAATTAATTATGCGGTTTCAGTGAAATTAATCTTTTGCATAAGTGACTCCATTTCCACCGGTTGAGGGGATAGCCTTCCATATTCCTCGGTTTTGAGCTAGTGGCTTCTTAAACTTGGGAGTATAGCTGGAACTATATTTCGGCCGCTTTCGCTTCTTAATAGGTAAATCGATGATTGTTTACCATCGGCGATTTGATGCTGATCAATAATTGGTGGATTGAGAGATCGAGCCGTATTGATCAGTAAATAGTGCGTGCAAAGCTATCCGAGGCAGTCTCCCTTGCTAGCTCGAAACCGAGTAATTTAAGAGACTACGTTGTATCCCGCGTAGCATCTCCGTTCCCCACAGCTCAGCTAGTCGGATCCGCATTTGAGGTACGGCACGGAAATCTGGGGATGCTGCATGACCTCTGCGGTATCGTCGTTCAAAGCCCGCGAGTCGCCGCAGCTGACAGCGCTGAGAAGGGATGCCGTGCACAGGATCGACGCTCACCCGACCAGTCATCCGATAGTGGTGGGATGGCGAGTTTTCCCAAAAATCTTAGGGTCCAACTCTCTGCTGTCTTGATGACCACACATACGCATCTAAGCCCAATCCGTGTCACGTCAATCTGTGAATAGAAAGTCAGAAGCTCTCCACCAGTTGCTTGCACTGAGATCTTCAGCATGGCAGGTATCGACATTCATCTAATAACTACCTTGGGTACAGATGGTACCGGGAGGCTAAACACTGCAAGCATGTCGCGACCCCAGCAGTTACAGTCTGCTAATGAGATGAGACTGAACATCATAATGTTGTGAGATGTTAATTACGAGATTGGTGACTGAACCGGATTTATGAGATGTTTGAGCTTGCATATAGCTCAGAATTCTACGCATTTACTGTACAAAACATACTATTCTTAAAGTCCTGTGTAAATTGTGAACGACTTGAGTAAATCTGGGCATTCTTAGGTAGCTAAGATTCCAGTGGTGCTAAATCAAACCCGTTTACTGACCGCTGGGCCGAGATAACTGTTATGAATACCGCCGAGATCCACTACAACCTTCTCTAACGTCAGTTCCTTTGCCAACGGTCTAAATCGCAGTTTGTGGCGGCCAGCTGATACACCAGAAAACGAGTGGTTTTTCCGCCAAACACCATCCATTACAGCTGTAGACCAGCCCAGTGGTAGCCCTCCTGGAGAGCCTATATGGGCTGTCAAGGGAACTGTTGCTTGAACCTCGTCATCAAGGGCTATATCGTACTCCAAATTAGTTTCTGGATCGGTTTCGAGGCCCATGGTAAAGTATAACTGTATGGAGAGCAGAGGTCGACAAGACTGAATGAAGACGTCATATTCAAGAAACGGAATACCATCCAATGAGGCCAATTCAGAGCGCAAACACACTGCTCCAGCTGAAGTTCGTCCAAGATACGGATGATGTTCATAGAAATCCATTTGCTTCGAAGTCAGTGCTAGAGCTGCAGCTTCAATCGAAATGCACCCATTTGCTTCGACCCATCCGCGGAAATCCCCAGGAACCCGTTGATTCACAACAGGGACATGCACCTGTTCGTAGTCTCCTGTAGAAGATGTAATATGAACTAAAATCTCTTCATTGAATCCTTTCGGCACGTATTCCCAATCTATGGTGATCTCCACATGGTCATCAGTTTCACTGTGTGGGCCTACCTCTCCTGACACTGCACTTAAATGGGCCCACTTTTCGTTTATAGCCGCCGTCCATTGCAGAGTCTTGCTTCCCCGAGAGAAAAGTTCAAACCACCGGCTTGCTGGGCCATAGGGAGACATCTCTGGCAAGGTTAGACCGGACACGAGATCATTTTTCGAAGGTTGCATTCGATCTGTCTCCTCATTGATCAAGCCTGGTCGAACGCCGGGGTGTCCTTCAACCGCGACTCCCAACTGACCCACGATTGGATTTGAATCCTGCTGATGGTGAACGTAGCAAAGACCAGTTATAAGGTCCCGTGATGGATCATGCCATGTCTCAGTCGAGTAACCGTAATGAGGCTGACGCATAATATGATTCCACTTAGTGCCCGTCCATTGGTTACAGTGATATTCTTTGGATAGTGAAAAGTCTTCATCGAATAAACTCAAAACACGCCGTGCAAAGGTATTGGTACTGTTCCTGCGCTGCTGTCCAAAGAGTTGATTTTTGGCTTGTGAAATTCGTAGCTCCACATAGATGCGAGATGCTTTGATGGGGTGAAGGATTAGTTGAAAGACGCATCCTTTATATGTATCGGGAGCCTCGCGCAACACTGACAACGCCTGTTGCTCAAGGTCTTTATAAGATGCAAGAATTGTGTCTGCCTCTCGATAATTAATAATTGAGAATGTGTCAGCCTCGATATGTTCGTGCTTCCGCAAGGCAAGGAGGCGGTCGTGCCGAAGAAGCAGGGCAGAGATCTTATGTGCTTGATCAGGACAGAACTGGCATATTGACCATTGGTGAAGAAATTGTGGGATAGCGTCTGGTGATGTTCGATCTATATCCCATGCCAGATGCATGGCAAACGTGAATGATAATTCCACAGGTTTGATATCTCCCACGTTAATCACCCAGATTGTGTCTGCGCCGCGGTTATATGCTGTCCGAAGTTGCTGGTAAATCTTCCCCTGGGACATTATTAGGTGACGATGAATATCAAGGGAGATCACAGTACATACGAGAGTATTGGTGTTAATCCACTTGTAGCCTCGAGGATAGCCTACGTATTCTAAATGATAGTATAACTTTGTGTTGTATCAGTGATAAGATCCCCGGAAGATGTAGTTTAAGATATAGACTTACCCCAGCACCTCCAGCTCGCTTTCTCTCTGTGCTAGTAGGAAGTCGTCGGATATTCCCAAAGTTATCATCGGTGAACATGAGTGTAACATCGTCAGGAATGCTTAATCCGTTTTCATAATATTCAAGCACTTCCTTATAAAGAGCCATCAGTTCTGACAGAAGCTTGATATCAGTATCTTCAACCGATGGTAGCGTGTAGTTCGTCGATTCCACTTACGTCTCTCTCCAGTCTCCTCTCCATAGGTATTTCTGATGACATCTCGCTGAGTAGCCAGGATATCCTTCAGCGTCTCCTTCGCATCATCTGCCTTGATACTTTGATCGCCCTCTCCACGCATTCCCAGTGTTAGAAAAGATTCAAAGGGTTTCGCCCTTTCTACACCCTCTTCGAAAAATTTTACAATATTCGCTTTGTTTTCTGCCCAGGCCCATTCACCATCMCCCCTTMCCCGCCACTCTGTGGTGGATCGTTGCATGGGTTCGTGGTGTGAAGTAGACACAACGATCCCGTACCTGTCAGCCATTTCTTGATTGCGGGAGTCATCGGCAAAAAAGCTACTTCCAGGAAAAGGATCACCAGACCACATTGCAGGCCACAGGAAATTTGCCTGTTGCGTTCTGTCAGTCCACTCATCGTCCAGGAGTGCAATGGATGTAAATCATCTGTTCTTACCTTCAATCGCAGAAGTAACTCAAAAACTACTTTGTAGAAATCGAAATTGAATTTTGGACCAATCTTCTCATGTACCCAGCTAGATAACGAAGGGGCTTCGTCGTTGATGAATATTCCACGGTATTTGACACTTGGTTCCCCTTGATATGTTGCAGTGGGCAATGCATAGATATGATCGTGCTGTTTAACAGGCACGTCAGCCCACCAATGCCATCTGATTAATCCCGCATTAGCATTTTAGAAATTCCAAACATAAATCAAAATTAAAACGCACGGTGAGACACCAATCTGTTCGCAGAGGGAATAGATACCAAATATGGCCCCTCTCTTGTCACTGCCTGCAATAACAAGACAATTACTTGCCCATGGAACTGCTAGAACCTGCGTCATGAAGGACTCCCACTTGCCTTCGATCTTTGTGATATCTAAGGCACCACTTTCAACCAGCTTTCGAATGTATCTCGATTTCTTTACACTTCCAACCAGCACCAATGAGTCCATCATCCCATTTCTTTCGTCGATTTCAGCTCGGAGGTAAGATTCGCGTCCAGAGACTCTACGCAGGTCAATAATCAGGTTCCCTGCTGCGATATGGATGCCTTCAAAATCATCCTCATCGATGAGAACGTGTACACCTTGTAAATTGAAACCATTTTCGACAGGCTCAAAGCTCACTATCGGTGTATCAAACATGCTGAATGTAGTCTGTGCTTAAGTTGAAAAATCGTCCGGAGCGTCGCTCTGGAAGGAGCAAACGAGTGCCACTTAAAATGCAGACCGAATACAAGTTGAATAGCGGCTTTAGTCGTTTAGAGGGTTATATGCAGAGCGTGCCTTGCGATATGTAACTGCTCGAACTTATGTCCTTTACAGTCCCCGAGGTTCCTAATGGGCGTCGAATGTCTGTAGAAATAATTATCTACTGGTAAAATGTGCGATTCTGACTTGATGTTATGCCGAGTCGAAGTGTGCTTCATGTATTAGTTGTAATCTATTATGTCAGACTTTCTTTTCCCTTTCCTATTTCGCCTTCTATTGCCTCTTGCTTTCTAATCCTTTCTTTTAAAGACAGAGAATAAAACGAGTTTCCTGGATAGCAAAATAAGTCAAGTCCAGAATTTAAGAGTCAGAGTTAGTTAGCTTGCTATAAGTTGATAAAGAAACAGGAACGCATAATTCATCTGTCTTCGTGAGTGATTGACCCCCCCATGTCAGACATGGAGTTATTTCGGTGCAGATCAGGGGTATCTGTACGGAACCCCACCCTGTATCGGATAGCGGAGATGGCATTTCTGACTTCCGTCTACCCGATGACGGATAAGAAAAGCACACCGGTGGTGGCATAACAAGGAATATACTGAGGAATTTCAACGACACGACGGCGCAGAATTCTTTGGGGAATCCTGGTTGACTTTGAGGTGGCTAATCTTGCTTCAGTCTGAATCAAAAAAAGAACTGGTATCCGAGTGCTTCAGTTCTTCCGTTAAAATTTATATTCTCTCAGCGGCGCCAATATCACCACTAATAGAACGAGAAAGGTAGCGAACGCCATCAGATAAGTAACTTTCGAATACACTGCACCGTCAACTAACTAGAACATCCTTGTAAATGGAGTTCCCCTACAACGATCCATCGAACTCAGACAGCTGAGAGGACATAGGGTTATGTCCTATTCACTGCGTTGTGCCTCCTACCACGTTCTTTTTTGAGCGTCCTCAATTCTCCTCTCGGCTCTGTCGCTACTTAAGCTTATAATGTCTCCGTTTCTAAAGCAAGGGAAATGATGAGACCATTTTGAAGCGGTTATGGAGCCACGAGAGTATATGCGCTAAGATGAGTAACTGCGCTGAATCCCACTATTGTCGAGTGAATAATGATCAGCTTACTCTGGACCCTCATAATCATACAGTTTTTCTAACACCATACCAAGGCCTCAATTGCGATCGTGAGCTCATTGGCGTCTACCACTTGGGCATGCACAACTTCGCATCTGGATAATCTAACAAAAAGAGCTGAGCGGCTGGGCGCAATACTTTTCAAAATTATTCAGGAAGCTGTCCCAAAATCACGAATCTTCAACTAAGGTTGCCAATCAGGGTATAAGTACGCGCTCAGATTTCCCGTGCTTGCCGAAACACCATTTACGCTAGGCTGGAAGCTCATAAAGCTACCATATATGTCAGGGCAAGCGATTGGTGCGTAGAGAATACTGTTGATGTTCTCAATTGACATGGTCTCGGTGTCCTCTGCCGTCAGGTTGATTGGCGGTGGGGTTGACTCGCCATGGGTCCGTTTAAGTGCCTCTAGCCGTAGCTCTTCAAGCACCAGCCAGTATCGAGTTAATAGTGAGCCGCCCCCTGTTATTCTAGAGAGCTGCTCCTGGTATCGAATCGCAGCATCCAAGTATGTCTGAGCTATATCTACAGCTGTCGTACCCAATAAGATCGTATATACGTACAGTACTACGGCAGCTGAGAAACCATAATAACAAGTGCCCTACAGTTACCTCGTTCAGCAACGAGATATATTGTTCAGTGTAAGACAGCAGCACTTACCCAAAACGAACGAAACATGAGTCCAGATTGAAACATCTCCTCCACTTTTTCAATAATGTGCAGTGCTGCGGCTAGGCATTCACTGACGCTACTCTCTATTTGTGCGCTATTCGTGTCGTCATTTCTGCCATGCTGTACCAGCGCGATCCTACGTAGCAAAAGAGGGCGATGCATAATAATGAGAGTGTGCCAATATGAGAGGCTGAGAACATCTCGTTGGCGCTGGAATATGGGGATCAAAGGGATGGCTTCCTGGTTGTCTCCCATAAGAAAACGTGGGACGGTATCACGCCAGTCTTTGAGCATTTGCGAGTATTTTGTGGCTAATGAACAATGTGTAGATGTAGGAGCTGGACGTATGGAGTAGAGATCTCTTAAGACCATGCTTATGATACCATGAAGTCTGTCTATTCTTAGCTTAGGAGATGTGGGCGTCTCTAGAACAACTAACTTGTAGTATGCTATTGGAGCCAGCATGATAGAGTAACTGTGCGCATTTTGTGGAGTTATCTGGTGTTGTGATAGCAGATTCTGGTCATCAGCACCGCACGGTAGCTCCTGATCGATGTCATCATCGTGGAATATCTTCGGTCTACCGAAAGTTATACTAAGATGATTATCGAGGCAATAGGCGCTCCAGAATGTTCTCCGGCAACAGTCCAGGTCTATGGAGCTACGACTACTAGATAAAGCTGGGGAATGCTTTCGATGCAATCCAAGCACCAGTGCAAGTCGAGCAGTAGATCCAAACAGATCCCAGCAATGGTTGACACGAGAGCGTGAAAGCAGCCAGAAACATTGGCATAGACGTGCCTGAAGTGTGGTGAGGCTGATACTGCCCCGAGCCTTGGAGAGTTGATAATCAGCTGCTAGAAAATAACGTATGCTTCTCTGTGTTACTTGTGGCCCTGAAAGGAGGATAGAACACAAACCTCCTGTCATCCTCAGCCGTGCTGGGCTCCTGGATCATGTGCTCCTGGGCCATCGCAAATATCATCCAAAGTGCAGCACGCTTTGCAGGGGCATCTTCGGCGTTTCTCATGGATCCCATGGTCTCACAGAACTCTTGGAGCCATTCTTCAACCGTCGGTCGGCTGAAAAAACGGTCGATTGGCATAGTAAAATCAAAGAACCTCTGCACAAGCCGTGATGTTTCTTCGCTGGAGACCATGACGGACGGAATAGGGTCGAAGTCGGGAAGCGGTACATCGCCAAAGGTAAAGTTGGATGACGCGTGATTGCTCTGATGTAGGCGTTTTTGAACGCGCGCCAGGAAAGAAACACCAGAGGCTGGTCCGATATAGTGACCTTGCAGATCTGTAATGGGTTCCGGTGACGCTCGAGAGGGCAATTCCCTGGCAGTCATATCGTTGGCTTGATCGGAATCGTCGACTATGGGTTGCTCTGAATGCGGCTGCACGACGAAAGCCGAGCCTCCAGATGACTCGCGTAAGGAATCTTCATCTTCATTCTGTCGTGCAGTATTGCGACGCATGACAGGAGGAGGCTTCCTACCCCGGTGATAAGGAGCCGCATAGGTGCAGCTGGTGGATGCTCGAACACAGGTATCGCAAGGCTGCGTACCCGTGCATCGGATCTTCCTCCTGACGTTGCGTTGGCTTAGTATTCATAACATGGCTGATCAGGACATCCACTGCTCACTTCTTGCATCGATCGCACGCGCGAGAGATGCGCATTCGCGCAGGCTCCCACTCGTGTAGCTCAGAACTCGCAGTAGGGTTTGGGCTCGAAGCCAGAGGGTGGACCGGCTCCGTCGAGCGGTAGTTGATATCTGCACTCATTGCTTCAGAAGCGGTACAAACGGATAACATTCGTCGCGGACTGGCGCACAGCTACGATATCCGCACGCAAGTTAACGATGACGCTTACCCCAGGTTCCCGCTTAAATAAATGGTCAGGTGAGCAGCCGGGCTGTCCCAGCTGCAACTTGCGTTGAATAGGATCAGCCGGCCGACACTAACCACAATCAATAAGTGTCAGAACGACGCGGAATATAGCACAGCAAGACAGAGGGAACAGGAGATTGTCAATTATTGTGTTCATTATCATCTGAGATCCCCGGACCACAACCACAACTTCACTTAAAATATTTACTATTTCGAGCCTATGACTTATAAGGAGGATAATAGGTGTCCCCGGGTACTATTCCCTTTGCCATCCTCCGTGCAACGACTGGAGCCACACAAAAGCGGAATTGGGTGACTTTCTCAACGCCTCAATTATCATCACATGTGGTAGGAAAGTAGTTGTGACGGTGATTTACCTAAAAATACCGCCGTGCCAGAGAGGTGGAGTGCTCGGGGAAGCCGGGACCGACAAAAAACATGCCGTAGAAATCGCAATAGGCATCAAAATATAGACTTAATTTGGTACTGATCCAGTCCCCTCTTCTCATTCGAAATTCCAGTCACGCTTGAGCTTGTGCACAAGCTCGGGAGATCAATATGCGTAAAATATTAACTAGTTTTACAATAGACAATCAAAAGCAACCACAAAAGTGCCATCACAAGTGGCAAAATGCAGCGTTATTTTAACAGCAGGTTGCGTACACCGTAATGATCGTGGTGGTTGGCCGTTTGGTAATCACCAACCAGGGAGTTAGTTCATGGGGGAGCTGACGGAAAACGGCATAGATACCCGACTCGCTTACAAGTAATAAGTCCCTCTACTCCGTACGTCCCTTCATTCCGTTCCAGTATCCGTTATCCGATACCGGGGTTCGGAATCATTGTCTCCACGTTCTAATCGTCGGTCCTCAGGCACGCACATTGCCCCGACTCTAAGTTGCGTTCGCTCCTAGTCGGTGGAAGCAAAGTGTGGTCGCTAAGCAATGTGTGGTCGTTCTTCAAATCTTATATCTTAGGTGAATTTATGACTATTTTTTATACTTTAATTTGATAAACATATGATTAATTTAATCTATTAAATAAAAATCCTAGAACTAAAATCAGATTTTAAATATTATATGGATCACTCATAGTTCAAAATACAGTAGTTCAGTTAGTTCAAATTCTATCGGCACATTTTAAGCGAAAATTGATGGATGTATTTCCCATACAGAATGTGAGCGACCACACTTTGCCTCCAACGACTAGGAGCGAACGCAATTCAAAGTCGGGCAATGCACGTGCCTGAGGATCGACGATTAATATTTTTGTACACCGAATTTTACGGGGACACCTTAACCTAACCCAGTCATGCACGTGACCTGAAGGCAACTGGGGATGATATCTCAAACATGCTTCTTCAATACTGGGCTTCATACAAAGGTCATCAGCCATATTTTATCAAGAAAATGCTTATCTTCAAGGTGGGAATACCCTTTCATGCGGACTGTTGTGGGACAACCTTGATGGCTCTTGACTACCACAACCTTGTTGGCTAGTTACACTTAGCAATAATCAATATCTAACACACCATTGGTCAAAGTTTGTTTAATTTGAGAAAAGGATGTCTATCTATACAGTGAATCTCTACAGCTCTGCGCCGTAATCGAATCTATGATGGCGCCTTTAGTCATCTCAGAGAAGGGCTTTTGCCCTCGCACGCATTCCTACTTATTGGAACTTGCCTGCCAATTACAGAGAATAGCTCCTTTTTTCTCATCCTCGAAGTGACTTTTGTTCTCGTCTTGAAGGCTTGAATTCGACTTATATTCTTCTTAATTACAAAATGATTGCTAAAGACGTTACCGTTGACGATGTCCCTCGTCCGGCTGCTACACAATATAAACATCTCAAGCAATTACCCGTAACACTCCTTTCTGGATTCCTGGTAATAAATTTCCCGGATAAAATATACTCATATTGACGCAGTTTCCAGGGTAGTGGGAAGACTACACTTCTAGAGCACATCTTAAAGAGTCCTGATCATGGTCTTCGAATCGCAGTCATAGTCAATGACATGAGCACGTAAGTGTAGAACACACCCCACCACAGATTTACTTTATTAAGTACTGACTCAAGACTCCAGTCTGAATATTGATGCATCCCTAATATCCCGACACGTTGTATCTAAAAGTAAAGAAAAACTCATTCAACTTCAAAATGGGTGTATATGCTGCACGTTGCGAGGTGATCTTCTTGAGGAATTAGTTCGACTTGCTCGGGAAGATAATGTGCAATACGTTGTGATTGAAAGCACAGGAATCAGCGAGCCAATGCAGGTTGCCGAGACATTTACACAAGAGTTTACGGAGGCCATGCTTGAGCAGGATGGCCTCGATGAAGAACAATCTGATAATGCGATTATGAAAGAAATGTATAAGAATAAGCCCCTGCACATTCACCTCTGGGGTCTTAACTAAGCATTTAACAGTGCAAGTATTGGAGGCCTGCATAAACTAGCTCGCCTTGACACCACAGTCACGGTTGTCGATGCATTCAACTTCTTCTCGAACTTTAGCACCTCAGATTTCCTTACTGACCGCTGGGGAAAGGATGCAGTAACATCCGAAGACGAACGTACCATCTCTGACCTTTTAGTAGACCAGATCGAATTTGCAGATGTTATAATTGTCAACAAAATTGACTCGGTTGATGCAAAGACAAAGGCGCGAATTTTAGCAGTGTGTAAGCAATTGAATCCTAGTGCTAAAGTTATTGAAGCGTCATACTCTCGAATTGATGTAGGGGAGATAGTTCAAACCGGTATGTTCAGCTTCGAAAAGGCTGCAACGGGTGCCGGGTGGTTGAGAAGTCTGCATGAGTTGACACAGAGGGAAATTGGAGGGGTGATGAAAATTGCTCCAAAACCTGAGACGGAAGAGTACGGAATTTCGAGTTTTGTATACAGGGCACGAAGGCCGTTCCATCCAAAAAGACTTTTTGCATTAATCCATGATAAGTTCATCGTATTGCAGAATGTGGAAGAAAACGAAGACCAAGAGGGCAGCGACGAAGAGACAGAGGACATTGAGATGAGCGAGGGGGAAGATGAAGCAGACATTCGAGGAACAGATGATGAATCGGATGATAAAGACGAACTCGACGCAATGGATTTTGAAAAAGGCATATCGACAGATTTGATCCTGATGAACAAACGAAATCATCCGGCATTCTCCTCGATGCTTCGCTCGAAAGGATTTTTCTGGCTTGCAACTCGACCACAGCAACATGGCGAATGGAGTCAGGCTGGGGGAATACTGACTTTACAGGGCGGTGCACCATGGTTCTCCGTTATTGATCGAGGTATACTTCTCCTTTTCAATTTTACAAACCCCTTTGTGTTCTCATCGCAGGCACGCTCACCGTTGATGCAGCTCATTGGCCGGATGATCTAGCAGTTGTGAAAGCTATTGAAGCCGACTTCCTGGAACCTTGGGGAGATAGAAGGCAGGAAATTGTCTTTATCGGTGAGCGTATAAATGAAACAGAAGTAACACGATGCTTCGATGCATGCCTGTTGACCGCCCCAGAGATGCGGAGGTGGGAGAGAATCATGCGGAATGAGAATTTATCAGATGATGAAAGAGAGGATAAACTTGCACAATACTTTGAAGGTGTGTATATATGGAGCAAGATGTTGAATGGAAAGTACACAGACTAACTAGGATTACAGACGGGTTTCAGGAATGGCCAAATGTTGCATTGGGTCTCGAAGATGAGGAAGGGCATGCAGGACATCATCATTGAACTGTTAACGATACTAGATTTTGTCTATAGATATAGACTCGAAATGACTTGTTATCTTAATCATTCTCTTCAAGTGCCCACACTCGACATAACCTCTGAACCACTAAAACAATATTGCAGCAATGTGGAGAAATATATTTCGCATTTATGTGCAGATACTCAAACAGCGTCAACTTAGTAGCACCGAGATCTCTAATTATATCTTTACCTTCCATTTCCAATTCCAGTTCAGAAGAGCCCATCTGGACATGATTAAGCTTATAGAACCAATGAGCAAGACTGCAGAATAAAATCCAATAAGAACTTGTGGTGTGGTCGATTGGAGCAACTGTCCTCCTACTGGAACGGTAGTCAATACACCAAATGCAGCGACTGAATAAATCGTTCCATAGAACCGTCCGTATTCTTCCGTTCGACATAGTTGTCCAGCACATACAGGGGCAAGCGAAAGCCACCCGCCGGAGCCAAATCCAAATATTGCCACAGCTGCGTAGAGCGTGACGATATCCCGGGATCCGAATGGCAACCAAACAGTTGCCATTACAATGAGTGTTACGATCACTAAGCAGAGCAGGACATTAAACCGTCCTATTTGATCGGCCGCAAATCCTGGCAGAACCCTCCCGAGAAAACTCATGCCATTCAAGACTGTGAGGGAATAGAACTGAACATCCAGCGGGAACTTAGCGTAGCGAACATAGGTTGGAAGGAGTGCAGCACATCCGAATATGATGAACTCGAAGGTAAACACAGCTACCGCCAGGAAACGGAGACGGGGGGCTCTGAAAGCTTGAAAGTCAATGGTTGCTCTTCCAGGATTCCCACTGGGAAGTCGTCCTTTTATCAAGGCGATCCCTACAGAGTAACATCCGAAGGCCATAAAGGCCACTACTCGAATCTACCATGCCCAACTATACCGGCTAAAGAGTGCTCGTAGGAGCAGAGGAATGATTGCACCTCCGGCTGATGAGCCTCCCATGCAGATCCCTGAGGCGAGAGCACGTCGCCGGTAGAACCAGTGGCTGAGAACCGCAATGGAAACCGTGGTAATGACCGCAGCTGACATTCCACCTAGGCAACTGAGGCACAGGATGAAGTGCCAATACTTGGTGCATTGCGCAAGCAGAATATATGATGCGAAGCTACCGATCGACCCGCAGATCAGTAATAATCTGGGCCCGTATCGATCAAACAATGGCCCTACTTGAACTCCAAGAAATAGAGTCAAGAACACAAGCACTGCTGAAATCCATCCCACGTCACGGACGCTGTAGCTTGATAGCTGATGAGTGCTAATGTAATCCTGGATTGAGCCAACTGAGGGGTATTATTAGTTAGTGTGCAAGTTATGTACAGGATTGGAAAAGCCCACCGGCAGTTTGGAATCCAAAAGATGGAAACATCATTAAGAATGATCCCATAAGGCATTTCCACGCTTCTGGGCCTCCTTCCGGGTAAGCCCAGCTGACTCCATCCAGTACATCTCTTTGGTTCTCAGCCGGGACATTAGCCGCGGCATTCTGAGCATTCGTGGCGCCAGCCAACTCATGGCTCTCTTGTTGAGCGTGCCTCTGCATTCTGTATGTGGATAGAAATAATACATCGGATCGGACTCATCCGATCGGAGGGCAATATTTCTTCAGCAAATATGCACGCACAATGTAGGATCCGGGCACCTTTGCTCAGTAGTGGTTGGCGAAAAGTGGACCTTCGGCGTGCGACTCATCGTTACCATATCCGTGCGCTCTCCACCGCCTGCACAAATCACGCATGCGCGAATATCAGGACCCCTGCCACCACGAAAAGCTGCCATTTGATTTCTTTAATCCCGTTTTGATTGATAGTTTGCTTATTTATATAGATTAAAATATGTCTAATGCCACATTTGCTAAAGAATAATATAATAATTTCGGTGTTTGCGTGACTGCTCGACCGTTAAATTTAAATGGGAATCGAAGAAACAATTTAATAATTAGATTTGGAAAATATTCACAGCACTAGCGTAAGAGTTGACAGTGACATAGTTTAGGAATTGGTGGCAAACGTCTAGTCCTTTTTATTTTTAATTCATTAAATATAAATGATATGATTACACTTAGATCTATATTCTATATGGAGATATTTCTACCTCGGTCTGAAATAGGCAGAAAGGCATCCAGCCTAGGTATAACACTTCTTTCCTGCTTTGCGCAACACATTAGATCGCATCCTAGATCTTCACCCCAATCTTGAAGCCGACCTGGGCAGTTCTGGAGAGGATGGCGAAAAAGGTTCCAATCACTAACGCAACGCCCGTGAAAATGATAAGTCCTGAATATCCACCGTGCTGATCTTTCTGTATCGCTCCTCCGATGGGGCTGCCTATAAGCACGCCAATAGACGAAAATGCATATAGTGCGCCACTTCGGGCACCCAGCTGGCTAATATGTCCAAGTTTCGCCACCATTGCTGGAATAATGGATAATGTACAGCCAGACGCGAATCCATACATGATCGCATAGACGATGATGGGAGCATTTGCAGCCGCGGGCAGCCAGAGCGCGAAAGTCATGATAGCACCGAATGCTGAGAGAACGATCATGACATTGAAAACGCCAAAAGTGTCGCCAACATGAGCTGGGAGAATACGACCAAATGTCCTATTACATTTATTAGAATGAGCAAGATCCGTTTCGAATCTGTGATATATCACTCACGATACTGCGTTCAATATTGGAACCAAGTAGCTCGCCAAATTAGTGGACATTCCTTTTGCTTGTCCTTCGAGGATGAGGAAATTGAAAGGAAGGAATCCGCCGATGTAGATGAAGAAAGCCGATATCGCGAGGAGTAGGAATGGCGTTTCCGTAAACGGCTTGACCAATTCCAGAAAGTGAAACGGGCGATGTGCTGGTGGAAGGCGGGATTTGATGGTGAGGTTGGCAATGATAAGGAGACCCAGGAACATGAATGCGACGGCTCGCATCGTCCATCCAAAGCCGATTTCAGGTATTAACTTCTGAACCATGATCGGTAGCACAACACCTCCAATGCTCGATCCGGAAACCGCGATGCCAAATGCAAGTGCACGGTGTCTTAGGAACCAGGTACCACAGGCCGCAATAACTAGAACGAAATGTAAGACATGATGTACCCTCCTAAGAGTTTGGAGGCGAGCTTACCTGGGTAGAAGAGAAAGCAGCATCCAAACCCACTGCATACACTTTGTGCGAGAAAGATCTGGTAGTATTTCTTTGAGATCGAAGTCATCATTAATCCAAAGACGTGTAGGAACGAGCCGAGCAGGATTGGAATTCGTGGTCCAAGCTCGTCCGTCATCTTCCCAGCAAAAAACCCCTAAAGAGGAAGAATTAATATTGCCAAATATTTCAGCGCCCTTTATTTGACATACTGGAAAGAACAGCATAAATGATTGAGTTGAAGGGATCCAGGCGATAGTACTCGACGAATATTGCTTCAACTGATTTTGTTCGTAGTAATTCTGGAAAACGCCGATGCCTTGGGAGATGTTAGCTAATCATGTAGCTCTGCGATCCAGATCAATGCTCACAGTTGATCCAACCAAAACTACAGAATACCGCGCAGAAGCTCCCAACAACGACCAGCCAAGCTTGAAATCCGCCGTCGGGAAAGTCATCGGGGTTGGGCCGCGCCGGTTCTGTATCCAACTTTGTCTCTGGCTCTGATGGGGTATCTTGCCTCTTTTCCTCTTCCGGCTCAAGCACTGAGCCTTTTGCAGGATCCTCGAGCGAGGACTCTGATTGATCCATGGGGATGTTGGAATCCAGATCGGCTGGTTTTTCAGACGTATAATCCATCAACAATCAATATGAGAAGGAGCGGCACACCAAATTTTAGGAAGGTAGCATTGAAACAATGCAACAAATTTACTAAGGTTACACTGTGCTCCAAGCCAACAGGAGCAGGCTCTTTATATATTTAACGGGAACGTTGAAGTAGCACGGCGAAACTATATTTTGGTAGATGGATATGGAAAGTGGGACAGGATCTCTGATCCCTGTCGCACGCTCGTGGAAGTTTTCTGTAGCGGGTTAGCGGCCGGCGGTATCCGTAATTCCGATGGATGAGCTCTGCTCTTTACGTAGGGATGACAAATCTGGGAGTTGCGCAGCGAGCAGACCAGAGCAAAGCCTCATTCACGTGACGAGGACTAATGGCGCACGTCGGAAAATGCTGCCGAATTGGGATGACAAGGGTCCGACGGCCCCAGCTCATTCTGTATTTCAACTTCGATTCTCAGGGTGACTGATTGCCTTAACACAGCAATATATGCTCATGGCTGACCATTCGATCCTTCACACAAAGGCCGGGGAGACCGGGAGATCTCGGGCCTGTCACAATTGCAAAAAGCGAAAAGTCAAAGTGAGACAGGTATATTTTTTTGCTGTGCGCTCAGACTGACGCATCTCATCATAGTGTGATTATCGAAAACCATCATGTGTAAGATGTGAGAAGGTCGGTATTGTGTGCAAGGGCTACCAGCGCGAGACCATATTCGTGAACCGGACTCCCGGGAATCTCACGGCAGTGCTGCGCCGGAATAGCCCTCCTGTTCCTAGGAGTTTCGACGAGGACCTGCAGGCGCTCAAATCGCAGATTCAGAAGCCACCAGGCCAGCGCACGCAATTTCGAATGCAATCTTTGGAACTCCTGAAGAAGTTGTACCTGCCCCAATCAAGTTTAACAAACATAAAAGGCTCGTCCGTATACTCCTGGCTTCCCACCGTTTGCGAGCTTGCAGGAGAGAGCAATGCCCTTGATCATTCACTCCTTACATTCTGTGTGGTACAGGTTGCCATCACTGGAACCGGCAGTGCTAGTGTGGATGAAGCATTACGTGTCTATAACGAAGCCCTTCAAAAGCTGCTTGTGGAGATAGATGATTTTGGCACTGGACGAAGTGACGAGATTCTAGCCGCTATTTCTGTGCTTTCCACTTCCGAAGTATGTCTCTTGTCATAGTCATCTGGGTACGGATGATTCTAAAACAGAACTAGCTATTTGTTTGTCCTACCGATCTTGCCTGGCGTGCCCATGCTCAGGGCATAACGGAAATTTTGAGCATGCGAAGTGGCCTTGACTCCGTCACGCCAATATGCCGGAACTTCTATGTTCGGATTCGAATCCTTCTTGTACATCTACCTATTCTTCTAGATTTCCTACGCTGATCAAATCTATAGCTGATTGAAGCTCTCTCAAAGCGCTCTACTAGATCAATGTCAATCTTTCATTGCTACCAGCTCAGCCACGCCATGTCTCCGAGCAGCGAATACGATTCATTTCATGAATTGATTGACGTTGGTTGTGAAGCCGCTGTCTTTCTCCAAGCATCGGATGAACTCGCTGCTGGTAGTAGCACGATTCCTCAACAGTGGAAGACCTGCCTTTTCAAGGCTCCGCTTGCTGTACTTGAGAAGCTCTATGACCATCATCTGAAATACAGAGCTCATCTTGGGACACCGATATATTGGGCTATGCCATCCGTTGTGCATAACCCAGCAGATGATTCTTATCCCAGCAAGTTGTTTCCTTTTGCGCTACGATTTGAATCCCTGGAAACTGCTAGTCATGTGGTCTTCTGGTGGGCAGTAGTATTACAGGTTTTGTGTAGTATGATAGACCTACACCAACACTTTTCCGGGAGCTCTACCCGGTTTTCGGAATCTGGTCAGTCAAAATGCGAGGATCCCACAGAACTGCAACCTCGTTTGAACTCAAGGTATCCCACCATGTCTTCAGTCAAAGAAGAAGCCGACAAACTGGCCCGCTATCTCTGCCAATCTATTGAATACTGCCATAGAATCGAGAACGGAACAATCGGCCCTCAGATGACAACTTACGCGCAGTGGGTCGCGAAATCTTACTTCCAACAGTTTCATTGTGAGCGCGAACTAGCCTGGTGTTTGAATATCAAGAACATGAGAGGACCTGGTTTCCGACACGGGATTGAGCTGATGGGATTTCAGGATTGAGCGAATCACTATCTGAAATTGCCTCAATCAAATTGATAAGGAGAGATTACTCCTCCCAAATGGCGAAGAGCTTTCCTACCAGATCTGATGGCGGGCTGGCCAGCCCAGGTCAACATGGCTTTTTCATCGCAACATTCCAACTATTTAGGGAAGGGTTGAGCCTACGTTTCCCGGATTTGCTCCGGAAAAGACATTCGGCATACGAGATTCCAGATCATAATGACAAATCTAGGGAATAATACAGAGCGTGAGATATAGAAGTCGCATATATTTAGTACCTTTTTAACGCTGACCTCTCTTGTAAGGAAATACTTCGATAACATCAAGTAATGCCAGAGGAACTCTAGCTATTTTACTTCATCTATCACACCTCGACTGTGGCATCTACAACATTGTATCTATAGGGTTTAAAGTACCTCGCTAAACTAGCTATATTGACTTAAAGCTTAAAATATTACTGCCTAGTAGAATGGTCTCTTATATTAAATTATAAGATGCGCAAATGCTAATCTTAGTAGGTGCGCAATCTCTCTTCTCTTTAGATAATTCTACAGTCTTGGGAGATCTCAAAAATTTCGGACAAAAAGATGAACTATCCTTATCCTGTCGGTATCTGTACCTTACACACAAAGTATGAACGCGAAGGAAGGTTTCTCCGGTACATCGAGTTTCGAAACTTACTGCCCGCAGTTAACTACCACCGAATGTATACTGCTATCTGAGCGGAGTATCTGATCGAGAGAATTGTAATCAACCCCGTATGTGTGTAAATAATGATCCTGCAATTTACTTATAGCCTTTCGGGCCTTCTCTCTTTCTCCCTCGAACGCATGCCACCATTCTTTACTTGGGCCTGCGAGTTGTTCGTACCCAGCTGCTAATAAATCCCTGTTGGCCCAGTTCAACAGCCTTCGAATGACGAAATCATCCAGCAAAAATATGCTATTGAGAAAAGTCCCTTTCAGCACTCGAGCCTTCCGCTGCCTCTGCTCAGCCTTCATTACTGCCTCTGGCGGAAGTTTAACCCGGCCAGCAAAGACAACTGCCAAGAATTGAGCCTGAAAGTCATAGAGAGAAAACGTAGACGCCCAGTGCGTTACACCGATGAAGGCCAGAGTAGGGTCAGGGATGTAAAACATGTCCTCGTGCAGGTTGTGTACCGTTCTTCCATCAGCAGTAGTGACAACGATCTCATCTGCATCTTGGGGTTTCACAAGGGGTTGTTGGAGAGTGGGACTCAGGAATGGGAATTCGGTCAAGTATCCAGTTGCAATTATGACATGATGGATCCCTTCCAGCACTCGCCCATCCTGAAGTACTGCTTTCCCTGGAATTGGACTGTCATCGTCGAGAAGCTGTGGGTCACTCAATAATGACGGACCATGGTTGGTTGTGTCAAGGATAAACTCGGCCACCATGGCCACTTTCTTCGCATTGGCATGGTTCGATTTATCCCTGAAGTCCAATACGGTCTTCTTCGCGCTCTGATAAACTGTGGCGCCATTGGCAACAAGCTCGTTGGTAATTTCTGAGGCGGAAATGAATGCTCCGATGACAAGTACCGTTTTGCCACTGTATACTGCTGGCGTTCGGTATTGTTTCGAATGGGTCACCCGATCCGGGAATGCGCGTTTCCAGGAAGGCAGGCCAGGAACATCCGGCACGCGCGGGGTGCCATACCTTCCTGTAGCCACTACAACCGCATCAAAGCTCCGCGACTCCCTTTCTAGCGTGTAGTCGTCTAGCTTAGTGACAAACCTAGAGGTCTGTACCTGCCACTGGCTGTCACCATCCTCCTTAGATATCGATTCTACTCGAGTGTGGAAGTGGACTTTGTCTATAATGTGGTAGGACCGTGCTATGTCCTGGAGATGTGCCACCACGTCACCATGATCAATAGGGGCTCGAATTCCATCAGGCCAACTCTTTAGAGATGTTTGCATAGCCTCTTTACTGCCTCTACTCTTCATATTTGCATATACAGGGCCGGGAGGCGCAAAAATCGACTTTGCTTTCTCCGGGCTCAAACGCGGGCCTCGAAGTCTTTCTAGCTCGTTCCAGTCCGGGATTAGAGGTTGAAGATTGGGATATGGTGAATCTCTATCGGGCTGTGGATCATAATTCCACGCGCCTCCCACGCTATCTGCTCTCTCTAAGACGGTTATATCAAAACCTGCGCGAAGCAGATGCACGGCCGATACAATACCGCTAAGGCCGGCTCCAATAATGGCTACAGTTTCGATTTTACCAGATGAGAGTAGCGTGGCTCTGGTGTCTTGATTGGAATATGAATACATTGCGAAATTTTACTGCTAGTAAATTCGAACGAAAAATATACTTGAGACGGTAATGTGGTTAGCAGTAATCGCATCGCTGTGGCTATAGGATGAAAGTTCTATATGATATCTGCGAGCTGATAAATTACCCCACCTGCATCAGCACGGATCGAGAAGCAAATTGTATAGCTTTCTGGCGCTCCCAACATAGATTCGTGGATTTCTCTCCATGGGCGAGGCGACTAATCTGCTACATTCGCAGCAAGTGGAGCTCTTGTATGGAGATGGCCCTGATGAATCCTCCATCGACCGCCGTCCCGGCTGCTATGGGGGATGCACCCTCAAACGCGTTGGTGAACGAGTTGATGCAAGTCTCCTGCAGCTGCTTCCCCCGAAATCAGGCAACGACACTGAGTCGGTTAGATGCCTGCTGACCAAGATTAATATCGTATCTGCCCACAATAAGATCGATGCCTACTTCTGGGGCAACCTGAGCTTAACGAAATCAACAAACGTCAACGGGTTCTCTTTGGAGGTCACTCAAAACCTATACCACTTTCTGCGTCAGATACTTCGTTGAAGTCAATGCGAAACCTGAGAATGAGTCTTTCGTCAGTCGACATAGATTGACGTGTTAGTATTGACCAAGTCGACCGTTAGTGAACGATCATCTCAAGTCCGATCAAGGGAGATATCTATCGTTCAGCTGCCAAGATTGTTTCGTGGATGGGGAAGCCAACCCCAGCTTATCTTACCTTCACCACTTTCTTCTGACACGTTGTCAACGAGATATTGAATGCCTACCGGACGACCGTCATTATATTCCCAGGTCGTGGTTGAGAGAGGAAT